>JAQPPZ010017217.1:0-600000 GCA_028583015.1 Wollemia nobilis | reverse complement strand
TGAGCATCCTTGAAAACCATATGAATGATATTGGACCTCTCCAAGGCAAAAGTAGTGGTTCTAACCATTCAATTTGGACATTTTGGCCTATCTAGCCTTAGCTACTGGTGTCACCCATGACTAGGATTCTTAGCCATGCTTGAGACCCATGGCTAGCCCTATAACAAACTCGTGCAACAAGAGATAAGTAAAATCAGTTACAAAAATCAAATTGTAATGGTTTTAGAGTGTTTTGGGCTTGGAAGCATCCATAAGCTTCCTCCCAACTACCAATTCCTGTTCTTGGCTTCTTCATGAAGCTAGAGCAAGAATTTTAGGAGTCTATTTAAGACCCCAATTTCAAAAAGAAAACCCTAGATATATTCTCTAATTAAGTGTTGCCAAATTACTGGATAATTAATGTGTCAATCACATAGCGAAGCCCTATCAAATTGGAGAGCAATTTCATATCCCCTTGAGGAGTAACTAAGTGTTGTCCAATTGAACAATGACAATTGTGCATGCATCAATGGATCTTCCAAAAGCTTTAGGAGTAAGCTTACAATTCTCCATTGATCAATCATGAATTCAACCCAATACACCATCAATTACATGTTCTAAGACATAGGTGACCCTTGATCATCAATTCCTTGGAGGATTTGAGAGTTTCTAGCCCTGGTTTCAAGAGAAAAATAATTTTTCATGTAGCCACGACTGTCAACCATGGTTAACAGTGCTAGTTGCACCTCAGACCTTCGACTAGGGTTTGATGCTCTCTTTCCTCCATTTTAGCAGTAGATTTCCATTTCTAGTTATGCAAATATCTTAATATAGCATAAATTAACATTGTAGCAAATATTTGACCGATTAATTTA
Organism: Wollemia nobilis; assembly: GCA_028583015.1. NCBI lineage: Eukaryota > Viridiplantae > Streptophyta > Pinopsida > Araucariales > Araucariaceae > Wollemia > Wollemia nobilis. The sequence continues at coordinate 599,146 of JAQPPZ010017217.1, read as the reverse complement.
GGAATTAAAGGTAGATTTACTTTCATTTCCTTGCAATTGTCAATTTATATTAGTTTTCTTGTTATTTCATGCAATCCATGTTTCTAATGGTTAATTAGGATGTTTCATAGTTATATTCATGTATTTATTTATATGATTTGTCACACTTTAATGATTTCTTGCATATATTAATATATTTACAAGAATTATTGATTTCATGACATGTTTTGTGCAAGATTCCTTTACAAGCCTCATCAAGAGAGGTATCCTTTTCTTCTAATGTGTTTCTTGTTGTTTCTTGATCGTAGGGTTTTCAAGACTCCTTTGTCAATGCATTCAAGGCAAAAAATACCTCTTCATAGGAGAGAAGGTCATATTTGACCTGGAGCAGTTAATATCATTCTGAAAGGCTTACAGATTACAAATACCCTTGCGAGGAATTTCTTATGATTGTAACATTGTATCACATTGGGTATCCCTAAGAGGGATGAATTTGTAACCATGATTTGATTCAATTTTAATAAAATACACCTTTATTTTGATTATTTTAATTTTATCAATTTATGTATGTGCTTTATGTGATTTTCAATTATTACTAGATTAGGTGTATGCTTTTTAGGATCGTACAAGGTTGATCCATAGAAGATGGGTTAGTTTTAGGTCCCTTCTCAAAAGAAGAAAGATCCCCTCTCTGCAAAGTAGTGACCAATTTCCTATTCCCCAAGTAGCTAAAAAGAGGGACATGGTTCCTAAAAGCCAAGAAAAGGAGGTCAGTTTCCCTAGGAGATATGACAAAGAAAATGATAAAGAAAGGATGAGATCCAAAAATGAAGCACAAGAAAAGTTGAGGTTTCCTTCCATAACTAAAAGATAAAGGATCGAAGCCACACAACAATACAAGAGGAAGTATGGTGAACCAAAAAAGAAGTCTGAGAATTTCCTTCTAGGGAAATCAGAGTATAACATTGTGGAAGAGATGAAAAGAATCCCCTCCAAGGCTAGCCTCTATGATACTCTCTTCATTCCTGGTCAAATAGATCTACTTAAAGCTTCTTTAAGTAAAAATCCCCAAGAAAAGTAGACTACTACCATCCTTAGTGTGCCTTCTAGGAAAGATAAGATGTCTCTTGCTACTTTAAAGAACAAACCCCCTCCCTTTTACATTTCTTTGAGGATGGAGGGTTGGATAGTCCACAACTGTATGATTGATTCAGGGGCCTCTACCACAGTTATGCCCAAAGAAGTCTATGAAGATATGGGTATGGAGTATACCAGATCTTGTCCTAGAGTTTTGCAGTTGGATGGGACACCAGTTAAGATAGTTGGAGTAATAAAATATGTACTAATGAGGCTGCATAGAGCCCTAGAAGTGACCATTGTGCAAGAAATTGTAGTGGTAGATCTTGAGCCTTATTTTGGCCTATGCCTTTCCAGAGAATTCACTGCCAAGTTGGGAGGATGTATGTACTTGGATTACTCTAGCATGGTAATCCCTTTCAAAGGAAAGAGAATAAGGATAACACCTGAGAAGCCTGTGTCCTACCACATTGAGAAGATTGAAGAAGACATGTGTAACCTCACACCCCTAGATGAGTTTGAACTAGTAGAAAGTTTTGAAGAGTTAGAGGTTGAGGATGAATTACCATTCAAAGAATATTACAGTCAGTTTGGGATAGGAATGGGCACATACAATATTTCTTTAGAAGCAGAGAAAAATATCCCTGCTATATCCAATCAATCCTTAAGGGAAACTAAGACTTGGACCATGCATTTTGATGGTGCAAGATGCAAAAATGGAGCTGGTGCCAGTGTAGTTTTGTAGTCTCCATCAGAAGGTGTAAAGATTTTTGCATACAGACTGACATGGTCTTGCACTAACAATGTTGTAGAATATGAAGCTCTGTGCTTAGGTCTAATGCAAGCAGAGAACATGGGTATCAAGATACTAAATATATATGGTGATTCTGAGCTGATAGTCAATCAGGTAAGGGAGAGATGCAACAATAAGCACCATTACCTGAGGGCATACAAAAATAGGGTATGGGATTTGATGGAATCCTTTGATGCCCTAAACATTCATTTTGTTCCCAAAAAATAGAACATACTGGTTGACTCCTTGGAAGTTAAAGGATCTAATTTCAATCCTTCTATAGATATGGGAGTTGCTAAGGACAAAAGGATCAAAATGGTTTTTAGGCCTGCAGTTCCAGACAGATAGATTTTTTGGTAGGTCTTTGAAAGTGATGAACAAATCATTGATTTCTTGGTAAGAGAGGCTTGCTTATCTACTATTCAAGAGGAAATCCCAAATGAGATAGACCAACAAGATGTTATCCAATTAAAAAACAATCATATCCCTAGAGGGTTGGTCACCCTGGAAAGCCTCTTTGATAATGAAGATAGGAGGAAAACCAAAGCTATGGAGATCAATGAAAATATCTATAAGGAGATCGAGATTGAGAAAGAAAAGAAGCTCAAAGTTGGTATCCGTTGTTCTCCAGAAGAGGTAGAGGAGATCAAAGCCCTGTGCCTAAAATACCAAGACATTGTGGCCTGGTCATATGAAGATCTAAAGGTATATGACAAAAAGGTGATCCAACATACTATTGAGCTAGAACCAGATGCAAAACCTTTTAGACAGAAGCAGAGGCCTGTGAATCCTAGAATTGAATCCATAATGAGAGAGGAGCTGCTCAAATTACTGAAGGCTAAAATTATATATCCAATTAAGCACTCCACATGGGTGGCTAACTTGGTTCCTATAAGAAAGAAGAATGGAGACATCCATCTATGTGTAGATTTTAGGAATCTCAACCAGGCATCATTGAAGGATCACTACCCTCTCCCTCAGATTGACTAGATTCTTCAGATTGTTGTAGGAGCAGAAATGTTCTCATTGTTGGATGGTTTCTCTAGGTATAATCATATCTGGGTAAAATATGAAGATCAATTCAAGACAACATTTACCACCAAATGGGGAACTTTTTCTTACCAAAGGATGCCCTTCGGTCTATCCAATGTAGGAGCCACCTTCCAGAGGGCTATGGATTATGCTTTTGGAGAGCTAATCAATAAGGTCATTCTCATCTACTTAGATGATATGACTATGTTCTCTCATGAGAAACAAAACCATCTGGAACACTTGGAGCAAGTATTTGAGAAATGTAGAGAATTTGGCATCTCTCTTAACCCAAAGAAGTCATTTTTTGCAGTCCATGAAGGGAAGCTATTGGGGCATGTGGTTTCTAAAGAAGGAATGTCTATTGACCCAGATAGAGTGAAGTCAATTCTTGCTCTCCCCTTGCCTATGAACAAGAAAGCTTTGCAATATTTCTTTGGTTAGATCAACTTTGTTAGGAAGTTCATCTCTGACTTCGCTCAAAAGGTGAAACCTATCTCAGAGTTGCTAAAGAAAAATGTAGACTTCAAGTGGACAAAAGCAAGGAAACAGGCTTTTGAGATCATTAAACAATCTATTGCCATCACTCTAGTTTTGGTAAATCCTGACTTCAACAAGAATTTCATTTTGTACGCTTATGGAGCTGAAGAGAGTTATGCATATGTGCTTACTCAGAAGAATGATGATGGGGAAGAACACCCCATATTTTTTTGGAGTCAAACTCTCCATGAATACCAGATCAAATACAACTTTATTGAGAGGCAAGTATTTGCAGTGATGAAGTCATTGAAGAAGTTTAGGTAATACTTGGCTCAAAGTAAAACTCTGGTATATGTGGTTCACCCAGATGTAAGAAGTTTTATTTTACAAGGTGAACTGGGAGACAAAAGAGTTGGTTGGATTACTAAAATCTAGGAGTATGATATGGAAATCCATCCTACCAAGTTGGTTAGAGGTAGAGCATTGTGCCAAGGGTTGATAAAAAATATAGTTGTAGAACAAATGTCAGCTTGTCAACCACCAATAGAAGATCATACTAAAGGTTTTCAATCAAAAAGTTTAGACTGGGTTGATCAGATGACCAGATACTTTCAAATAGGAATTTGCCCTCAAGGTCTTAACCCATCACAAAGGAGGAGATATAGGCTTCAAGCCTTGAAGTATGTCCTACTTCCAGAAGGATTATATAGAAGAAATCTTGATGGAGTCCTCCTAAGATGCTTGAAATATGATCAAAAACAAAAGGTCATTAAAGAGTTCCATGGAGGGTTATCTGGAGGATATTTTTTAGGAAGGGTCACAACTATGAAAATCATTAGGGTAGGCTATTACTGGCCTACTATTTTTATTGATACCTTCAAGATAACAAGAGCATGTGATGAATGCCAGAGGTATGTGGGAAGGACTAGAAATGCATCATTCCCCCTCAAACCTATCCAAGTAGAAGAGCCTTTTCAATAGTGGGGACTGGACTTCATTGGAACAATAAATCCCAACTCCTCAATAGGACATAAGTATATCTTAACTACCATAGATTACCTTACCATATGGGTAGAAGCCATTCCCACAAAGAAATCAGATCAGGAAGTGGTAATTGATTTCATGGAGAGCTTGATCACAAGGTTTGGTATCCCTGAAGCTATAGTAAGTGACAATGGTCCAACTTTCATAGGAGCTAAATATATTGAGTTTGCCAGCAAGTATGGTATAACTATAAAAAAATCCTCCAACTACTATCCTCAAGGGAATGGATTAGCAGAGTCAACTAACAAAAATATGCTTAGAATTATGAAGAGATCACTAGAGGATAACAAAAGGAGTTGGCATCTACTTTTAGAACAAGCTCTATGGGTAGACATGATTACCATCAAGAAATCTATTAAGACCTCTCCCTATGCGTTGGTGTATGGTAAAGAAGCAGTCCTACCTATTCACTTGGAAATACCAGCTCTCAAGTTGGTAAACATAGAAGAAGAGTCTGATCAGAGTCCAACTGAAACCAGATTGACACATCTACTTCAGTTAGAGGAGAAGAGGACTCAAGCATATGAAGATTTCTAGAAGCACTCATTTGACATTAAGGGATGGTTCGACAAGAAGGTCAAATTCAGAAATTTCAAAGTAGGTGACTCTGTCCTAAGGTGGAATGTGGAGAGAGCTAAACCAGGTCATCATCAAAAATTTGACTCTTTTTGGGATGGCCCTTTCAAAATAGTTGAGGTTAAAGAAAGCAATTCTTTCTAGCTTGAGGATCTAGAGGGAAACATTCAATCGATCCCGGTTAATGGATTCCATATAAAACTCTACTTTGATTAAGAGTACATTTATTGTAACATATGTATATATTTGTATTATACTATTGTTTTCTTTTCTAAAGTTTTTGTACATAAATAATAAAAAAAGAGAAAAGGTAGTTTAGCGGTTCATAAAAAAGCTATTTGACTAAAAGGTAAGATTACCAAAGGTTAAAAGTGGTCATGGGCTATGACATGTGCTCCATACCATGCTCAAATGAGTAAATATGGCCATGGGCTACGACATGTGCTCCATGCCACTCTTTAAAATAATGAGATAGAAAAGCATCGCAAGTTCTAAGCATGTGCTACACCATGACCAATCAATGAATAGCCTGATATTTTCTACCACCAAGCTGCCCATATTTTGAATTGAGAAGTGTGCAATGGGTAGTTGTCCATCGATCACATTAATGGTGGAAGGTATGCATGTGAGAGTATTTAAACTCAAATTTCAATCGCCATTCATTTTGCAAGCAACATCTACTTACTAGAAAGAGCTAAAGAAGTGGTGAGACAAAGCTAGCAAGTATAGAAAAGAGCAAATATCTAATGAATTTTATTAGAAAATGGTACAAAAAGTAGCTTAGGAAGATTGTACAGTAGGCATACTATTGAGCTAGAATGTTATATTGATAAAGTAGAAGCAGTGGCTGACACTAGGTTGACATGGATAAGGAGAACTAAGCTCAGAAGAGACATTGATGACAAATTATAAAAGGGTGAACCCATGACAATTCAAGGTAGTTGTGTTATTTTCTCCTTTTTGTCATTTTACATCTATGATTTTGTGCATCCCAGCCCTGAGTTAATATCAGCTATTATCATGTTTTACGATCATAGGGCAAAAGCAGTAAAGACCACCAAGGGCAAAATATTGTTTAATATAACTCCTAAGGCCTACCTAGATTTATTTACCATAGGTGTAGAACCCCCTACAAGACCTAAACCCTTTGACATAGTAGAGCAAGCTAGGTACTACTCCTTGCAAGGATGTGCTCATGAAGGAGAGCCTTTTAGGAAGTGGGTTTATAGCCAATTCAAAACTATCAAGTCTAGAAAATCTTTGCCAAAAGCCCCAATCGCCATTGAACATTTTGCTAACCTAGAGATTTTCACTATGTTGGCCTACCTAGAGGGTCTAGACTCTGATCGATATGTAAGAGATTGGAAAATAGCCATTATGTATTGCATTTCCAATGAAAAAATGTACAAACCTAAAGTAGAGGAAGAAGGCATCAAGCCAATTTATTTTGACTGGCCAGCCTATCTCTCTAAAAGGATGCATGAATAATTGGTTAGGATGAAAAAGGATTCAGAGAACCCCTCCTTCTGATATTGTTCGAATTTGATATGGATGTTCTATAGTGTCGTAAGACACATGATGCCTTGGATTCCAACTAGGGACAAGAATGATAATGGAGACCCTATTTTGGTTTATCATTGGACCAACCATTTGAGGAATACAGAGTCATACTACAGATTCAACTTGGAATTTTTAGGGCCAACTCTAAAGGTCATGTATGGAAAATGCCCTAGATTGCCATCTCTGGCTAAAGAGTTGTTATGAGTAGAGGATGCCGAAGAAGGAGATTGGTATATCCTCATAGAGGGCACTATCATTAGACTCTATGGTTTCACTGGTAAACCCTTTCTGCTGCCTCATTTTGTTACTAATAGGTTGTTGGCTCTAGAATATTTAAGGCAAGCTGACTTTATCAACATCAATTTTAGCACTGGTAAAGGAAGAAAAGGACTGGTGATTTACTCTCACAATGTAGATGATATAACAATAACTAGAAGGGGTCAATATGAGCAAATTACTCAATATTTGGAGAGACTAGGACTGTTGTACATTCCACAAAGATGGAGGTATGACCCTGATGACAAGTTCTTGAAAAGGAATATTGCCCTAAATGGAGAAAGGGCCCTCAAATTTGAAAAAAATTGAGGCCCCATGTTGAAGAAGGCAAAAATAATAAAGAAAATGCTCCATTGGAATGGAACATCAGTAAAATGGAACAACTACCTCCATGGAGAGACTTTTATGAATAGATAGTCGATTATGATCCTGAGAAGAACAAAGATCATCAATTGAAAGATTCTAAAATTAAAGAAATGGAGAAGAAACATGGTTGGGATAATGGTAAAATTGTAGATTGGTGGTAGATGAGAGTTGAAATAGGTACAAAAAAGGCTAGATTTGGCCATCAAGCAGACACTAATTTCTCTGAGTTGTATGAGAAGCATATTAAAACCTGGAAGGCTAAAAATACCAAGAATTTGGTGTTGAGTTACAAGAAAGTTGAAACACAGGAAAAAGAGAAAAATCAAGTAGCATCAGATTCTCCTTCTCCACCTTCACAAGAAGAAGTACAAGAAGTAGAGACAAATGCTCCATCAACAACTGAGGAAGCCCCAAAGGCATTTGAGCCTTCACAAGAGCAATTATAAAAATATTCTATGGGTGCTCAAATTATGAGCAAAATGCATTACTCTAGTGGTGAAGCAGAAATATAGATAAAGTATTCAAGCAATGAAAAGGCTAAAACGCTTAGCCTTGGGTGGAGAGCCTCCTCTAACTGACATAAATTAGAAGGAAAAGGATGACAATTTTGTATTCACCCTTGTAAATTTCACCACTACAGCTCTAGTAAAGTCGATCCTGATCGCTGAAGTTGCATTATAGGAAGCACAATTCAAGGAGAATACAGAGAATGATAAGCCTATAATATCTATGGTTTTCAAGAGAAAGGCTAAGGATTCAGTAGAGGAAACCCATAAGGAGGTCTGCAAGAAATTAAAAATGGATCAAGGGCAAACTGTTGAACAAGTCCTTGTATTAGTTGCAGAGCAACAAGTGTAGGCACAACACCAAAGTGCAGAAGATATTTTCAAACACCCTACTTCTGTAGGTGAAGGTATGATTTCTATCCCTTCTTCTCCTTCTCCTTCAAAAAAATAATCCCCTTCCCATTCTCAAGAAGAGTTGGAACAAAAGGTACCTGTTGGAACAAAATCTGCCTTCGGTTAATAGTGTTGCGCCTTAGACTTTGCCAACATTGAATAGACAGATCTTGCTTGAGATCATCTGTCTAGTCTCTAGAGAAGGTTGGTTCCTTTGAGTTTTTTAGAGAAAAGGGAACAAGAGATAAGGGAAATATAGCCTAAGCTAGAACTTTTATATGGTGCAGATTAGACAACAACAAAGACAGATTTACTTACTTCTATCCAAAGCATTTAAACACATTTCCATGCAAAAATTATATAATTTTAGATATGATTTATGATATTTCGTTTAACATGCGTATATATTAGATTCTTATTCCAACAATATGATTTATGTATTGCGAAAGTTTAGATATAAGAACAAACTCAATTTACAATTCAATATTGTAAGCAAAAATAAAGAACATTAATACATACACTTGCACGATATGAACCAGAAGCCAATGGGAGATGTGATTTTATTGCTTGTATTCGAAGTACATGCATTCAGTCTTGTAAACTTCCAAGAGTCGACCCTTTTTTTGGAGTCGCTCACCCCTATATATACCCTAAAAGAGTATCTTTTTCTAAGTACATCTTACTATTTTACAAGCAATCATCTATAGTTTCTAATAATTCTAGATGAGCCTATCACATTTTCAATCGTCTAGCAAGCCTGCTCTATCCTAGATTTTTGATAATCATGTCAGAAATCACTTCTTGGTGTCAGTGCATGCCTTTGATTTTGAAAAATACATTTTATTCCTTTACGGCTGGCATGTCATGAAATCGCGACATTCTTTCCTTGCTTTTCTCTTTTCCCGCCTCCAGCCACAAAAATGAGACATGTCACAAAATCGTGACATTCGTCTCTTGTTTTGCTCTTCTACCGCTTCCAGCCATGAAAATGAGACATGTCACGAAATCGCAACATTCGTCTCTTACTTTTCTCTTTTGCTGCCTCCCGCTGCAAAAATGAGACGTCATAAAATCGTGATGTTTGTCTCTTGCTTTGCTCTTCTGCCGCTTCCAGCCACGAAAATGAGACATGTCACGAAATCATGACATTCGTCTCTTACTTTGCTCTTTTGCTACCTCCCACCATGAAAATGAGACATGTCATGAAATCACGATGTCCGTCTCTTGCTTTGCTCTTCTACCTCTTCTAGCCGCAAAAATGAGACATGTCGCAAAATCATGACATTCGTCTCTTACTTTGCTCTTTTGCTGCCTCCCATCGTGAAAATGAGACATGTCATGAAATTGCAATGTTCGTCTCTTGCTCTGCTCTTCCTCTTTGCTTTGGACCGCAAAAATGCAGCATGTCGTGATCTCGCGACACTTTTTCCTCCTTTCTCCCTTTTGTTGCTCTTAGCCACGAAAATGCAACATGTCATGATATTGTGACACTTTTGCCTCCTTGCTCCCTTTTGTTTCTCTTAGCCACAAAAAATCAACATGTCACGATATCGCGACACTTTTGCCTCCTTGCTCCCTTTTGTTGCTCTTAGTTGCGAAAATTCAACATGTCGCGATATCACGACAATTTTGCCTCCTTGCTCCCTTTTGTTGCTCTTAGCCGTGAAAATGCAACATGTCGCGATATCGTGACACTTTTGCCTCCTTGCTCCCTTTTGTTGCTCTTAGCCGTGAAAATGCAACATGTCGTGATATCGCGACACTTTTGCCTCCTTGCGGTATTTTGCTTTTTCTTTGATCTTTAGCATATGGGCCACTTTGGTCTTCTTGGAAAATATGCAAAAAGGTGCATCAACTATTTTTCTATAGTTAGTCACTTTTTGACTAATAGTACCCTCTCCCTCTCATAATTCACCGCCTTCTTCATCAACTATTTCAAAGGGTCAAACCAATCCATCACATCGAAATTCATTAGAAATTATAGCAACATCATCACTCATTATTTTATCTCCAATCCCAAAGTCATTACCAACAATAACATCAGAAGGGTAACTTCCTTCATTTTCCGTAGCTCATTCAACAATATCATCATGTCCTTCCTAGTTGCAACTTCTACAATAAGTATAGAATTCATTATTCTCATAACCACTCCACTTTCATTAGCATATGATTCTATCCTCCCTTACCTTATAGCCACTCCAACCTCTAAAAATAATCCCATAGTAGTGTATTTGTAGAAAGGAAAGGAGGTTTCACAAAAAAATAAAGAATTTTGGGCTGAAAATTTATCTAAGCCTTCAAAATAGATGGCTAAATGGAGAAAAATAATGATTGTTGATCCAATAATAAGGCAAAGGATAGCTAGATCCATCACTCCTCTTGTAAGTAAACTAGAAGAAGACATAACTATAGAATATTATCGTATAGAGGAGCATATAAACAATATTGATCAATTTCATGTGGAGGATGAGTTTGTTATAGCAAAGGTTCACCTTGAAACTTTCTATATCAAGATTTACATTTATAGGGAGCAATGTGGAAAGTTGGAGAAATTTTTTTAGAAGCTAGAGAAGACAGATAGTAATAAGAAAAAAGGTGGATAAAATTATGAGGAATGATATCAAGAGCTGGAAAAACAAATATCAGGAGGTCATAAAACTTAAAGATCAATTTTAAGAGCAGAGAAAAAAGAATGAAGCTCAAGCCAAAGAAATTCAAGATTTGAAGAATCGGCTTCAGATTGAGAAGGCCAAAGCTCTAGGATTTTCAAAAGAAGGAGTAAAAATGTCAAAAGGAGATATGGTCTGAAATCCTTGAGAAATGTTCAAAAATCCAACCTATAATTGACTATATGGATGATGCAAGTCATTTACTGCAAGCTACCAAAGAAGATTTAGATAAATTCACTAAGGAGCTACAACCCATGGTGATACTAATAGACCATATTTTCAAGTTATCTCAAAGTAGATTGAGTGAGGCTGCAAAGCCTATCCTTAGAAAAGCATATAATACTCCAAGGTTAGCCACTAGGATTGTGGTTGACAATAATAGGTTGCTCCAGAAGGGCTGCTTACTATTAGATAATATTGTAGGCACACTGTAAGATATTGTAGATATTAATTAGGAGATGACGCAGTATGGTTTTGGAGGATTTTGGGTTGAAAATAATACCTTGTTAATAGAAGAAGAAGATATCCAAAATAATGTAGCCTCAATCAACAAGGATGAATCTAAGATAGATGCCTGGGAAGATCCGATTGACCAAGAGAAGATCTCTCAGATGATAAAAACTTGACTAGGCTCAAAGATCTAATGGAGGACTTGGTGAACAAGGGTAATTATGTGACTTATGATGAGACTTCTAAGATGGAGTATATTCATAAGTGTCTCAAAGAAACAACCAACCCTACCGAATTAGCCTAGATCCAAGCATTGCATACCCTAAAATAGATGATTCAATTGTTTGGAATAGTTCCAAAGCCTGAAGATAAGCAGGAGACTTCCCAAGAAGAAGAGGCTGAAGAAGACCAAGAAGGTGACAATGAAGAAGAGAAACAAGAAACAAATGAAGAGAAAACTCACAAGGAGTAAGAACAATAAAAAAATGTTTGTAAAGACACCGAAGAGGTACAAGATGAGAAGCTCAAGGGGCAAAATCAACAAGAGAATGAACAAGAATAAACAACCTTGTAGAAGAAGTGGACTTAAGCATTTTTGTATTCATGTGTATATTTTTGTATATTGTTTTGATTTTGACACTATCAGAGAACAATCATAAAGCATGAAGCTTGTAGCAAAATATGAAAAAAATATGAAGATATTTTGTTCAATTTAGCTAGGATTATAAAATAGAACATAGTTTCATATAGCCAGACTGAGGCTATGTTCATGGAAAGTGACGGGGAATGAAAATACCATTACCTTACAAATTCCACTTTTCATTAGAATTTTGCAAAAAATATTTACATCCGTTTCGAATTAAAAACAGCCCGCAGGCATACAATGACCGAGCTCGGCTCGGTTCTTCGACTCTGTAACTCCCCCTGTTCTTCCGTCCACCATCCTCCCTATTACAAAATTTTAGGTTTTTAACGAGGTCCCGGTCCTCTAGCAATTAATGCCCCGCCTAAAACAAAGTTTAAACTTCAATTTTCCCCCTCTCCGAGTTTTCAAATATTTTTATCATAAATGGGCAACTGCCCGATCTGCACTGCTGCTTGCAATAATGGCTTCCCATACCCTGCACTGGCCGCTTCGCTCAGACCGTACTCTGCACTCCTTGTTTTGTCGAAAAAAAATCCTTCCAAATGGTGGTTCTCCCCCTTTAATGCACGCGGTTGTCAAATTTAACTCCCGATACGTGGCCTTCGTCTTTAATTTCTTACACGTAGCCAATCGTGCGTAATTCTTCTATGACTTCTCCATGTCGGCACACGTGTCCTCCTCAACTGCCATGATACACGTGGCAGTCCACGTGTCAAAATTGGCCTTGCCCGGCCGTCCGCTTTCTCTCCCTTGGTCTGTTTTCTTCTGGCCGTGATATCGCGACCCAACCGCCGCCTTGCTTCCGATTTTGAATATCGTCGCGATATCGTGACGTCGCGATATCGCGACACAACACGCCCTTGCCACCGTCTATGAAACAAAGTCACGATATCACGACATCGCGATATCGCGACGTCGCGATATCGCGACGTCGCGATATCGTGACGTTATCTCCCCTTTCGCCTTTGCCTTGACTAAAGTCGCGATATCGCGACGTCGCGATATCGTGACGTCCTCCCCCCTCTGCCTTTGCTCTGAAGAACTATCACGATATCGCGACATCGCGATATCGCGATGCAACTCACCCTCACCATCAATGCAGCCTTTGAGGTCACGATTTCGTGACCCGTGATATCGCGACTTTGTTTCCCCTTCCGCCTTTGCCTTGACTAAAGTCACGATATTGTGACGTCACGATATTGTGACGTCCTCCCCCCTTCCGCATTTGCTCTGAAGAACGCGTCGCGATATCGTGACGTCGCGATATCGCGACGTCGCGATATCGCGACGCAACTCACCCTCGCCATCAATGCAGCCTTTGAGGTCGCAATTTCACGACATGTCGCGAAATCATGACATGTCACGATTTCGCGACCCCCTTCCTCCATGCTTTGGAAACACTTCCCCCTTGGGAAAAACTGAAGAAAAATACTTGGAAAATCGAGAAAATTTTTGAAGATGCAGGATTTTTCCACTGTTGCCGGATGCTCCTGCATCAGACACCCCGGGTAAAAAGGAGAAGTGACCTTCACTTCTAAGCTGTTCGGTCTGCTTCCTTTGCAAAATCTCCGAACACTCATCAACCTTTACAACTTGCTCAAATCCTATTTCCTGGCAGAATTTTTTGCCCTCTACCAGACAAATTCTGGCATTACTGCACACTTTCTCATCTTCGGTCTGCAATGGCTTCAACTTGTGCCGCACTCCATCTTTCTTCAAGGTGTAAGTATTTGCATGACCATCATGTACTGCACTCCGATCAAACTGCCATGGCCTTCCCAATAGCAAATGGCAAGCATCCATGGGGAATACATCACACAGGACTTCATCCTGGTATCTCCCAATCTGGAACGTGACTAAACACTGTTCCCGGACCCAAGCTCTATGGTCCTTCCGCAACCACGCAATCCGGTATGGGTGCGGGTGCCTCCTTCTCTCCAGCTGCAACTTAGTAACCATCTCCTCGGAAACTAAGTTGTCTGTACTCCCATTGTCTATAATGACATTACAGACTTTGCCTGCACTTTTGCATCGGGTGCGGAACAGGCTTCTCCTCTGTTCAGATTTGTCTTCCTCCACCAGCATGGTCCTCCTCACAATCATTGCTTCTCCCTTTTTAGCTTCTTCAGAATGTTCTGAATCAGCATCTTCAACTGCCACAACTGCTCTGGCAGGACCCACTGGCCTCTTGTTTGTCCTTTCTCGGTGTTGTGGACACTCAAATGCCCGGTGTCCTTCTTCACCACAATGGAAACATGTTCCACGAAATACTCCTCTTCCATACCCGCGTCCAGATCTACCTCTTCCTCTCGGGTAGCCATCATTCTGAACTTGCGGTTTGGATTCTTCATCTTCTTTCTGATCCCGGCTGCTGCTCTCCTCTTCTTTCTTCTCTTCCTTTCCTTCTTTCTTTCCACCGTTCTTTCCTCCCGGTCCTTTTACTCTTTGCTTGTTCTCAAACTTTCGGTTCAGTTTTTCTTCCACCTTTAAAGCAAATTGGTAAGCATCTTCAATGGTGCTTACCCGAACCAAGCTCAATTCCTCCTGAACACTGGGTCTCAACCCATTAATGTAACGGGCCACTTTTTCTTTGCTGGCTTCTAAGTGTCCGGTTCTGATGGAAATTTTATAAAAATCCTCCGTATATTCTTGAACAGTTTTGTTCATCTGCCTCAAACTCTGCATTTTACGTAGCAGGTCCAGTTCATAATCTACGGGGATAAATTGTCTTTTTCAATTTCTCCACCATTCTGTCCCATCTGGTTATCCGCTCTTTTCCTCTTCGGTTCCGCTCTAGCTGTACTCCCTTCCACCAAATGCTGGCATGACCCTTCAGTCGGGTCTTAGAAAATCTGACCCGGTTAGGGTCTTCAACTTCTTCGTATTCGAAATACTCTTCTAAATCATTCACCCAGTCTATCAACTCCTCTGGGTTCAAGTTCTCGAAATACGTGGGAACTTCTAACTTTGGCCTCTTCCCGATCTGGGATATGGCCTTGTACAATATGGCTTGTGCCGGATCTACATCTTCTTCCTCTTCTTCAAACTCATTCTCTTCTTCCACCTCATCCTCACTGTCTGCATCCCTTCTCGGCTCACGTCCTCTGCGTAGTTCTTCTTGCAGGGCCTGGACTTGCCGCTGCAATGCCCGAAAATCTTCCGCTGCCATACCTCTTCCACCCATCGGGTTTCTTCTCGGAGGCATCTTCACTCGAGCTCAAATCCTCCCACACGTCCTGGTACAACTACCTCTCCTTCGGCGGTCTACTGTATGCTCAGGAACTCCCGCTCTGATACCACTGACGGGGACCGAAAATACCACTACCTTACAAATTCAACTTTTCATTAAAATTTTGCAGAAAATATTTACATCCGTTCCGAATTAAAAACAGCCCGCAGGCATACAATGACCGAGCTCGGCTCGGTTCTTCGACTCTGTAACTCCCCCTGTTCTTCCGTCCACCATCCTCCCTATTACAAAATTTTGGGTTTTTAACGAGGTCCCGGTCCTCTAGCAATTAATGCCCCGCCTAAAACAAAGTTCAAACTTCAATTTTCCCCCTCTCCGAGTTTTCAAATATTTTTATCATAAATGGGCAACTGCCCGATCTGCACTGCTGCTTGCAATAATGGCTTCCCATACCCTGCACTGGCCGCTTCGCTCAGACCGTACTCTGCACTGCTGTTTTGTCGAAAAAAAATCCTTCCAAATGGTGGTTCTCCCCCTTTAATGCACGCGGCTGTCAAATTTAACTCCCGATACGTGGCCTTCGTCTTTAATTTCTTACACGTAGCCAATCGTGCGTAATTCTTCTATGACTTCTCCATGTCGGCACACGTGTCCTCCTCAACTGCCATGATACACGTGGCAGTCCACGTGTCGAAATTGGCCTTGCCCGACCGTCCGCTTTCTCTCCCTTGGTCTATTTTCTTCTGGCCGCGATATCGCGACCCAACCGCCGCCTTGCTTTCGATTTTGAATATCGTCACGATATCGTGACGTCGCGATATCATGACACAACACGCCCTTGCCACCGTCTGCGAAACAAAGTCGCGATATCGCGACGTTATCTCCCCTTCCGCCTTTGCCTTGACTAAAGTCACGATATCGCGACGTCGCGATATCGCGACGTCCTCCCCCCTTCCGCCTTTGCTCTGAAGAACTGTCGCGATATCGCGACGCAACTCACCCTCGCCATCAATGCAGCCTTTGAGGTCACGATTTCGTGACCCGCAATATCGTGACTTTGTTTCCCCCTTCGCCTTTGCCTTGACTAAAGTCGCGATATCGCGACGTCGCGATATCACGACATCCTCCCCCCTTCCGCCTTTGCTCTGAAGAACTGTCACGATATCGCGACGTCGCGACGCAACTCACCCTTGCCATCAATGCAGCCTTTGAGGTCGCGATTTCGTGACCCCCTTCCTCCATGCTTTGGAAACACTTCCCCCTTGGGAAAAACTAAAGAAAAATACTTGGAAAATCGAGAAAAATTCTGAAGATGTAGGATTTTTCCATTGTTGCCGGATGCTCCTACATCAGAAAGAGTTATAAATTTTATCATTTCCATCATGATTTCCATGTGAACCGTTACTCTCTGAGTATCTTCACAAATGTTCTAGAGAGTGATGGTCACATAGAAGTTATTATCCACTGAATATTGAAGTCTATATTTCCATTAAACTTCCTCTATTTTTTCCACCACTATGCTTCCTTTATTTTTACTACATATATATTCCGTTTTGTGAATTTCTCCATTTCATCTAGCTTTTCCCTGCCATTTTTATCTTTTCATCATTTTTGACTCTCGAAGCCCAATGGATAAGACTATGAGTTCTCAGGCTTTACGAGAAAAATCCCCAAGAGGTGCCAGAATGTAGGCCCAAAATGGCCACATCCTTAGAAAAATTTTACAAAATTTTGTAAGACTTAAAGGAGCTTTCTCTAGCTCACAGCAATGGCTTAGCGCAAGATGTTCTACCCTGCAGTCAAAGTGGTCAAAATCCAAACTTAGCCACTTCAAAATCATGGGCCACAACACGAAGGAAAACATGGTGGTTCACAAAATATTCTATCCCATGTGAAATGGAGCATTATTCTAGCCCATGATTAATATTAGTCAAATGTGATGTCACCTATCTCCAAATCATGGCTTACAATACATTGCTCCACCCCGCACAAGTTGAAGAGTATTTCATACCACATTAGCACAACGAATATTGCTCCAGTAAATGGTCAAAGAAGTCAACATTCATGAAATAGGATCTCAAGGAGTGGGCCAACACAAGGTTTCATAGTGCATAATTTAAAGTTATATCTCACGCGGGCCAGAGCAATGTTCTACTCTGTAGTCAACAATGGTCAACCTTGTACTTGTGAGTTTTGAGGCATGGGTTACAACACGATATAGACTAGTTTCTATGCCATGTATGCAAAGAAAAATAAAGTAAATTGAATATTATAAGGTGCAGGCTAGTGCAATGCTCCATCCCATGTGTCTCAAAGCATATTTTTACATTGAAGCATTATTTGCTCCAACCCACAGTCAAAATGGTCAAAGGATGAGTAAAGTGCTTTAAGCGAGTGAGCTATGACATGTCTCTACACCATGGATTTGATGATGGTGTTCAAGATTTGATCTTAGTTGCTCATGAATGGATCAATGATCAATTTGTTTTAATGAGCTCCAAGGTGCATAAAGGCAGAACATGGTTGATCAAAGCTAACCAATAGGTGAAGCATCAAAGAAGCCAAGAACCAAAATATACAAGTAGTTGTAGATATATGGCTGGATAGCATCTACAAGAATGATGAATTATTTGGATTAAAACTTTGATAGCCTAGAGACAAACACCATAAAATACCAGTAAGTTAAATAAGTCGAGTTGTGTAGGTAACAAATCCATCTCCCAGAAGAAGTGACAAAGGATTTTTCCCAGTTCACAATTTTGACAAAGTTTGCAAACCACAAAGTTAAGGGTAAAATAATACAATTCGAAGGGTAAATCATACAATGTGAGGTTAAACCATACAATGTAAAATAAAATGAAATGAAATGCATGGGAAATGCAAATTAAGTTGTCATTGTGCATGATTTTGATAAATTAGGTGTTTAGACTTAGTAAAAGTCTTAATTAATGTATTTCATTATGAATGGGAAGTTGTGAGTAACTAATTTCCTTAGGAAAAATTTTGGAATGGCATGGGCAATGTTATATAAGGCCCCATTTTCAATTTTTATAGTCTAGATATATGCTGGTTGTATTCTGATATAGTTGGATACTTTCTGGTTAATCTAGCAATGATAGGAGTTTGATTACGTTCTGAGAGGATTGTTATTGCATTTTTGTATGCCATTGTTGAATAGGTATAAATAATATTCAGAATTTATAGATTTTATCATGTGTTGTACGATCTTGGAATGGTAGAATTGCATTTTATAGTTAATCTCTCTTGCATGTACTTTCTTGTGGTTGTTTGGGCTAATTGATGCATTGCGATGGGAGAATTACCCAAAACCAATACTGGTGTGGACTTAGTGGATGATATGAGATGATAATAATATCAAGGAATATGTTTTGAACACTGTTGTATGATTTTTTGGCATTGCCATTGGATATAGAACTCTCTCTAGCCCCGATTGATATGTTTTGCATGTTATTGGAAAAGGATTAATTGCCATATTAAACCCTTACACAAATTATTTGAGAGAGATTTTTCTAGTAGAGTATTCAATTTAGCACTTGGATGTACCTTCGTTTCATACAAATTGTATACCATATTTTGTACAAATCGTATAGACAAAACTTACCCGATTTGGTAGTTTATGCGATTGGAGGAAACTTACCTGATTTTGTAGTTTTGGGAAATCAACTTGTTTGGTTACAAAACTATGTACAAAAGCTTGAAAAAATGAATCTGAAGGATTTTTTGAGTATGGAATCATACAAGCTCTATCACTGTACAATTTTAGATCATATAGTGTGTCTATCTGGGTTTCGTACAAGCTGTTCATTAGGTGTAAACTAGTAGTTTTAGGGACAGTACGGTTGTAAGATTTGGTGTACAAGCTGGGAATAGTAAATTGACCATCCTAAGAATTATAAACCACCTACCCATTGGGAATAATACACCCCTATGCTACATTTGGCATGATTTCCTTTTTGCCTTATCAAATTTGGCATTTTTGTTAAAACGGGTCAAATTAACAAGTAAGAATACTACAAAATTGGAGGTGAATGATAGACACCAGTGTACAAAGACATAGAAGGAGGGATGTATGAGAGAATATTCTAGTAAGAAGGAGCACAAGAATTTCTCAAAGATAAAATGCAAGTAACTCAGATCAAGTACACATGAACCAAAAATAGAGCAAGTTTGGGCATATGAAGAAGGATATTTTGAGGCGTTGATAGAAACATAAGAGGAGGTACCAAAAACACCTAGTGTAGAGGCACGAGTTGAATGAAAAGTAGTGCACAAGGAATGAGAGTGGATGGTGATACTTGAGAAAGTGATGGAAGGATTGCAAGGGAGTGTAGAGGACGGGAGTCAAGCACCAGGGAAACAAGGTGCAAGGTCTCAGGAAGAAGGACCAAGACCATCTCCCTCACATCAGCGAAGGAAGTCTTGGAGTGAAGATGCACATGAGTTTGGTCAATTACTAGTGAGATAGTACAATATAACTCATATAGAAACTTCTAATGATGAGCGTAGTGAAACATCCCCAAGGAGGAATCAGATAGAGATTCCATGGGATACCTCAAGTGATGAGGATGATTCACCAAAGATAGCTATGAAGGTTGGGAAACAAATATGCCCACCCTTCATGGGTGTAAAGAGGAAGGTTACCACTAGTGATGTAGTTTGTGACACTCACAGTAATAAAAAAGGTAGAATATGGTATGACATGGAATATGTTGACTTGAAAGATATTGACATGAAAGATGTTGACATGGAAGATGTTGACATGGAAGATGCTGACATGGAAGATGTTGTTATGGAAGATGTTTCCCAAATAGAACAACCCAACATACAATAAAAATTTCCTAAGAATGGTATTGTATGATTTTGCAAGAGGTAACTATACAGTTGTTAGGTGAAATCATACAGTTGGTAGAGATTGTATGATTTCAAGTGAAATTGTACAATGTGGAATCATACAAGATGAAATTGTACAAGATGAAATTGTAAAGAATGGAATCATGCAAATCATAACCGTACAAGGTGTTCCATCAGTGGTTAAGAAAGGGTAAAATGGAGTCGACGGTGAGCTGTTTAAGGGAGTGTTGTGACTATCACACAACTTGCCCCAAAATTGGGGACCCACATTTTATTTTGGTATTTGGGTGTTTGCATTTTTTTTTAAGTGTCTAATGCTTTGCTTTATTTTGGTTTTGTAGTTCTTGCTAATTTTTTATCGACGATATTTTTATCGTCAATTTGTTTTCGACGATATTTTTATCATCAACTTGTTATCGATGATTTTTTTTCATCAATTTGTTGTCAATGATTTTTTATCGTCAATTTATTGTCAATGATTTTTTATCATCAATTTGTTATCAATGATTTTTTATCGTCAGTTTGTTGTCGATGATATTTTTATCGTTAGTTTATTTTTGATGATATTTTTATCGTCAATTTGTTGTCGATGTTTTTATCATCAATTTGTTGTCGATGATTATTTTCATCAAGTTTGGTGTTAGCAATTTTATTATTAACTTTTGTGTTTTCTTTCACGTGTGTTTCAAACAATAATAATAATAATAATAATAATAAAATATTTGATGAGGATTGATGTATGATCTTTCATATGACCCCTCTAGTAGTTCCTAGCTTAGGTTTGCTTAGTTTATTTCTAGCAAATTGATATTGTAAGTGAGTCTCTTTCTCACATGCACTTGTGGGCACTAGTTGTCTTCTAGTTGTCTTTTAGAGTGTTAGTTAGCAAGTGTGAACTCAAAGTAGGAAGTGTGAGCTTCAAGTTAGCTAAAATGGATCTTCTAGTTAGCAATCTTAACTTAGAAGTTTACGTGCATTCTTCTTTGCACCTTTGTAGCTTTTGGGTTAAGCGTGTGAATCAAATCCATGATTTCATGGGTTGGTTATGTATTTTGGGCCATTAGTGCCTATATAATGATTTGTAAATAATAGAACTCTTAGTTGGATTTTCAATCCTTTTCATTGGTATCAGAGCCTAGTTCATGTTTGCACTAGGGCTTGTGAGGTGAGAGGATAGGAGATAGGATTATTATGAGAAACGTATTCTCATTGAGGACTCGGTTTAAGCCCAAAGGGAGCTTGAAAACCATTCGGAGAAGGAAGTTCCTTCGCCGACAAACCCCTCGTTCCAACTTCTTGCTTATGCTTAAAAAGTATAGGAAGAGTTTGCCCCAGAGTTCTTCGTATACCGATCCTTGGAAGGGATTGGATCGTAGCTACGGTCCAATTAGGATTAGGGAGCCTTTTGACCCTGCTGCCCCCCCATTTTTGAGTATTGAAGAGCTTTAGGAGGACTCCAAAGCTAGGTCGTGTGTCGACTTAGAGTTGGATGCCTTTCAAACGCTGGTCGTGTGTCGACCGGATCTTGAAAGGAGAGCTACTGGTGGGAGCTGGTTGCTCACATTTGTTTAATTTAAAGTTTTTCAAATTTTAGATTAACCCCCCTGGTTAATTTATAATTTTTTTTTCAATTTGTTGTTGAAAAGCTTTACATTATGTTGAATATATTATTTTAATAATATATTCGTATAGATTTGCTGCATTATTATTTATTTGTAAAAAAAAAAAAAAAGGCAATTTTATTTTATTTTTAAAAAAATATTGCAGCAGGTCTGCTGCCGTCGGCTCCTTCGACAGCGTTCGGCAGCCTTCGACACTGTTGCCGGGCTTGCCGGCCGACGATCGTCGAGCACGGCGTGACGAGATCGTTGTCCATGAGGCAGCGATCGCGGCTTGCTCTACGTGACCGCTATTGCTCGTCGGCCTGACGACAACTTGCTGCCAGGTGACAGCGCCGAGCATTATCAGCATGGCCGTCGTTGCCCGACGCCGATCTTGTGCCCGGAGCGAGCAACGAGCAGTGCTCTTGCCGATCGGCCCGAGCAACTGACAGTCTGTCAGGCGTCGGCTCCGGTGCAGCTCGGGCCAGCGCCGCAGCGCCTGACATTTCTGTCAGGCGTCTGCAGGCTCGCGGCCTGCGACGCAACGCCTGACAACAGTCAGGCCGGCTACGTCTTGCGGCCCGTGAGCTTGGAGGCAGCGTCGACATTCTTGTCGGGCGGTGCCGGACTCTGATCAGCGGCACCGACCAAGCCAGGCAGGCTGCGTGCGTGGACCCCATTGTGCACGGAATTTTGTGCACAGAATTTTGTGCAGAGAAGGCAAGGAGAATTGCCTTGGAAATTGTGGGGAAATTAAAATTGGAACATTGTAATTTTTAGTTTTTCTGCACTCTGCATTGGGAAATGTGCCAGGAAAGACTGGTGTTTTAACTGAAGGTTGCTAATTTTTCATGCACAGTTGAAGTTCAGTTCAAACAGCAGATTGAAGGGTAAATTATTGTAAAATTTTAAATTTTTACTATTTTAGAGTGCATGTTAAAATTTCATTTTATTAATTTAATTTTTAATGACTTAATTAAATTCTTTAATCTTTTGATTAATTGAAATTTAATTTTTGATTAAGTTATTTTTAAATTAATAAATGTTAATTTTGCACTTTATCTTAGTTTAAAAATTTCAAAATTTATGCCTTAGGAGTAAATTTTTCAGTTAAGCAGCACTCCATTGTAACAAGGAAATTTGCATTTTGCTTCCTTGATTTAGTGCTTTCTTAAACTTTACTTCTGGCTTATACCCGAGAACACATGGCCTCTGACTTGGCTGCCCAAGTGGCAGAATTGGCCCATGTTGTAAACACTTTGGCCGATAAGGCAAATGACACTACAATGGCGGAAGTCCTTGGCAACCTTGCCATGAAGGTAAATGACATTTCTTTGCATAATACCTCCACTTCTGCTCATGATTCACGTTTGAGAGTTCGTTGTGAAGTTCCATTGTATGATGGATCCGGGAACCACTGATGTCTTGAATAGTTGGATTCTTGACATGAGTTCTTGGTTTGCTTTTCTCAACTTTCGAGAAGATGATGTAGTGCCTTATGCTAAGCTTAAACTTTCTGGCTTATCCAAAGTACTTGTGGAGCGAAAACGAGGACAAGAACTCACCACATGGGATGAGCTTGTACAATGTCTTAAAACCAATTTCTATCCTTCAAATTATTCTAGAGAATTGGTTATTAAATGGTTTCGTTTTCGCCAAGGTACTAATATGTCCGTACAAGAATATATTTTCCAATTTAACGGAGTTCAGAATACTTGTGAATGTGGAGGATGATGTTCCAGGTTTGATTCTCAAGTTTCAAAGTGGCTTGTTAGAACATTTGTACGGGGGAACTAATGTTTGTTTCTATGGAAACATTGGATCAAGTTTTCAATCGGGCGCGAGCTTGCGGAGGACAAGTTCAAGGCGCAATCGCGGGCATTCCACTTTTGTTACTCAAGTGGTTGGAAACTCATCAAAAGGGAATAATTCTTTCTCTCAAAAGAAGAATTTTGCTCAAAAGAAGAATGTGTCTTCTCCATCTCCTTCTTCTCCTTCCCCTTCCACTTCTACTCCTTCTTCCTCTTCTTCTAAATCTTCATCTTCTTCTTCTAAGAAATTCTGCAATTATTGTAAGAAGAAAGGGCATGAGAAAGCTGATTGCTTTAAGCTCAAAAAGAAGAGTTTAGTGATTACTACTCAAGAGGAGGATGCTTCCAAGGGTCCCCTTGAGTCTGTAGGAGAGAGTAGAGTATATACGGAATTACGAGGGTAAGCTTAATGAAGTTACCTTAGTAAATGTAAGTTCTTCAGATGGAGCTCGTGATGCTTTGTTCATCACTCGAGCCCACTTACTTCACAACTTTGCAGCTGATTGTATAGTGGACAATGGCTCGCGAGAAAAATCTAATTGCGAGGTCCATTGTCGAGCGTTTGAAGTTACCTATGGAGCCTCATCCTCAACCTTATTCTTTGGGTTGGAAGGATAGTGGAAGAGGCTGAGAAATCACTCACACTTGCACTTTAAAATTTGCACTTGGCCCACATTTCATAGATCAAGTCACTTGTGATGTGACTCCTATGGATTGTTGTGGGATTTTGCTTGGACAACCTTTTCGGTATGATAGGAGAGCTGTTTATGATGCTTTTAAAAGAACCTACACACTTCAAAAATATGGTAAGGTCTTTCTCATTAAGAGCACCAACACTCCTAATATCATTCTAAGTTCCAAGCAAACGAAAAGAGTAATTAAGAAAGGTGGTGATGTTGCTCTAATTTTCATTCGCTCTCAAAACACTTCTACATCTACATCCATTACAAAGCAACACTCTTCAATGGATAAAATATTGCAAAGTTATTCACACATATTTCAGGAGCCAAAGTCTCTTCCTCCAATTCGCACAATTAATCACAGCATTGAAATAGTTCCAGGTTCTTCTCTTCCTAATGCTCCCATGTATAGACAATCTATTTTGCAAAATGAAGAAATAAAAAAGCAAATAGAAGATTTGTTGTCTAAGGGTTTCATTAAGGAAAGTACTTATGCTTGTGCATCACCTATTTTGTTAGTTCTTAAGAAAGATGGCACTTGGAGATTATGCATTGATTTTCGTGCATTGAACAGAATTTCTGTGAAGAATAGATATCCCTTACCCCGCATTGATGATTTATTAGATCAGCTTCAAGGAGCTAAGTTCTTTTCAAAAATAGATCTCAAAAGTGGATATCATCAAGTGCGTATCCAAGCTGAGGATACATGGAAGACTGCTTTCAAGACGAAGATGGGCCTCTTTGAATGGTTGGTCATGCCCTTCGGTCTTACTAATGCTCCTGCCAACCTTCATGAGGTTGATGAATGAGGTTTTTCGTGAAGTCCTTGACAAATTTGTCATTATATATCTTGATGATATATTGATTTTCTCAAAAACTTGGGAGGAACACCTTAGGCATATCGAGCAAACCCTTGATCTTCTTGCGAAGAATCAATTATATGCCAACTCTTCCAAGTGTTCTTTTGGCAATACTTCAGTTTCTTACCTTGGCTATGTGATTAGTGAGAGTGGAATTCAGGTAGATCCCCTTAAAGTTGATGTTTTGCTTAAGTGGTCCCCTCCTACAACTCTCACTGAGTTAAGGAGTTTCCTAGGACTTGCGAACTTTTATCGCAAGTTCATTCCTCAATATTCCACCCTTGCAGCTCCATTGCATTATCTCACTAAGTCCAAAACTCCATTTCATTGGGAGAAAAGCCAAGAAGTTGCCTTTGAGAAACTCAAAAAGAAATTGTGTACAGCACCGGTGTTAACTTTACCTGACCTTTCTCAACCTTTTGAGATTGAAATAGATGCCTCTAAAGTTGCCTTAGGAGCTATGCTCAAACAGAATGGTCATCCAGTAGCTTATCATTCAGAAACTTTTTTTGCTTGCTAAGTTGAACTATTCTACATATGACAAGGAGTTGTATGCTTTAGTTCAAGCCATTAAATCTTTGGAGACACTATCTTTTGGGAAAAGATACGGTAGTACACACCGATCATATGCCTCTCAAGTTTTTACAATCTCAAAGTAAAATTGAAGAATCAAGACATATGAAGTGGGCCTCTTACCTCCAACAATTTCACTTGGTGATCAAGTACAAAAAGGGGAAGAGTAATACGATTGCTTGATTGTTTGAGTAGGCCTCCGGCCGCTCTTGCCTTAACGAGTCATGTCCACTTCACACTTGGGATTTCAGACTTGGCCTAATCTGTATTCTCAGGATCCTGATTTTGGAAAAATATTTGAGCAAGTGAGTAAGCCTTCTTCTTCCAATTTGCGTCCTTTCCAAGATTTCTACATCAAAGAAGGACTTCTCTACAAATTGGACAAGGTTTGTGTTCCTTGTGAACCTAGAGTGTCGCTTCTTAAGGAAGCTCATTCTACACTTTATGGTGGTCACTTTGGGAAACATAAAACACTTCATCATTTGCAACGATTTTTCTATTGGCCAAAAATGTAGAGGGATGTGTTGAGATTTCTCAAGCGGTGTGCAGTTTGTTGTCGCTCAAAACCAGCTAATAGAAAGTTTGGCTTAGGCATGCCTTTGCCCATTCCTTCCCATCCTTGGGAAAGCATTTCCATGGACTTGGTTAGTGGTTTTCCTATGACAGTGCGCCAACATGATTGTGTGTTCGTGGTGGTTGACAGATTCAGCAAAATGGCTAAGTTCATTCCATGCCGCAAGACAAGTTCCGCATCAGACTTAGCTCAATTTTTCTTTGATAGCATTTGGCGTTCCTTTGGTCTACCTACCAGCATTATCTCGGATCGTGATTCACGCTTTGTGGGTCACTTTTGGCGTTCTTTGTGGAAGATTTTGGGAGTTTCCCTTAACTTCTCTACCGCCTATCATCCGCGATCCGATGGGCAGACTGAAGTGGTAAACCGTACACTTGTGCAAAGTTTGCGAATCTATCATCACGCTTCACCAGCAAAGTGGGACTTGAGTCTCACGCATATTGAACATGCCTATAATAGGGCCCTACACTCTTCTACAGGTCATTCACCCTTTGAAGTTTGTATGGGATTTCAGCCCTTGGCACCTTATGAGTTACCTTTATCTTTGCCTTCTCCTGTCACTTCACATCTTCAGAAGGAGCAAGACAAGGCACACTCATTTGTTCAACACTTGCACAATCTTCAATCAAAGGTGGTTGAGATTTTGCAAAAGACACGGCAGCAGCAGAAAAAGGCCATGGATCGACATCGAATTCCTCATCCTTTTCAGGTTGGTGATAAAGTTTGGTTGCATCTTGACAAGCGGCGTTTCATCGATAAGACTCATAGCAAAATCAAACCAATTCGCTATGGGCCTTACACTATTCTTCAGCAGGTGTCCGAGAATGCTTTCCGCCTTGATCTTCCCGCACACTTGGGAATTCATGACGTCGTCAATGTGGATCTCTTGAAGTTGTACTTTGACTCTACATTGGAGACTGCACCAGCTATCAGCCATCCTGTGGACGTGGTTTCTGAAGCACAGTTACCATTGGATGCAGATCAGATCTATGACACGAAGACTCGGCAGACTTGTCAGGGGTCTACCACCTCATATCTTATGGCTCGGCGAGGACAGTCTGCCGCATCAGGCTCGTTGGATTTCTTTTCATCAGATGTCCCGTGACTTTCCTATTCTTTTGAAAGCATTGGAGTCCAATGCTTCTATTGTGGGGAGGCATGATGAGGATTGATGTATGATCTTTCATATGACCCCTCTAGTAGTTCCTAGCTTAGGTTTGCTTAGTTTATTTCTAGCAAATTGATATTGTAAGTGAGTCTCTTTCTCACATGCACTTGTGGGCACTAGTTGTCTTCTAGTTGTCTTTTAGAGTGTTAGTTAGCAAGTGTGAACTCAAAGTAGGAAGTGTGAGCTTCAAGTTAGCTAAAATGGATCTTCTAGTTAGCAATCTTAACTTAGAAGTTTACGTGCATTCTTCTTTGCACCTTTGTAGCTTTTGGGTTAAGCGTGTGAATCAAATCCATGATTTCATGGGTTGGTTATGTATTTTGGGCCATTAGTGCCTATATAATGATTTGTAAATAATAGAACTCTTAGTTGGATTTTCAATCCTTTTCAATATTAATAGTTTTAGTTATTTATATATATATATATGTTTCAATATATATATATATATATATATATATATATAGATAAGTAAAATGAAATTTATAAAAGAAAAAAAAAGTTTATATTAAATCAAATATATATATATATATATATCTATATATATATATTATATAAATATAAATATCCATAATATAATGAAACATCAAAATAGTAAAAAAAAATATAAAATGATAAAAATATAATAATAAATCTTTTACCCTTTGTTCTATATATATAGTTTACACTATGTGTTCATTTCGCATGTGTTACTTTTTATTTTTGTCCTCATATTATGTTATGGATGTGTGCAGAGACAACTAGAAGGGTCCAGTGGCAACCTCACATGGAAGACAATAACTGAGGGCTTTCGTGGAGTCAAAGCTTGGATGGTGATTTCAAAAGAGATGTGGCATTGGCGGTATTAACAGGAGAAACCCACGACTTAGACACAACAATGATGGGTGGTTTCGCCAGATCAGATAGAGGAGTTTGTGACAGCGGTGGGCGATTGTGCCATGGGTCCAACCTAACCAAAAATATCATATCCTTCAATGAAACCCTAGTGACCATTGAGAACTCGATGGATAGAAGACATGGAGTTAACAGAAGAGAACGATAGGCCATTCCAATGCAGTTGCGTCAACATCATATGAGGGCGTAAAGATGACTACACGATGAACTGATATCGGGGGTCTTGATAAATTGTGTGCCATGCTGGCAGTTTCACATTTGGTGGAGAGAGCATCGCGATGATATGACGATTTTTGAGAGTGAGATTATGGGGATTGATGCTTTCAGAGAGAGATGTAAGGATGCACAATGTACGACTACGAGAAGGTATTCAGGTGGTAGGTTCAACCAAGTGTCGTTTACCCATATATTTCTCCACTCAATGCATGTATGCCCTCCTATAGCCATGATCCTTGGTCGAAACAATTGAACACACTATTGTTGCATGGATTTATCAACAATTAAATACTACATAGAAACGGTATGACATGGATAGCCCCACTTAGTAGTATGCAAACAAATAAAGGCAACACAATGATCAGATGGGGAACTTGATGAAGCAACACACAGGAAGAAGCAACAGTTGAGGACCGATTGGATGGTAGCGTAGTAGAAAGTGACTATGGCAGTGAGGTAGGCTATGTATCTATGATTTATGAGACACCCTTGCTCACGTTGCCTATGAGTGTTCATAGTTACTCCAACGAGGGCATACATCAATTAACCGTGGTCTAATGGATAAGAAACAGACACAATAACGAATAATGTGGATGCCAATTTGGAATGACTCTAGTCGGGATAGTATAGTTGGATGATTACACGACATGAAGTCAAAACAACACGATGACTGCATTATATGTGGGTCATGAAGGTGCACCAATTGGACGAGCCCGCATGGTGGTAAATTTTGAGATGCAATTTGAGACGTGAGAGAACCTGGTGAAATGTAGGATGTGCTAGGAAAACTAGGCTATACCATGCTGCATCACTCCGAGTAATCTATGGCAGAGACACACACGTTGGATATTGAGTATTATTGGCCATCTAAGGTAGACGTAGCAAAGGGTTGACGACGCATGTGGCAGAGTTGGCGTAGATGATCAGGTAGAAACACAAGAGTAGTCAAGCAAGATGAATGTTTTATTTTTAGGAGTAGCATATCATGGAGTACTTATAGTGTAGGTCTAAAATAGAAGAAAATGGCCACGCGTATGGGGATGCGCATAGGGCGATGGATGGCATGGAGTGTTTTTAAAGACCACCAGAGGTCGAAGCATATGTTTTTCATCCATCAACTTAAATGACGAGGTGGTATTGGAGATTTGGCATATGGACAGAGGATCAGGGGAAAACACATTAATAGACACTTTGTTATCACCAATTAATTACAATTTGACTATGATAAGAAAGTGTTACATTATCATAAAATGCAGAGATAAATACATTTTTGGTCGTATGCCTAAAATCTTAGGCTATGAAATTAAATAAAATTATTTAAATTTTCACCATCATAAAAGGCAGAGCCTATGTTTAGCATGGTTACAATAAAAGCGTTACGAAAATAAATATGTGGAAAAGAAAACTTCTCGAAATCAAAAGGGCGTTATGAAAATGGAAACTAAGGACCATCGCATGGGAATAGCAAAAGTGTAAAAATGAAACATAAAATGAAGCATTGGGAAGGAGAATCAAGGTTTTTCCCTACCATGTTAAATAGAGCATTCGAAAATAGCACAGGGGTGGGTTTTTTTTTGGAAAAACCAGAAATGCTGCTGGAAAATAGATGTAAAAGAGGAACAATTTTTAATGCAAGAGCTTTTTCCAGAAATTTGGATTTTGTTAGTAAAATAGGAGGAGAAATTTTCTGCATGCTTGGATTTAATTTTTTATCTTTCCTTTTTCAGGTTTTGGATTTATAGATGATGTTTAATGCATTTTAATGGTCACATCATTGAATGTTTGAAATCTGAAATTTATTTTTGTGTCCTAGGAGCTAGCACTTAGTTTATTTTGATTGTGCAAATGCAGGTTGGAATAGACTAGGTTGCATGCAAGAGTTTCTCACATCTTCGGTTTTGCAGGATGGGGTACCATCAAACTGATAAGGCTTTGCATGTTTACGTTTTCAGCATTCAAGTTTATTTCAGATTTTCATTTTTTATTTTCTAACTCTTCATTTTGCAGATTTTTTTAAACTTCGAGGATTAAAATAAAAATTAAAAAAATAAAATGACAAAAATAAATACATGGGTGTGAAGAATGAGATACAATATTTCATCCGAAACAAATTCGAACTCATTCCGAAGTCATTTCGATTTTATAAAAATTGTTGAAAATGATTGTTTTATGCAGATTTTTATAATTTCGGAATTTTATTTTTTCACATTTTGGAGGTAAATCAGATTTTTTCAACTTTACATTTTTATTTGCAAGCATAAATGAACTTCCCTTTATGAAAATTTCAATTTCATTAAAGGGGGTTAATTTTTATGGCATTCCATAAGCCATCATTTTCGGAGCAATAAATTCACCTTTCTTTATGAAAATTCTGATTTCATTAAAGAGAGGTAATTTATACATTACATCAAAGGCTATTGTTTTAAAGCATTAAATTATTTCTTCTTTATGAAAATTATGATTTCATTAAAGAGGGATAATTTATAATGACATTTTGAGGCCATTATTTTAAAGCAATAAATTGGTGTCTCTTTATGAAAATTAATTTCATCAAAGAGGGATAATTTATTAATTATATCAAAGGCTATCTTTATCTTCATGATAGAAGCTACATTTAATGAATCTTTTCATCATTTCAGATTCACATTCATAGATAGATTTTAATCTTCTATTTCATGTTTAAAGTAGGATTTAATACAAGATAAAACTTGTTTAAAATCTACTTAATAAAGGAAGATAAAATCTACCTAAAAACATTCAAGATAAAAGGAATTAAGGATACATCATGGTCATATGAGGGCCAATTCATATTTGCATTTAAGTTTCATGAACAATCATTAATATAGCATAATAAAATAAACCAACACATGCCCCTTGTTAATAGTTACTTGCAATCACTAAGGTATTCCTAGCATTTAATTGATATATCTTCATTGAGATTACTAATACACATGTGCAATGCTTATATAGCGGAACCTTGGAGAAGTTGTTTTGTTTTAACTTCTTTGCAAGAGAGGGTTTTGTGATCAAAATCCTAAGGTGAGTGTGGTTTTGCAATTGGGTAAAATTACCACTCAACATTTTGGTGCTAGAGGGAGGGCATGAATTGGTGTTATTTTATTTATGCTAAATTGTTCATTGTTGTTTTAAATGCTTTTGAATTGTTCATGCAATGAATAATGTGATATTGGTGTAACTTTGAGAGTTTTGAATTGCTAAATATTTCAAGTCCATTTGATTAGCATCTTTGGCCTCTTTTAGCACTCAACACTTTGGGAGCTAAGAGGGCCTGAATTGATTTATTTTATTGCTATTTAGATGCTAAATTGTTCATGTTACTTGAAAGATTTATTCAAAGACATTGGTCTTGACTAATGAGATTTTGTTGATCACTTTCATTGATTCTAACATTCTCTATTTGATGATGTGTTAATACTAACCTTTTTGTAAATTTGAGAATGTTCTTTAATGTCATGGTTTAATTGATGCATATCTTTTGGATGATGCTAACATGATGATCTTTATGGTTTACTCATTTGAAATTTGTTAGTCATTTTATGCTTCTTTGCAAGATATCTTTATTTGACTAACAAAGTTGGTTCTGAAGTTATTCTTTGAGTTTCACTAATGGCGACATTTGATGAAATAAGAGAAGAATGGTATCTATGTTAGGTGACTATTATAGTTTGTTAAAAATACTTGGAATACCCCATCAAATTCTTGAATGTATATTGGAGTTTCTACGATAGTTTAGTCAAAATGAGACATTAGGATACATACAAAATTTGGATATCTACAAGAGCATATTATTTCAATGGCAAATTTTCCATGAGGATGTTGCTTGTAGGTTATTCTCATACATTTTGGATGACAGATCATTCTGTTGGTATGGCCAATTACCCATGGAGGTTAGGACTTCTTGGGTTCAACTAGAAGCAACATATCTTTATCATTTTGGTAATCAAGTTGACTTAGATATGTTGCAAAATCAGTTTACCTCTATTCGTAAAGAGCCTAATGAATCCATGAGTCAATTCAATGAGAGGTTCTATGAGTTGTACACTCAAGTGTGGGAAAATTATGACATAACATAAGAGGAAGCTATTCAAGTATACATGGGAGCCATACCCCCCGTACTTGCTACATTTTTAAGGGAAAATCTTGATGACCCATATTTGCATAGAATCTATGAGGTCACAATAATGGTAGAACAATGGCAAGTGGAGGCACAACATGTTCCCATGAGAGATTGTTCTTCTGGAGTTATTGATGCCAACCTACACCAACCATCTAATATAGCACCCTCCACTCCAATGATGCCTAAGGTGAATGATCAAGGGGATGAATTTGAATGTCCAAATGTTATAACCACCTTAGATATCATCCAAGAGGAGGTGCAAGTTGCCAAGCCAACATCCACCAATGAGGATTGTGTAGAGATGGGTTCATTTCTAGAAATGCATGAGTATTCAGATAATGGAGGTGTCCTAAATCTAATTAGTTTTGAGATATGTGATAGGACAAAACCTTCCATGGAATTGAATAAAGTGGTTGAAAGTGAAATTGAAAGAGAATCAATAAATGAATTTGAAGACATAATAGAATTTCACCACTTGTTCTCGAAAGACACTTTGGATGAGATTCTTGAAACTGATGGTCAAGAAAACCCACACCTTCCAAATTGTGATGAAATTGAATCATGGGTTACAAATGTGGATTGTGATAGCCTTGCAAACTTGAATACAAAGAGTAGCCCACTTTTGGAAATAATTGAACCATCTAAGGAAGGTGAAGGTGAATTTGATGAGAAACACGTTGATGAATTGGAAGATGTTGAAGAAGTAGTTGAGCATCACCACTTGATTTTGGAAGATGATTATTATGATTCTTGGAAGAAGTTGGATGAATATACTCACTCTAAACCTTCTAATGAAACTTTTGTGTCAATTGATATGCAGGATAATACAATTGCTTTCTCGCATGAGGATATTACAAGTCTTGTACAATTTGAGAATGTTTTGGAAGAAGGGTTGGAATCTCATCAAGTGTTGGAAAATGATAATGATTCTACTACCATGGATAAAGAAGAAAAAGAATTGATAGATGAATCAAAATATCATGTCACAGATACAATAGAGTTTCATCCCATGAATTTAGATGACAATTTTTACAATGGTTGGGGAAGATATGAATAATCATCTACTTTTCACACCCCTATTGATGAGATTTCTATTGACATGCAGGATGCTAAAATCACCATTTCACATGAAGATATTGCATTTG
Organism: Wollemia nobilis; assembly: GCA_028583015.1. Lineage (NCBI taxonomy): Eukaryota > Viridiplantae > Streptophyta > Pinopsida > Araucariales > Araucariaceae > Wollemia > Wollemia nobilis. The sequence continues at coordinate 565,583 of JAQPPZ010017217.1, read as the reverse complement.
CAAGAATAGAGAAAGTTCCCAAATTAGATCATGTTGAATATGAATTTATTGAAGATCTTGTTGAAATAGAAAGGGAAGAAATGGTAAATGTTTCTTATGACTCATCTATTTTGGATGAGGAAGAGGTAAAATCTTCTCTTTCATTTTGGGATTCTAAAAATTTGGATACAAATTCACATGATTGTTTTGAAGATTCTAATGAAGAAATATCATTGGTGGTTAATAAGGAATTGGAACCAAATGACAAAGAGGTTGATCTATTTGAAGCAACTCAAGTGATTGATCATGGTGATGTGTTATTTGACATGCACCTTGACCAACAAGATGTAATGTTTGAAAAGGATGGGCATACTTTTGATTGGGTGCCTAATTTTGGTATGTTTGATGAATAGGTAATCAATGAAGATGAAAGACTACAAGATGATGAAAATGATAAAGACCATGAGGTAAAAGAGGGAATTGCAAATCCTCACCAAGCCTTGGTAAATGAAAATCTACAAGAGGTAGAATCTAACCTTTTGTGTCCAAGCATCCAAGCTTTAGGTGAAGATTTGTATAATCACTCATTGGATTCAAATGTTATTTATGATGAAATGCCATTGGAGGTGAATGAAGAACTTGAATTGATTTCTACTCACACCTCTAATAAGAATGCTTTGTTGAATGAAAAAGAAGTTGATGCACTTGAATTGTTAAATCAAATTCATCAACAATTGATAATAGAATCTAGGATAAAAACTTATAATGATTCTCATTTAGTAGATATCCTAGATGCTTGTAAATTTTTGCATAAGTTTGATTGGCCTACAAACATGAAAAATGAATTGGCTTTAAAATTTTTAGAAATAGGCTCTTGTTTGCAAGATCTCATTTTTGAAAAGGATAGCCTAATTCTAAATCATGAATTGAATTGTGAAATTGACATTTTAAGGAATAGACAAGAAAGAATTGAAAATCAATTATTGTCTAATCAATTTAATGATTTGAAGCTCACCTATGGGATTATTAATGGAACTAAATCAAATTGGTGGGGTGAGAGAGGCAAGATGAAGATTGTTGTATTGTTTGGCCTAATCTTGTTTTCATTGGATTTCTGTAAAACTTGGCTTGCGTATCATGTTATATGTCTTTTGAAATGTGCTAATCATGTTTGGGATCTAGGGAAGTGATAGTTCAAGCTTTGCACCATCTTGTACCATATTGTACATTTGTATATAGTTTTGGTTTTTTTTTTTTTTGTTTTGTTTTTGTTTTGTTAGTTTGTTTAAGTTAGATTTTGGTTTGTGTTTTTTAGTTTTGTGTTTTGGGTTGTTCCCTTGTTTTGAGGTGATGTTTCGTGGTCACTAACTTATGGTCTCTGGCCCATTTTTGTGTTTCTTTGTTTAGTAGGTTGGAGTATCTAATCTGAAAGTAGGTGAACTTGAGAAAAGGGGGATGAATTATTTTGTGATCATGCTCAGATTTTGGGACTAAGATGGTGGAGAGTGGAACAATGAAATATTTCGCTAAAGCTCCACATGTAACTCACATATTAAAGGGTATTTCTAGAAATTATGAAGGATGAAGTTATCTTGATTTGTAAATTAAGGTAAAAATTCAACACGCTCTATCTTTATGCTTCCTAACCCTAGTGATGCTTGAATATTTGCAAAGTTTTTATAAAAAAAAAAAGAAAAAGAAAATGAGCATTGAAAAGCTTGATCAAATCAGTCACAAGATCTAGATAAACTCTATCGGGGCTATGGATGCCTGATTGGTAGTAGGGCTCTGTCTAGACATAGCTCGAGTAAAAGAAAGGCTTTGCAAAGCATTAAGCAAACACAAGGGTGAGTTAGATAAACCCTACCGGGGCTATAGATGCTTGACTAGCAGTGGGGCTCTATCTGTAAAAGCTTTCTTTTATGAGTTGTACTTCATAGCCTAAATGTGAATCAGATGATGGAATCTGGAAGGTTTTTAGAGATGCAAAAATGAATCACTTTTTCACACACTAAGCAAAGGTAGATGGATTAATTATTTTTATTCAAAGTTGTTTACCCCCACCTTCTTGGGACATCGCTAAATAATTTTTATTTCATTGATCTTGTGTGTTCTCATTTTATATTGGGTTCTTCACCCGAAATGCTCAGGAGCATTTCCTAGTAGAGTCACCATTTGTTGTGACTGTCGCACAACTCGCCCCAAAATTGGGGACCCACCTTTTGTTTTGGTATTTGGGTGTTTGCATTTTGTTTTAAGTGTCTAATGCTTTGCTTTGTTTTGGGTTTGTAGTTTTCATCAATTTGTTGTCGATGATATTTTTATCGTCAATTTGTTGTCGATGATATTTTTATCATCAATTTGTTGTCGATGATTTTTATCATCAATTTGTTGTCGATGATTTTTATCGTCAATTTGTTGTCGATGATTTTTATCGTCATTTGTTGTCGATGATATTTTTATCATCAATTTGTTGTCGATGATTTTTATCGTCAATTTGTTGTCGACGATTTTTTTCATCAAGTTTGGTGTTAGCAATTTTATTGTTAAATTTTGTGTTTTCTTTCATGTGTATGTTTCAAATAATAATAATAATAAAATAAAAATATTAATATATATATATATATTAATATATAAATAAATAAATAAATAAATAAATAAATAAATAAATATATATATATATATATATATATATATATATATATATATATATATATATATATATATATATATATATATATATATATATATATATAATAAAATGAAATTTATAAAACAAAATTAAAAAAAGAAAGTTTTGATTAAAACAAATAAAATATATATATATAATATATCTTTTTATATAAATATAAATATCCATAATATAATAAAACATCAAAATAGTAAAAAATATATAAAAAGATAAAAAAAAGGATAAAAAGCTAATAATAAATCTTTTACCCTTTGTTCTATATATATAATTTACATTATGTGTTCATTTCGCATGTGTTATTTTTTATTTTTTTCCTCATATTATGTTGCGGATGTGTGTAGAGACAACTAGAAGGGTCCAGTGGCAACCTCACATGGAGGACAATAACTGAGGGCTTATGTGGAGTTAAAGATTGAATGGTGATTTAAAAAGGAGACGCGACATCGACGGTATTAACAAGAGAAACCCACAATTTGGACACAATAATTATGGGCAGTTTTGACAGATCGGATGGGGAAGTTTGTGACACCTTGGCGACCACCGAGGACTCAGTGAAAAGAAGACAAGGAGTGAACAGAAGGGTGTGACAGGCTATTCCAATGCAATCGCATCAATGTCGAATGAGGGCATAAATATGACTATACGATAGATAGATACTGGGAGTATTGATGCATTGTATGCCATACTGGCAGTTTCACCTTTGGCAGAGAGATCATCATGATGATATGGTGATTTTTGAGAGCAATATTATGGGGATTGACGCTTTTAGGGAGATATGTAAGGGTGCATAGTGTACGACCATGAGAAGGTATTGTGGTGGTAGGTTCAACCAAGTGTTGTATACCCATATATTACTCCACTCGTTGTATGTATACCCTTTTGTAGCCATGATCCTTGGTTGAAATAATCAAAAATGCTATTTTTGCATGGCTTTGTCAACATTTAAATGCTACATCGAAATGATATTATATGGATGGCCTCGCTTAGTAAGATGTAAATAGATAAAGGCAATGCGATGATCGTATGGGGAACTTGACGAAGCAACACGTAGGAAGAAGCAACAATTGAGGATCGATTGGATGGTAGAACAATATGAAGTGACTATGGCAATGAGGTGGGCTATGTATCTGTGTTTTATGAGATACCCTCGCTCACGCTGCCTACGAGTGTTCATCTTCACTCCAGCGAGGGCAGACGTCGATTAAATGTGGTATTATGGATAAGAAATAGACACAACGATGGAAAACATGGATGTCTATTTGGAATGACTCTGGTTGGGATAGTATAGTTGGACACTTACATTGCATGAAGTCAAAACAACATGATGACTACGTTATATATGGATCATGAAGGTGCACCAATTGGACGAGCCTGCATGATAGCAAATTTTGAGAGGACAAAATTCGAGACGTGGGAGAAGTTGGTGAAACATAGGATGTTCCAGGAAAGCCAGGCTACACCACGATGCATCACTCTGGGTAATCTATGGCAGAGAAACACACGTTGGGTATCAAGTATTATTGGCTCTCTGAGGTAGATGTAGCAGAGGGTTGATGACATATGTGGTAGAGTTGGCGTAGATGACCGGGTGAAAACTTAGGAGTAGTCGAGCGGGGTGAATGTGTTATTTTTAGGAGTAGCATATCATGGAGTCCTTAGAGCATAGGTCTAAAATAGAATAAAATGACCACGTGTATGGGGATGCACATAGGGCGATGGATGGTGTTGAATATTTTAGAGGACCATCAGAGGTTGAAGCATACGTTTTTTATCCACACTTAAATTACGAGGTGGTATTAGAGATTTGGCATATGGACAGAGGATCAAGAGAAAATACACCAACGAATACTTTGCTGTCACCAATTAATTACAATTTGACTGTGATAAGAAAGCGTTACATTATCATACAACGTAGAGAGAAATGCATTTTTGATCGTATGCCTAAAAGCTTAGGCTATGAAATTAAAGAAAATAATTTAAATTTTCACAATCATAAAAGGTAGAGCCTATGTTTAGCATGGTTACAATAAAAGCGTTACAAAAATCAATATGTGGAAAAGAAAAATTCTTGAAAACAAAAGGGCGTTATGAATTTGGAAATGAAGGACCGTCACATGGGAATAGCAAAAGTGTAAAAATGACACAACAAATGAAGTGATGGGAAGGATAATCAAGGTTTTTCCCCGCCATGTTAAATAGAGCGTTCGAAACAACATAGGGTGGGTTTTTTTGGGAAAACCAGAGAAATACTACTGGAAAATAAGTGTAAAAGAGGAACATTTTTTAATGCAAGAGCTTTTTCAGAAATCTGGATTTTGTTAGTGAAATAGGAGGAGAATTTTTTGCATGCTTGAATTTAATGTTTTATCTTTCCATTTTCAGGTTTTGGAATTATAAATAATGTTTAATGCATTTTTTAATGGTTACATTATTGAATTTTTAATGCCTGAAATTTATTTTCTGTGTCCTAGGAGCTAGCACTTAGTTTATTTTGATTGTGCAAATGCATGCTTGAATAGACTAGGTTACATGCAAGAGTTTCTCACATCTTCGGTTTTACAAGACGGGGTACCATCAAACTGATAAAGCTTTGCATGTTTACGTTTTCAGCATTCAAGTTTATTTCAAATTTTTATTTTTTATTTTCTAACACTTCCTTTGTAGATTTTTTTTTTAAATTTGAGGGTTAAAATAAAAATCGAAAAAAAGACAAACATAAAGACATGGGTGTGAAGAATGAGCAACAAAATTTCATTCGAAATAAATTCAAACTCATTCCGAAGTCATTTCGATTTTATAAAAATTATTGAAAATCATTGTTTTATGTAGATTTTTATAATTTCAGATTTTTTATTTTTTTACATTTTGAAGGTAAATCAGATATTTTCAGAGTTATATTTTTATTTGCAAGCATAAATGAACTTCCCTTTATGAAAATTTCAATTTCATTAAAGGGGGTAAATTTTAATGGCATTCCATAAGCCATCATTTTTGGAGCAATAAATTTACCTTTCTTTATGAAAATTTTGATTTCATTAAAGAGAGGTAATTTATACACTACATCAAAGTCCATTGTTTTAAAGCATTAAATTATTCTTCTTTATGAAAATTCTGATTTCATTAAGGAGGAATAATTTATAATGACATTTTAAGGCCATTATTTGAAGGCAATAAATTGTCCTATCTTTATGAAAATTAATTTCATCAAAGATGGATAATTTATTTATTATATTAAAAGGCTATCTTTATCTTCATGATAGAAGCTACATTTAATAAATCCATTTATCATTTCAGATTCACATTCATAGATAGTTTTTAATCTTCATTTTCATGTTTAAAGTAGGGTTTAATGCAAGATGAAAACTTGTTTAAAATCTACTTAATCAAAAGAAGATAAAATCTACCTAAGAACATTCAAGATAAAAAGAACTAAGGCTTACATCATGGTCATATGAGGGCCAATTCACATTCACTTTTATTTAAGTTTCATGAACAATCATTAATATGACATAGTAAAATAAACCAACACATGCCCCTTGTTAACAATTACTTGCAATCACTAAGGTATTCCTAGCATTTCATTGATATATACACTGTGCAATGCTAATGTAGCGGAACCTTGGAGAAGTTTTTTTGGTTTTTAATTTATTTGCAAAAGATGTTTTTGTGATCAAAATCCTAAGGTGAGTGTGGTTTTGCAGTTAGCCAAAATTACCACTCAATAGGGAGCATGCGAGGGATGTTGTCCCTCGACCCTGCAAGGGATGCTATCCCTTGATCCTATAAGGGGGCTCTCATCCCCTTGACCCCCATCACAGGTGGCGATGGGTGTTACCCATCATGTTGTTGATGTTGTTCATATTGATCAGGTTTAAAACCACAAGGTGGTGTGAGCTACATAATAAAGAGATACTAGTTGTAGTAGACCTTTGGAATCAATGGAAGCCAAAGGAGCCTAACAAGCGATAATAGTATATTGTTCATAAGTGGGTTGAAAACCAAAAATGGTAGCCCTTCTGAGAAGAAAAAGAAAAATGAATATATAATAATAATAATAATAATATTAATAATAATAATAATAATAAAATGCCTTTATTGTGAAAATAAGACACAATTAAGAAGGAAGTGGGTTGAAAACTAGAAATAGTGGCCTCTTCAAGAGAGAGAAAATAGAGAAAAATTCTCTAAGTGATAGACCATACAAGTCAAAATTAAAGCTGAAAAAGCACAAGTGAGAGATCGTACAAGAAAAATTGAGAAAAGTATATGCAAAATCATATAAGAAGGCATGTTGTACAATATTGATCATACATTGTAAGGTTATGAGCGCAATCGTATGATTTTCAATTCTCACATTTAATGTTCGCATGTGTGGAACAGTGTGTTGTCAGAAAAGCACGGTAAAAAGTTAAAAATTGTACGAAAAAATGATGAGTTATTGATCATCAAGGCAAGGAAGATGAAAATCATGCAAAGTGGTGCAATTCTAAATTTAGATCCGTTAGGGTTGAAGATAATTTAAATACAAGACTTGCCCTAGCAATTTTTAAAACCATACAAAGAAGAATTCAAATTTTTTAGGAGGACGAAGGCGAAAAGCATGCAAATGAATGGAATAGGCTGCATGGGTATTAAAATACATCAGTGAGCTAGAATATTGTATGACCCATTTTTAAATTCACGCCACTAAGTCTTTTCGCATTCGAGGAAATCAAATAAGAGAAGAAAAAGTAAGGGTTTGACTCCATTGAAAGAAGAATTCAAGTTTAGCCAAAGTAAAAGCAAGAGTTTATAGTAGAAGGCTTCCAAGCACAAACCAGACTATGGAAAAATGTACACCAGGGTTTAGGGAAGTTGTGGATTGGAGTCGGAGTACAAAAATTATAGGAAAAAAATATTACAAACTCTAATCTAAAAAAAGTGGCCAAAAATGAACTAGAGGAGATAGAGGGAAGGAAGGAGAAGATTGTACAACCCTAAATTACATCTAGGAATTTTTTTTTTTGGAGATAAATTGCACCAAGGGAGGAAAAATTGGAAAATTGCTCCCGAAATGCATTGAAAGGATAGATCGAGACAATCCGACAACTGGGTCAGTGAGAAATTACCAAGGAAAAGTGATAAACATGATTTTTAGGTGAAAAAGTGTTTCAAAGGATGTACTGTATAATTTGGATCCAGATTATATGATCTTAGGAAAAAGATTGTATGATTTCAGGCAATTTTTGGGCTATTTTAAGCCATTTTGAGCAAATCGTACGAAATTATACAAAATTTTATGGATTTGATGAGGGGAAATAGCTATATAGGGATATGGTATAAATATGTATCACCTTGTAAAATTTCATGCTATAGTTGTATGATTTGCAAAAGATTGAACAGTTGGAAGAATGAACAGTTGTATGATCTAGAGGTGGATGTTGATAGGGAAACCATACAAGAGCAAGTGGGAAAGCATACTATACATTTTACAATAGAATGTATGATTTATAGAATCCTTATAATTATAGAATAGGTGATGTTCAAGTATCAAGCTAACTGGAGGAATCATAGAAGAATAATTTTAGCTGAAGAGTTTGGGTACCAGTTGAGAAGAATTGCATCCAACAGAGTGGAACGGTCACCAGGACCCCTGCATGAAAGAGATTTATATCTACAGTAATACCAAGGGTGATAGTTTCAATCCCATGGTTGGCATGGTACTCATCATTGGAGGAGAGGAGGATACAATCCATGGAGAGGGCAGAGGTATTGGAGGGTTGATCGAAGGACACCACAAAGATTATGAAAGGAGGAAATGGCACAAGAAAATATTCCAAGGAGGGAGTTGAGGAGCAAAGTCCATTTACCAGATCAAGAGGAGGATCCGAGTAGTGAACCTGAGGAGGGCCAAGTTGAAATAACAAATAAATCATTCGTACAACATGGAGGAGAGACATGCAGGAAGTGGTGGAGTAATGAATAAAACAAGAACCACCGATGGAGGAAACATTTTGAAGAGGCTAGTGTAGCAGTCATAGTGCAAGTGCCACCACACCATAAGACATTCTTATACAACTATCTATTATAGATGGTTCAGGTGTATAATCCTGCAATTAGAATTACCTATGTCAATGTGGGAAAAAGGTTGGTGAAAGTAGAAATTTTAGCAAAGGTATTTAGGAAGACATTTGGATTGCCAACATATTGTATAGATGTAGTTAAGAATTTGGTTGATCTAGTTGAGACACACTGTATCATCACTTCACTTACTAATGTGAAATCACTGACCGAGGTAAATATATTGGGTGCAGGGACTCAAGGAATCAAGTAGAGCCAATTGAAAGGGATACACGAGCCATGGAGATGCCAATATGGATGGCTCAATATGTAGAGGGTATTAGAAAAAAAATCAAGTATGATTGGGGTACCTATCTAGAAAGAAATATGCACGAAGTACTGATGAAGAGGCCTAAGAATTTTGGGATGACTTTCCAGGCCATTGAATTGTTATTAAATATGGTTACTAAAATGGGAATCTATTTTCCAGGTTTGATAGAACCTAGGGATGCCAGGGTAGAACAACCAACCATTTTGATGTGGGCAAAGTCAATACCAATACAGAAGGAGACTCTAGAGAAGTATCAAACAAGGAAAGAGTAGTCGAACACTATAATACAAGAGGATACTTCTTCAAAAGAGTATGTGCACCCTCGAAGAAAAAGGCCTAGATGATTGGAACCTAAACTGGATTAGTAGGCATCTTAGCAATGGTAGTAGGAGAAGCCATCAGTTTAGGAAAGGGAGGAAATTATGGGGAGGTAATCCAACCCAATATGAATAAGAAAAAGGAGATAATGGGAAAGAATGACAAATGATCATGTTATATAAAAATAATATGAGATTATACAGAAGGATCAATAGGAGGATGAAAAGTCAGACTCAGAGAAGCTGGAATTGCACGAGTAGAATTGGATGAAAGCAAAAGACATGTTGGAATCCCCATAGATTTTTCAACATGACAAATTTGAAATTTTGGACTCTACAAAAATTTTGGAAGACACGAAAGTGAGGTAGATAGAACAAGAAGTAGAAGCCACTACTCAGGTGGAAAAAGAGAATATTGATGTGAGAGTGGAATACTCAGAAGAAGAATCTAAATAAAATAAGAAACCTCTCCAAATTCGTGATAGGAGGAGGTTCCAATTAAAATAATTAGAGTGATACATAGGAGGAGATGAAGGTATCATAGGAATAGGAAGAACCTATTGTTGGAAGATTCCAATAGGATAAGGAAGAAGAACAAGTGATAAAAGAACAATAGGTGGACTTAACCAAACAAAAAGAAGCCCAAGAATCAATAGAGCAATAATATCAACAGGAGATTGTGAATGTGGAAGAAAATGTGTAGGTGGAAAAGAGGGTAGAACAAATTCCACCACAATAAAAGATAAACATAAAGAAAGCACTACTAGAGTTGGGAGAAAGCTCTAGCCAATACATGGAAGAAGAAGAAGAACAAAATCATATAGAGGAAGAACTACTAATAATGAAGACACATTACCTTTTGGAGATACCGCAATTCAAAAACATTGAAACTAAGGAGAATGCACGAGGAGTAGAAGATAAGGTGGAACATTTCTTCTCTTAGATAGGCAATCCTATAACTAGTGCCAAATTATAGTTTTACATTAGATTCATGGGAGAGTTAAAGTTGTGGGAGGAACAAGTGTTTATCGAGTTAGAAAATATCACAGAATGGGTGAGTAGTGAGAAGCATACAAGGAAAATTGTAGATATTCATGTACATCACCCATGGAAGTTACCTAAAGAATAGGTAACAATGATGTTGGGAAGATATGTCTTTATAGATGGAGTGAGAACCAACTACAGGAAGCATCTAATGTTGTAACTAGATAGAACCAATCATCCAACTTGTCCTATGAATACAACATAGTTGGAATACAAGGGGGTTACTTCAGGATTAGCGATTACTCTGAAGAAGTCGAACTTCCTAACACATTGGATTGAGTGGTTGAGCATAGAATTGGAGAAGATCTATCAGCTCTAGGAAAATTAGAAAGATGATACTAAGGCCACTCAAAAATAAATGATTGCAATGGAGGAATAATTGTAGAAGAGTAAGGCTATGGGAGAAGAGAAATTCAAGAAAGTGGAAGAAGAATTACTAAGTAACAGGGCTGATTTTGAGGCTAGAATTAGTTTTCTTGAAGAAGAGAAGCGATAGGTCTCATAGATGATAAAAGATAATATCAAGGAGTTGGAAGCACAACTCAGAGCAAAGAATGAACAACTAAAAATATAGTTGGTCAAGAAATATGAGCAACTGGAAATGAAGGCTAATAATATAGAAGAACTCACATAGGATAATAAAATATATAATGAGATAGTCCTGGATAAGAAAGAACATTTGAGTGCTAAGGAGGATACTATTTGTGCTTTGGAAGAAGATATTGATCATAATATAAAGACCATTATAGATAATAATGAAGAAGTTCAAGTAGCAACTAAAAAAAAACAAATATATAGGAGAAGCTAAAGAAGAGCACCACTGAGTGAAAAAAACAACTGAGAGAACTCCTAAAGACTTCTGAAGAGAAATCCAATCACCATGGGCTGAAAGTAATTGAAATGGGAAACTACACAGCCAAGTTGAACAACCAATGCATAATTCTTCAAACTCAAGTGGATGACTTGAAAGCTGTAGTCACAAATTACGAGGCACAAATGAAACATAAATGTGAGTCAGTGAGGATACTAAAAAAAGTAAAGGGGAAGGCAGATGTAGGTAAAAAATCCACCTCCTAGAAGAAGAAGTGACAAAGAATTTGCCCCCATTCATAATTTTGACAAAGTTTGCAAACCATACAGTTAAGGGTAAAACCATACAATTCAAAGGGTAAATCATATAATGTTAGGGAAAACCGTATAAAGTGCAATGAAATAAAATGAAATGCATGGGAAATGCAAATTAAGTTTTCATTGCACATGATTTTGATAAATTAGGTGTTTATACTTAGTAAAAGTCATAATTAATGTATTCTATTATGAATGGGTAGTTGTGAGTAACTAATTTCCTCAAGAACCACTTTGGATCAACCTAGGCAATGTTATATAAGACCCCATTTTCAATTTTGACAGTCTAGATATATGTTGGTTGAGTTGGATACTTTCTAGTTAATCTACCAGTGATAGGAGTTTGATTATGTTCTGAGAGGATTGCTATTGCATTGTTGTATGCCATTGTTGAATAGGAATAAATAATAATCAGAATTCATATCTTTTATCACGTGTTGTATAATATTGGAATGGTAGAATATTATTTTATAGTTAATCTCTCTTGCATGTACTTTCTTGTGGTTGTTTTGGCTAATTGATGCATTGCAATGAGAGAATTACCCAAAATCGATGATGTTGTGGACTTAGTGGATGATATAATATGATTATAATATCAAGGAAGATGTGTTGAACATTGTTGTATGATTTTTGGGAATCACCATTGGATATTGAACTCTCTCAAGTCCCGATTGATATGTTTTGCATGTGACTGGAATAGGATTAAATCCCATATTAAAACCTTAAAAAACTTATCTAAGAGATATTGGTATAGTAGAGTATTAAATTTAGCACTTTGTTGTACCTTCCTTTCATACAAATCATACACCAGATTTCATACAAATCATATAGATGGAACTTACCCGATTGGTAGTTTATGTGATTGGGGAAAATTACCTGATTTGGCAGTTTTGGAAAATCAACTTGTTTGGTTACAAAAATGTGTACAACAGATTAAAAAAATGAATATGAAGGATTGGTTGAATGTGGAATCATACAAGATCCATCACTGTATAATTTTGGATTGTACAGTGTATCGATTTGGGTTCCATACAAGCTGTTCATTAGGGACAAACTAGTAGTTTTAGGGATTGTACGATTGTATGATTTGGTGCACAAGTTGGGAATAGTAAATTGTCCATCCTAAGCATTAGAAATCACCTACCCATTGATAATATTGTACCCCTATGCTACAAGTTGTATAGAAGTGCAAGATCACACATTTTATTCTTTCATCAAATACAAATAAGAGGATGCCACCTCAACACCTATCTAATATGGTGTTTCATTTTCCTTGTAATGTTCTATCTTATTTTATTTTTAAAGCATGTAAGACTATAAAGATAGGTTGAACCATAAATTTTTGGAGTTTTTTCTAGATTATTTTCTTGCCCTACTGTGTAAATACTTTCTACAAATAAATAGAAGGAATATTTCTTGGACATTTGCCTCAAACTGGTGTCTTCTATAATATTTGAGAGATTCAAGTTGTGAAATATTTTTCTACTATTACTGCTATGGTTAGTATGTTATGCTAATATTAGATTGCTAGCTTAGGGCATTTTTAAATCTTTCATTATTGAATCTATACTTGTAAGAGGTTCTTTTCTATTAATCTTGGTACTAATCTTATTCTGCTATATTTGATTATTAGTATCTTTGATGTTTGAAATGACTTCTTGAAGTATGTCTCTGTTTGTCTAAATTGATGAAGACTATTTGTTTAGAATGCTATTAATTACAAGTGTGGGACATTGGAAATTATTTTTCAGAAGGTTTTCTTGTAGATGCCTATGTTGTTAGCTTTATCCACCCATTGTTTAATAATTACTTCCTAACCCTACACCTATTTCTATCCTTATCTTTTAAAAATTTAACTGATCTTAAATGAGTCAACACCCTATCATTTGACAAGGAATACTAGCCTACTCTAGAGGTTGGATTAGAGCAATCTTTAATCCATCCAATGTTGGTGTTTGGACTATGACCAATGGGTGCACACCTAATCAAAAAATTGAAAGATAAGAGTCATAGTTTTAAGTTCTACTTAATGTCAATTCAGATACCAATAGTTATGAGCAATCAAATGTAACTTAGGCTCATCACAAAACTATTTGGGTTGGACTTTTGTTATCATAAATTTTCATTATCTATACAAAATGTAGAGCAGGTTTATAACATATTCCTCCCTTTTGGGGTATTTGAAATTCAACATCATATTTATATGGTATCCGCCACACATGGATAGCCTCCTTTCCATTGTGAAAAACTTCATCAATATGGTGGCAACATCCAACCACTTCAAGGGAAGTGAAGAGATGGCTAAACCCTTGATCCAACTTTTTATGTCTCACACAATGACACACTTTTCCCCTAACCTATCGACCATATGGCTTACTTATTTGTAGGTATACTTATAATACCTTTGGCCAATTTTGGGGAGATTCAAAACTTCTAAAATTAAATGAGGAGTGACTTCAATTTCTACCTTGCCCACATGGGTGACCATGTTCATGGCGTTACAGTTCAATATGAACTGTTTTGCCATGGCCTGGTGATGCCCCTGAAATAATGTGAGGGCATCCCACTATCTTACCTCTTGGAATAAATTTTTTAATGAAATAACATAGATTTTAGGTTTTTATGGAGTTTGGTTTGTTGCATTTTTGGTAAATGGCTCTCGACATAGTGTTAGGGGTATGGTATTTAGAGGACAAGGGTTGGTTTTAATTTTTAGATTTTGCTATAAGACAAAAATTTGCATAGGAATCATACATACATGCATACATTGGTTATGCAGAAAAGCAATGTTTATTGTAGGGAAAACATTCATAAATTTACTTGATAATTCAAAAAAACATAATATTTTTCTTTATATTTTATATGAACATCTAGTATTTTTATCCCTTTAAAAAATATTCATTACACCCATCATAGCTTATAACATGTCTCTACAAAATATTTTAAACAATCAATTCTTACAATTAATTTTTGCATGTCCTTTCTGATGATCACCTACAATTTTTTCCATTCTACTTAAAAATTATCGCTTGCTTCAACTTCATCCTATGCGTGATGTTTTTAGTCTAACTAAAACTTAAAATTTTCTACTTCTTTATTGTTCAACTGTAATTAATTGTTTACCCATATTTAATCCTCCACCGACCTCACCCTTGTGCTCTACATAGTGCTTTCTAATTATGTTTGCAGTGGAATCACATGGGGAATCGACCAACTGATCGCCTCAAATTTTCCCTAATGATTTTTAGAGAGAGATTTTATAAAATTAGAGTTGTTTTCCCTAAACTTGTTATTGCATAATAGCCTAAAAAAACATGGTCGTCGATCATGATTTTGATCGATGACCTCCATACTCAATCTGTGCTATTTTCCCCCATTGCTTCTTGTGGCAAAATGTTATTAATCAGCTTACTCATGTTGGTGGTCATTCCCTTAAAAAAAAATATGCTATTGATTTACCACCCTATATGGGCTATCATCATTCAATGATTAACATGTTGACATCCACCAGAGAAAATTTTGTTCAAAATTTTAATTTAATTATCTTGGTGTATGATAAATCTTTTAGTTTTAATCTCCTCATTTCATTTTATGTTTAATGAACTTTTAGGTAAGTTTATTTTGTGATTTGCTTCTATGGGTAATAAAAATTTAATTGTGTTAAAATTTGTGTTCTTTCAATATGCCTTTGATCGCCATGTCATCCACATGTACCTTCCTTTTTTGACATCGACTTCTTTGTTATACACAATTTGAGTGTATTTCATTTGATGCTTAAACAAGACTTCGAAACCATATCTATGACTTGCACCATATAATGTATTCATATCTTACCCAGTTTGGATACTCATGTGAGGGGATATACCTTCAAATATACTACCTCCATCGATAGGCATTCACTTCTTAATGTTTTACCTTTCGTCCTAATACTGAGTACTCATGGTGATTCACACGATATTTTTTAAAAATCCATAAGCGTCCACATCATTGCACCATGCTCCTAATGCATTTTTTATAGTTTCCATGTTGAATTTGTGCATGGGTGTCTTCTCATGAGATTGTCAATCCATGCTTTTCTGGCGTCTAAGTCACTGCACACAATTTCCAAGTTCAAACTCGTGGTTTGAATTTCTAACCCATAGCTCATTAAGTGAAATTTTAAATATCTGTGCCATAGCTTTCACTATAAAAATTTGAATATCCATGTGAATTTTCTTCTTCATGCCAAGGCCCTTGTAAATAAGAAATAATGATAATTACCTTGCATTTATTTATCCTACCTTGACATGTGTCCTCAACCATTTACAAGTCTACCAACTAAGCACTTAGAAAAAATTTGTGAAGTCGTACCTACAAAAATACGCTACTGAAACATCTGCAAAAACTATCTATAAAAAATCAACTACAAAAAATGTCTATAGAAAGTATCTATAGAAAGTATCTATGAAAAGTATCTATAGAAACTGTCTATGGAAACTATATAAAAAAAACAATCTAAAGAAAACAACTACAAAAAATAGCTATACAAAACAACTTACAGGAACATAGGAATACTTTACGTGATTTCTTCCCATTCTCTCTTTTTTTTCTCCCCCAAATTGTATCATGAAATTTATTGCATAAATCCTTTACTTCTCCCTCCAAACTATATTTTTGGCTATATAGCCAAAACAAGATAAGGAGAGAAATTCTTATTTATAAAAGTTTATATTATGAAAAATCGTAGTATATATATACACAATAATTTTTAATATAATTTTATTTATTTATTTAAGATCATGGGGGTGCTTATTTATGTACAAATTATTTATTGAAACCAAACCATTAAATAATTTTATAGGATAATAAATCTTCTTAGAATGAAATTGTTTGTTCCCAATAGTAAAGATGTTATTGCAAAAATAATAATGTCTTCCCTAACCTTTTAATAAATATTCCATGGTCGAATAACAAACTCTTTTAATGTCCTAGAAATATCAATTTCTTGTTCTACTTCCTTTAGCCTCATTGAGGAGTTCTATGTGAGAGAAAGATAATAATGAATTTAAATCAATATCAATCATCAATACTTTGGTTTGCAAAAATAGGTCTCATCAATGGTTGGACACACTCAAAACCTATTTTGGAAGAGGAAAAATAAGATAGTCATTTTGGTATCATCTTTGTTTTGTCATTTCATAGCCCAAGCATTTACTTGTTTAATTTTTAAGGGTGCAAAGACTTGGGGAATAGGATTTCTAACCACTCTATCAAAGTCATGATGGGAATTGTTACCCTATAGTTACTAATTTACCCATTTTAAGTAATAATAGTTAAGGCTTTGGGGATTCGGGCCACATAACCATTCGTATAAAAATATTTTCCTATTCTTACTACCCTCTCTTTTATTTGGGGAAGAAAGTAGAACTTTGGGGATTCGGGCCACATATCCATTTGGATGGATGTGTAGTCCTATCCTTACTATTATCTTCTTCTTATTTTTTTATTTGTGTTTGTAAGAAACGAGGTCTTTTATTATATTTATTTTACTAATTAGGGATACCATCATGAATATATATTCTCCCTTCCATAAGGTAAGAGCATATCTTCATACACTAAATCTAACTTCTTCTTGCTTAGGATAGAAAATAGAAGTTTTTATTTAATAGTAGTTGATTGCAGTTTAGAAATGCACTACAAATCAACATGTTTCTTAAGATGGTTTATACATTCTTCTTTAGATAATGGCTTCCTATAGAGCTTAAGCATATGTCCATTAACTAATAATCTTCTTTTTGAATCATTAATAGGCTTAAGTTTAACTGTACCATTCCCAAATATTTCTTCAATCTCATAAGGTCCAAGTCATTTTGTCCTTAGCTTACCTTGGAAATCTTGGTAATGGGATTCAAATAGCGAGGCCTAATTTCCTGGTTAAAATATTCATGGTATAATGTGTTTATCATACCATTTATTTCTTTGTAGTTGTGTTAGTTCAATCATGTGTAATACCTCTAATATTCTTTCATATAGAATGTTTAATTTTTTTAATATAGCTTTTTGTGCTTGATCCAAATTCATATCAAGTTGTATTGTTGTGTGAAGTGACTCTATTTCAAATTCAATAGGCATAACAACTTTATTTCCATAACAATTTCATAAGGTGATAATATTGTGGTAGTTTTCCAAGTTGTATTATATGCCCATATGGCTTCTTTTAATATTTATGCCCAATCAACCCTATTTACAGCTATAGTTTTTGTTATTATCTTTTCAAGTTCTCTATTTGTGACTTCTACTTATCCATTAGCTTGAGGGTGATATGGTGAAGTTTTTTTATGTATTATCTGATAGATTTTAACAAAATGTTCAATTAATTTTGAGAGAAATTTAAACCCATGGTCTAAAACTATCATGATCCACTCCTTGGCAGAATTTTTATTTTGATAAGACTCATGTTTGTTATATGGCTTATGGATGAGATGATTGACTAATTCAGTTTTATTATGTAATAATACTTGTCTTTTATTGAAAAGTGAGATGTGAACCTTAATGTGGAGTGAAGGATAATTCCATGTTTGGTTTTGTGAAGACCTGTATTTTATATATAAAAATGATGTTGTTGATTAAAGTGTATTTTTGTAGGAATAGGTCTCTCCATGGTGGCAAAAAGAAATAACCATCAAGAAAACATTACTTTTGGAAAATAATGTGATGGGTTAAATTAGTGGAATATTTCAAGAGGAAACATGAATGAATACCCCTATCATGAAGATGCATAACATGATTTGCATAATAAAATAAATATTAAATTGCTTTGAAAATTGTTAGTTGCATAACAATTTCTTATGAAGAAATTTTGTTTGAAAAGAAAAGCATTACCATGGAAGGAATGGATGGTTGTTTTCTTGTATGTTATATGATAAAGGTAGGAACAATAATATAAAGAAAATTAAATGGAATGGATGTTGTATTATTTTTATTGTCTTTGTTTCCTCATCATAGCCGAGTTGGAAGTAAGAAACTTGGAGTGTATGTAATGTACCATGTTCATAGTGGAGCATTAAAGAAGCCTTACGATGAATTTGGCTGAAATTTCTCTTCTCGTATCCAAGGTAAGTATGGTGTGGAGAGAGCGGGGGAAAAAGGAGTTATGTTAAACAGTAAGTGGCCGATTAATCAAGAGGAAAGTAAAAATGAGTGAGGACGTTGAAAGGAAGGGTGTGATTGGTTTTGTGGAGTATTTTTGAGAAAGAGGAAGGAAAAAGGAGTAGAGGGAGTTTATCGACAAGAATAGAAATATGTATATTGGTAAAAATACAAACAAAGATGAACCAATGATGAAATCAAGTAACCGAATCAACTTAACGTTTGCTCTTTGAATTTTGGAATGATATGGATATATGATTTGATTTTATTTTCAATAATGGAGATTGTAGGATTGTACTCATGAAATAAAATATGGGTTGTGTATTTCTAAGTTTTGTAAACTCCTTAGATGAAAATCATAGTTGGGTGTTAAGCACTTGTTTGATTTAAACGATTTCTTGATGTCTTTGTTATACTAGGTTTTTAAATAGTGCATATATTTTCTCAGAATGAGATGTATGGTAGTTTATGTGGTTAAAGTTTATAAGGATCCATTTGTTTTTCTTAAAGTAGAAATTTTTGTGTACCTTTTATGAATAGAATGAAATGATCCTTGTTGTGTGGATTACCAGTTATTTATGTCTATGCTATCACAGAATAAAAGAGTTTAGTGAGTCTTCTAGGTGATATGGTAAATGCTTTTACCAATGAATGGTGCATCAGATGTCTTGCTTTACTATATACTACCAATGGTAATGAACATTTTGCTATAGTGAATATTTTGATGTAATGAATATATTATTGTAGTGAACGTCTTACTATAATGCATGTATTATTGTTCTTTTTAGAAAGGAACCGTAATGTTGCTAGGCTAATTATTGATGGAGGAAAAGATATTAGGAAAATATGTAAACCATTATGTGAGGAATATGTTTATATGTATATTACGGTATGTGTAATTGTTGTGTGATTTACTCTTGAACTTAGTTTGATTGATTTTGAAATATCCTTGAATTATAGTCGAGTAGTAGTAAAAGAAAGGTTATGTTCCTTACTTCTGCAATTCCAATGGGAAAAGAAAACCATTTAGATATTTATTTTTTTGTTGGGATGTTATTTGATTTCTTTTCATTATTAAAGAATGATATATGAAAAGTCATTTGCACAAAATGAAGTGTGCAACACCTTTGAAAATGGTGTCATCTCTGATCCCATCATAAGGTAGTATTTTCTCGATAGTTGAGGAATGCACTAGAGTGAAGGACATCTAGATCATGCTATGTAGAACGAGGAGCATTCTATTCCTTTGGAGAGTGTAATGCTCAGTTCATGAACCAAGAATATGGAACAAGCTATTCCTTAATTCAATACTTGTAAGAAAGTTGAGTCATATCAATGAGCTATCAAGATGTAAAACCATTGTTGTATGTGGATGAGAACGTTGTTGAAAGACTATTGAGATCATTTATGATTTTGAAGGGATGTGTTAGATTCATTGTAATATGAATAGAACAATATCTTTTGTTTGATTTTAATGTCAGATTCAGAAAGAGCTTGATTTGAAAACTCTGTAATTGAAAGTAATATCAATAAATTACTTTAGTAACTACTAGTGTGTTGTATTTTAATCAGAATTAATAATGAACAATTACTTAACATGAGCTATCTCATGATCGTAATCCATGGAGTGTTAATGACTGATGGAAGATAACTTAAACTTTAAATTGAGTTGGGATTGTGAAATCCATGAAGACCTTTGGTAATAGATTTTGTATAAATAATTTATGTGTTATATTGGAGGTATTTTACTTAAGCACGAAGGAATGTTATTATAAATAAATAATAATAAGGTTGAGGATTATTTGGTAAGTGATTCCCATATTAGAGAAACTGGTTGTTTCATTTTGTTCGAATTGTGTTTAATCTAAAAAGCAATAGTGGGTAGTTGAGTCGGATGTATTCAAAAGAAGCCTTAATGGGAATCAAGGGAATGTATGGGTTAGAGTAACAACATTTTTATAGTGGTTATTTATTCTAGATAATATCAATTTTTTTAGGAACATCTAGCTCATCTAATTTTTAATGAGTCGCTTGAAGTGATAATCACCCACATAAAAGGATCTATGTGGAGTGTAATGGATATCATGATATTTTTGATGGACTGGAAAGGAGTTGGTCCTAGCTCATCTAATTTTTAATGAGTTTCTTGAAGTGATAATCACCCACATAAAATTATCTATGTGGAGCGTAATGGATATCATGATCTTTTTGATTGACTAGAAAGGAGTTGGTTCTTCACCTAGTATACTACCTTGTGAATAAAAGGTAAGTATAGGGATGGGTGAACCCTTACATCTAAGTGCTTACATTAATGGATAAATGTAGTTAAAATAATATGTGTGATATATAAATACCCATTATGTTTACATTTATCAACTAATGTAAATATAGGGATGGGTGAATATTTAGATCAAACAAACTTACATTGATAGAAAAATGTATGTTTAGTTGAAAAATACCTTCGAAGGATGGAATATTCTTAGTATAACCTGTTAATGGATAGTCTAGAGTATAAAAACAATTATTTTTAAATTTATAGATAGGAATTTGGTTGTTGATATTTTGGTATCAGAGCATGGTTCACAGTGGGATAGGTTCACTACATAAAAATTAGGTTTGTATGTAATAGAAAATATACTTATAAAATAATTTGACCTTGCCAATAGAATACCCATTAGAAGTAAAAATTTATTGAAGATACTTGAGATTATTGGGTAAATATTTAGTAAGAGGAGAAATTTGAAGGACTAATTGCTAATGAAATCTTACTACCTCCTTTGTGTATGGCTAGGGACAATGCCACAAAAGAGAAGAAGAGGAAGTGTTGCCCCATTGACAAGGTAGACACAACAAAATAATATGGAGGATAGAAATCTAGAAGTGGATTTAGGAAACCCTAATGAAGAAGGAGAAAACCCTAGTAATGAGAATCTTAATGAGATAGTGGCTCTACTTGAGGAATAGATAGAAACCCAAAAATAGTTGTTGGATGTTGTGTTGAGTTGAGAAATACAAGAAGGTAACCCTAGAGTGAGTTAGCTGAATGAACCTCTTACTGAGGTACAACAAGTTAGGGTCATATTAGAGGCTAAGTTGGGAAAGGAAATGAAACATTTGAAATCTTCCAAATTTAATGGAGAGGAAGATGGAGACAAGGCTGAGGCTTGGTTGAAAGAAATTGAAACATATTGTAACATGAAGTACTTCTCCTTAGGCACTCGAACATCCTATGCCACACTTCATCTACAAGGTGATGGTTTAGCCTGGTGGGAAGCATATAGTGATGAATTGGATCTTGAGGTGGTAGTTTACCTAAAATGGGTAGATTTTGTAAAAGCCTTCAAAGTTATATTTCTCACAGAACACTTTTATTCCTAAAAATTTGAGAAATTCACTAGACTTCACAAGGAACTAGGATAGTGGAAAAGTATTATCAAATATTTTTCAAACTAATGAAGTATGTGCTAGCATATAACGAGAAAATAAAGGTCCATAAGTTTACTCTAGGAACATATCCTAGAATAGGATAGGAAGTGGATATGTGGGAATCTAAAACTCTATATAAAACCTATGATTTAGCTAGGAAAGCTAAAACATATTTCAAAATCTACTTAAATATTAGATGAAGAAGACAAAGAGGCACTAAAAAAGATAAATAATGTAGGTTTTGTAAAATGGTAAGAGAAACAAGCAAGCAGGAACTTCTCTCAATAGGACCAAGGAAATGACAATAAGAAAGGGAAGTTTAGGAAAAGGTTCCATGGGAAGAACCAAAACAACAACAAGGGTAACAACAAATAGTTATAGGGATAGACTAATTCTCCATCTACAAAAAAGTAGAAGAGGCATAGAAGAGGAAAGAACACCCAAGACCGAAAGAAGGATATTATCTTTGTAGAGGATCACATTATGCTTCTAATTATCCATAGAGAACAGAAATGAATTCTAAGGGAAAAGAACCAATGTACCCAGAAACTACACCTAGGGAGCCCACACACAAGATTTATGCAACTACAAGAAACTAGAATCTTGATGGTCAAGCCATGCCACTAGTGATCAAAGGTAATATTTTTGGTAGAAATGTTAAAATATTGATTGATAGTGGTGCTATAGATAGTTTTATTTCCACTAGTTTAGTTAAATATTTTTCAAAAGGACCAGGAATATTAGCTCATGGGTGGAAGATTGAGTATGGTTTAGGATAAACCTACTCCGTTAATCAATGTTACCCTATGGTAGAAATCATCTTACCTAGTGGAATAACTATAGTATGTTTGTATGTAGCTCGTTTGCATGCTTTTGATATAATCCTAGGAATGGATTGGCTGCAAATGCATAAGGCAATACTCAAATTTTAGGATAGATAGATTGAGTACACAAATGATAGGGGTGTTGTGTGTAGGATGTATAGTCTTCAAGGGGATTTTCAACCTCAAATCCTATCGGAAATGCAACTTAAGAAGGCCATAAATAAAGGAGGAATGGTCTATATATTTAAGATAAATGAAATAAATAAAGAGAAGAAGGAAGAGGTGTTTGAGAAACACCCAATTCTTCAAAAATTTAGGGATTTTTTTCAAGAGGATTTACTTGGACCCTAAATGGGAATTTGAATTTACTATTGAGCTTCAACATGGAACATAACCCATTCATAGAGCTCCTTACATAATGAATCCCATAGAAATGCAAGAGTTGAAGGTGCAATTGCAAGGGTTACTAAAGAAAGGGTTGATCAAACCAAGTGTATCACCTTGGGGTGCACCAATATTATTTGTAAAAAAAAGATAGTTCCTTGAGATTATGCATAGATTATAGAATGTTAAACAAGGTAACCATCAAGAACAGATATCCTCTACCTAGAATTGAAGATCTCTTTGATCAACTCAAAGATGCCATAATCTTTACAAAGATTGATTTGAATTCAAGATACCACCAATTGAGGATCCATGAGGAGGATACACATAGATAACCTTTAAAAATTGTTATGGATATTATGAGTTTTTTATCTTACCTTTTGGTTTAATAAATGTTCCAACAACATTTATGAATTTGATGAATAGTATCTTCAGGAAGCACTTGGATAGATTTGTGCTGGTATTTCTGGATGATATTTTGATATATTGAGAAATAAGATAGAGCATGACAAACATATCTATATTGTGCTAAAATTATTAAGGAAGAATCGGTTGTATGGGAACCTATCCAAGAGTGAATTTTATGCATAAAAAGTACAATACTTAGGATACATTGTTTTTGCTAATGGGATCGTTGTGGATCCTAAGAAAATAGAAGCCATTTTGAATTGGCCACCACCTAAAAATGTGATAGAAGTTTGAAGTTTCATGGGCTTAATTGGATACTATATGTGATATATGAAAGACTATGCTAAGATCACCTCACAAATAATGAACCTTCAATAAAAAGTAAAATAATTCAAGTGGACAGATTATTGTGAGAAAGCCTTTGGTTTGCTCAAGCAAAATCTTACCACACCTCCTATACTAAAGATACCTAATTCTCAGGGAAGTTTTTCTATCTATACAGATGTAGCACTAGAAGGTTTGAGAGTAGTGCTTTCACAAGAAGAAGTAGTGGTAGCCTATGGATCTAGAAAACTAAAAAGACATGAGGTTAATTATGCAACCCATGATTTAGAGTTGGTAGCTGTAGTGTTTTCTCTCAAGAGTTGGCAACTGTAGCATTTTCTCTCAAGAGTTGTCAATATTATCTAGTTGGTATACCATTTGAGTTAATATTATATCATTAGAGTCTATAATACATATTTACTCAACCTTTGCTCAATGCTAGGTTGAGGAGGTAGATGTAATTCCTTGTTGAATATAATTTTGGTATGGAGTATATAAAGGAAAAAGAGAATAAAGTTTCTAATGACTGAGTAGGAGGAGACACAGTATTTTTGTCTCGCATCCATGTCGAATTGATGGAACAAGTC
The DNA here is from genome assembly GCA_028583015.1 of Wollemia nobilis. Lineage (NCBI taxonomy): Eukaryota > Viridiplantae > Streptophyta > Pinopsida > Araucariales > Araucariaceae > Wollemia > Wollemia nobilis. Next base: position 540,975 of record JAQPPZ010017217.1, on the reverse strand, counting down.
AAGGAAATACAAAATCAAGATGCATACTACAATAAAATATGGAAAAATATGGAAGATAAACCTGATGGAAAAAGGACTTTGACATCAAGGATGGTTTCTTATGTTTCAAGAATAGGGTAGTCATTGCTAGAATTAGAAATTTGAGAAGGATGATTATGAACGAAGTGCATAAATATCTATATTCTACTCATACAGGAGGAGCAAATATGAGAGAGAATATGAAAAATACATTCTTCTAGCTAGGAATTAAGAGAGACATAACTAGATTTATCACTCAATGCCTCAAGTACCAAAAGATAAAATCAAAATATAGGCATCCTGCTAGATCATTGTATCCACATGATGTACCTATGAAAAATGGTAGGTGATTTCGATGGATTTCATCATAGGATTATCCAAAAATAGGTTTTAGCATGACACAATTCTAGTAGTGGTTGATAGAATAAGGATGATCCAAGATCATAACACTAAGGATGATCCAAGACTCACAAAACCTTTCATATTTCTTTGCTTAAAATATATGTTGCTAATCCTAAACATGCATGGGACTTTTCTAACTTGCGTAATGTGAATCCATAGGCTATAGAGGTTCGACCAGTAAGAATCTTTGAGTTCTAATCTAAATCGATGAGAAAAGGAATTTTAGAGGAGTGCAAAGTTCAGTATGACCGTTACATTGAAAGGAATGCTACTTGCGAAAAAAATACCATATTTGCAAAAAAAATTCTATTTCTATTTGAAAATGCTATATAAACATTACTTTATGTTATCATGATTTAAAACATAGAGGACTATGTTAAGCCTAATGGGGGGATGATGCCATGACCCACTCCTTGGTAGACGTTTTATTTTTTTAAGACTTATGTTTGTTATATGGCTTATGGATGAGATGATTGACTAATTCATTTTTATTATGTAACAATACTTGTATTTTATTAAAAAGTGAGATGTGAACCTTAATGTGGAGTGAAGGATATTTCCATGTTTGGTTTTGTGAAGACCTACATTTTAAAATATGAAAATAATGTTGTTAATGAAAGTGTATTTTTACAGGAATAGGTCTCTCCATGGTGGCAAAAATAATTAACCATCAAGAAAATATTACCTCTGGGAAATGATGTGATGGATTAAATTATCAAAATATTTCAAGAGGCAACATGAATGAATGCCCCTATCATGAAGATGCATAACATGATTTACATAATAAAAGAAATATTAAATTGCTTTGAAAATTGTTAGTTGCATAACAATTGCTTATGAAGGAATTTTATTTGAAAAGAAAAGCATTACCATGGAAGGAATGGATGGTTGTTTTCTTGTATTGTTATATGATAAAGGTAGGAACAATAATATAAAGAAAATCAAATGGAATGGATGTTGTATTATTTTTATTATAATTGTTTCCTTATCATAGCCAAGTTAGAAGTAAGAAATTTGGAGTGTATGTAATGTACCATAATCATAGTGGAGCATTAAATAAACATTATGGTGACTTTGGCTAGAATTTCTCTCCTCGTATCCAAGGTAAGTATGGTGTCGATAGAGTGGTGGAAACAAAAAGGAGTTATGTTAAATGGTAAGTGGTCGATTAACCAGGAGGAAAGTAAAAAGGAATGAGGATGCCAAAAGGAAGGGTGTGGTTGGTTTTGTGGAGAAGTTTTTTTGGGAAAGAGGAAGGAAAAAGGAGATGATGGAGTTTTTTTGACAAGAAGAGGAAGATAAACCTTGGTAAAAACTTGAACAAAGGTGAATTGTTGATGAAATTAGGTAAAACTGGTAAAATTTATGACTGCTCTTTAAATTTTGGAATGATATGGATATATGATTTGCTTTCATTTTACAGTAATGGAGATTGTAGGATTGTATTCGATTTCCTACTCATGAAATAAAATATGGGTTGTATGTTGCTAAGTTTTGTAAACTCCTTAGATGAAAATTGTAGTTGGGTTTTAGGTGCTTGTTTGATTTATAAATGATTGCTTTATGTATTTTCTATACTAGGTTTTTAAGTAGTGCATACGTTTTCTCATAATGAGATGTATGGTAGTTTGTGTGGTTAAAGTTTATAAGGATCCATTTATTTTTATTAAAGTAGGAGGTTTGTGTACCTTTTATGAATAGAATGAAATGATCCTTGTTGTGTGGACCGTCAATTATTTATGTATATGCTGTCATAGAAGAAAAGAGTTTAGTGAGTCTTCTAGGTGATATGGTAAATACTTTTACCAAGGAATGGTGCATTAGATATCTTTTTTTACTATATGCTACCAATGGTAATGAATGTATTGTTGTAGTGAACATCTTGTTGTAATGAACATATTGTTGTAGTGAACATATTGATGTAATGCATGTATTGTAGTTCTATTGGTAAAGGAACTACAATGTTGGTAGGCTGATTATTGATAGAGGAAAGGAGATTCGGAAAAAATACAAACCATTATATGAGGAATATGTTTGTATGTATATTACGGTATGTTTAATTGTTTTGTGATTTACTCTCAAACTTAGATTGATTGATTTTGGAATGTTCTTGAATTATAATCGAGTAGTAGTAAAAGAAAGGTTATGTTCCTTACTTCTGCAATTTCGATAGGAAAAGAAAACCTTCTGGATATTTATTTATTTGTTGGTATGTTCTTTGATTTATATTCATTATTAAGAAATGATTTATGAAAACTCATTGGCACAAAATGAAGTGTGCAACACCTTTGAAAATGGTGTTGTCTATGATCCCATCACAAGGTAGTATTTTATCAATAGTTGAGGAATGCATCAGAGTGAAGGACGTCCAAATTGTGCTGTGTAGAATGAGGACCATTCTATTACTTTGGAGAGTGTAACACCCAATTCACGATGTAAGGACATGGAATGATATTTTCCTTAATTCAATACTTGGAAGGAAGTCGAGTCATATCTATAAGCTATCAATATGTGAAACCGTTGTTGTATGTGGATGAGAACATTGTTGAAAGACTATCAAGATCATTTATGATTTTGAAGTGATGTGTTAGATTCATTGTAATATGAATAACACATTATCTTTGGTTTGATTGTAATATCAGATTAAAAAATAACTCGACATAAAAATTATGTAATTGAAAGTAATATCAATAAATTACTTTAGTATCTACCAGTTTGTTGTATTTTAATCAGAGTTAATAACAGATAATTATTTAACATGAGCTATCTTATGATAGTAATCTATGGAATGTTAATGACTGATGGAAGATAGCTTAAAATTTAAATTAAGTTGAGATTATGAAATCCATAAAGACCTTTGGTAATATATTTTGTATAAATAATTTATGCATTATCTTGGAGGTTTTTTTCTTAAGCACAAAGGAATGTTATTATAAAAAATAAATAATAAGGTTGAGGATTATTTGGGAAGTGATTCCTATGTTAGAGAAACTGGTTTTTTTATTTTGTTCGAATTGTGTTTAATCTAAAAAGCAGTAATGGGTAGTTGAGTCAGATGTATCCGAAAGAAGCCTTAATGGGAATCAAGGGAATGTATGGGTTAGAGTAACCACATTTTTATAGTGGTTAGATATTCTAGATAATATCAATTTTTAGGAACATCTAGCTCATCTAATGTTTAATGAGTCACTCAAAGTGATAATCACCCACATAAAAGGATCTATGTAGAGTGTAATGGATATCATGGTCTTTTTGATTGACTGGAAAGGAGTTGGACCATCACCTAGTATACTACGTTGGGAATCAAGGGTAAGTATAGGGATGGGTGAACCCTTACACCTAAGTGCTTACATTAATGGAAAAATGTAGGTAAAAGGATAGGTGTGATATATATATATATATATATATATATATATATATATATATATATATATATATATATATATATATATATATATTTATACCCAATATGTTTACATTGACGAACTAATGTAAATATAGGGATGGGTGAATATTTAGATCAAATGAACTTACATTGATAGAAAAATGTATGTTTAGTTGAAAAAGACCTTCGAAGGATGGAATATTCTTGGTATTATGTGAGAGTTATTGTTGAGTATTTTTGGAAACATTTTAAGTTGATTGATTCATGCTTAAGCTAGGGTTTGTGAGAAGAAGTTGTTCCTTAACATGATTGGTTGAGTTGAGTTTATTGAGCCTAGTCAAGTGATTGTGTGAAGTGGTTGTTCAAGTTCCATGAAACAAAATTCTATATTATGATTTGAGTTGAGTTTGAGTTGAGAAAGAAATTGAGTTTGTGAATAGAACATATTGAGTCTCTAACAATTCTCTTTATGCTTCTATAAGATTGAGCTGATTTGAGATTGATTTTATTTGAGTTGAGTTTGAGTTGAGAAAGAAATTGAGTTTGTGAATAGAACATATTGAGTCTCTAACAATTATCTTGATGCTTCTATAAGAATTGAGTTGAGTTGATATTGATTTTATTTGAGTTGAGTTGAGATTGATTTGAGTTGAGATCAGTGTGGATCATTGTTGTCATCCATTGAAGAGTGCATTGCCATTCATTGTTGAGTTCATCATTGAGCCTTGCTTTCATATATTTGTGGATGAGATTTAAGTGTTACTTGAGCATGATTGATTGAGCCTTTGAGAAGGATTTTGGGATATATTTTTGGATAGATTTGAGGAAACTTTTGTGCATGATTGATTGAGCCTTTGAGAAGGCTTTTGGGATATATTTGTGGACATATTTGGGACAAATTTGAGCAAGTTCTTTGTGAGCTTGCTAAGCATATTTGAGAAAGTTCTTGGTGAGCTTGTTGGAGCAGATTTGAGCAAGTTCTTGGTGAGCTTGCTGGAGCAAATTTTGAGCAAGTTATTGGTGAGCTTGCTAGAGCATATTTGAGCAAGTTCTTGGTGAGCTTGCTGAAGCAGATCAACATATTATCTAGCTGAGTAGATCAGTGGATTGCCTTGCTGAGTAGATCAGTGGATAGCCTACCAGAGCATATCAGGATTACCTAGCTAAGCAGATTAGTGGATTACCCACCTGAGTAGATCAGTGGATAGCCTAGATTTGAGTAGATCACAATAATAATTTATATTGGGATAAGGATCCCTATTTATTTGTGAAATATTATAAGGATATTATCTTGTGGACTACCCCACATTAGGGGAACCACGTTAAATATTGTGTCTCAATTATGTGTGGTGATTTGTGCTCTTGCTTACTATTGCTATCTATGTCATTAATGCACACTGCTATATTTGGTTATTGCAATTAAGGATACTAATTGATATTGGTTTGGAAATAAAGTAAAAAGTGGGCACTATAATGTTCATCCCCCTCTCAGTATAAGCTTTTTTTCTTCAGTTATATCCTAAAAAACTATTTGTTAGGTAGAGGATTTCATGGCCTGTGGTATAATCCATGAGCATATCAATGTTAGGGAGAGTAAAAACATGCTTAGGATATAATTTTTTGAGATCATAAAAGTTAGTGCAAATGTGTATCCTCCCATTGGGTTTACCAATGGGCACCATATTTGAAATCGACTTTGGATAGTAAATTGGTTGGATAAAGACCACATCTAAGAGTTTCTACAACTCTTCTTTAACCATGAGGGCTATGGTAGGATGAATTTTCCTCAACTTATGTTTGACCTACTTAACTCTAGGAGTCAACATGAGGTTATGGATGACAATGTTGGGATCAAGGTCAAGCATATATTTATAGGACCATGCAAAGACCTTTTGATAATTTACTAGGAGCATGCTAAAACTTTTTTATTCTTTGATTGAGAGACTCTTCCCAAGTTTGATGATTTTAGGGTTATTTGGGTCTATTTTGATGTTGACATTGATAGTTTCCTCAATGAGCATATGAGAATCCTCCTCAAGATAATGAGGGGTGGGAATGAGATGATTGTTATGGAGGGGGACTCATGTGGGTGTGTAACCATGTGGAAATACTTGAACAATTTATCATTTGCTGGAATGTAGTGAATGCGACCCTCATGTGTGTGTTTAAGGCAATGGTGCAAGGTTGAGGGTATGCACCACATATATTGTATTCATGATATTCTTAGGAGTAAATTATATTGCATCTCTCCATCCAAGATATGATATAGAGTGTGGATAGTATAGACCCCTACATGGATAGGTAATATGATTATTTGTAGTGTTGAGCATAGGAAGTTATTGAATGTCGTACGGTGAAGGTAGAATCAGTGATATAAGTGGGTGGAAGATTGATGTTGATGGATGATATCATGTCAATGAGGACACATTTGAAGACTTTGTTGTTAATAGTGATCATGATGTGCAAGGGCAGATCTAGTCCTTCCACTGGGATAGTATTAATCTTAGTGTTATAAAATGTGATGGCCGATGAGGTGCAAGTTTGAATGTTACCCATAAAATTGGTAAAAGCGTTAGGGTCATGGGTTTGCGAGTCTATGGCTTTGAGTATTTCGATTAGTACGTATTTATGGGGAGATGATTTTTGGATTAAATCATAGATGGAGAGCTTAGTTGAGGCTATTTTGAGGATATGGGTAACCCTACTTTTGAGATGGATTACTAGTCAGGGTTGAGGCATAATTGTGAGTTGCACTAGCAAAGGTGGCACTATTGACGAGGACGACACATTTTAGGGGTTAATTATTTATGTAGGTGGGATTGGGTATCTTTAATTTCTAGTGACCACATGAATCATGCCAAAAATTGGGTTCATTGTTAACATGATTAATATAATTTAGTTGAGGGGCAGTTGTAGTGTCTTTAGAGTTTTGTTGTGCTATACCATGTTTTTGTAATGAGGTTTGATATATACCTAAATTTTTATTAGGGGGAGCAAGAGGGTTATCAACTTTGATAAGATCACTTTCAATCAAATTCTACACTTTGTGCTTAAGTAGGATGCACCTATCAATATCATGACCCTTTTGTTGATGGTAGATTTAATATCAGTATTATCTATACCCTCTTCCTTGATGTTTGTTTGGATCTTCAGGTTTTATCTCAGGTAAAGATATCAATTGTGCATCCATGAGTTTTATAAATATGTTGGATAAGTTCTCTAAGAGGGATGTGAAATTGCATTGGGGATGTTGAGGGTGCAACCTAATGAGTGAAATTTTAATTTTGGGTAGGAGGTGGCATGGTATTGTATGTTAGATGTTGTGGTAGATGAGAGGGTTGTTGGTATAGAGGTTGATGTTGTTCTTGGGGAGGTTGAATGGTCAAGACACTCAACATTACCTAGTTAACTAAGCAAGTTTGGATTGATTGTTTGTATTATTTTCTTGGCATTTTTTACTGGTCATTCCTTCTTTTGGATCTTGAATTCTCCTTCTTGGATCTTTATGTCCTCAATAATTTTAGCTTTAGTGAGATCTTCCTCAAGAGTTTGGTACTATTGGAGTTGAATAAGGGATATTGATGTGGAACAAATCTGAGTGAACATTCAAGTTAGCTCAATGATGGGGATAGAGAAAGGTAATTTAGTCAATACCACTCTCCATCAATTGCCATAATAAAGGATGGACTCATTATCAAATTTATGAAGGTTGGTGAGGTCTGTTAAGGTTATCTTCTTATTAATATTTAGAGTGAAGCACCCTAGGAATATATTGACCAGATGTTTGAAATTATACAAGTTGTGTTTGGGAAAATGGTTGTACCAATCTAACGCTCCTCATGCAAAGGGTGGAAAAAAGGTATAGAGCATGAGGGGGTCTATCTCATTAATGAGATAGAAAGTATTGATGAACATGCTCAAGTCATCCTACAAATCCTCTTTACCCTTAAATTTTTTTATTTGGGTATTTTGAACATGGGATGATAAGGTAGTGATAGGACCAAGGGGTTGATGAGGTAGTTTTGAAGTTGACTCAAGGTTGGCTTTTTATACCTCGTGCCTATGACTTGTGATTTCAAAGTATTGACCTTATTAGCTAAATATTGGAATACATCTGGAGATGATTGAGGAACTAAATAGTGAGTGTTATGATGAGTTAGATGGGATGGATCGATGAGAGGATATGATTGATTTGAATAGATTTTATGGTGAAGGTGGTCAGAGGATGGCACTTGTAGTACTAGGATATCAAAGGTGGATATTTATTATGTTGATGAGAATGATTGTGTGTGTAGGGGATGTGACGATGGTTGTTGAACATGGTGCTATTGATGATGAATATACAATTAAAGTGGGGGATATGATGATTGTAGGAATTAAGGGTTGTGTAGAGGTTATATGATGCATGTGTTGGGTGGGGTGCAATTGGTATGGCTGAGAGGTAGATTTATGTGGATCAGGAGTAGAATGGTATTGATAAGGTTATGGTTGATGAGGGTGTGGGTTATGAGAATGAGTCACATGCCATTGATGATATTCATGAGGTGAGAATAGATCATGGAAACTATGGGAAAATAGGATACCCATGATGATGATTGAGGAAATAATGATCCTTGGGCTAATAGATGTGATGGATGCAAATTTTGAGGTGTGCAAATAATTTATGTGAAAATATAGGTAATGATTAGGAGGTACTTGATAGGAATAAAACTTATGATAAGATATCATAGGATTGTAGGATGATGGAGGAAAAACATAAAATATGGTAGAATAATGTGTGACATGCATACCATTGATATGAATGATGGAGGATGAAGGGTAAGTGGTGGAAGAAGTGATATGAAAAGTCATGGATTGAGATGGTGGGTTAGGAAATTAGAAATAATAATATAGACTAGATAAATGTATATGGGAAGAAACACAAAATTGGATCATATGATGTGGGTGAGGCATGTGTGTGACATAAGGAGGTGATGTAGAAATATGTAGGCATTATGATGAATGGACATTATTGGAGTAAGATGGATGATTAAGGTCGATGGTCCTAAATATTGGGCCTACAATGTGTCACATAAGGGTGGAACTAGGTCCCCCAAGTGGTGAGGATACTTGTGGTATTCTAAATTTTTGCATACTCAAGGTGTAATAGAAGCTAGAAGATGCAAGAGGTGATGGATGATGATAATACTTGTTAGCTTGCACCTGGATGAGTATGGGGTCAGTGTGAATAGGAATGTGTAGCAGGGGTAAATATGGAGGGAATGAGCTAGGTGGTGGAGGGTATGCTAAATAAGTATCCTAAGGAGCATGAGGTAATTGGCCATGGTATATTGGATTAGTGAAAAGGAGGCAAGTGGCATCGATATCAATGAATGTGATGTTTGGCTCAGGTGAAGAAAGGGGAGTCTCAAGACGAGGGGAATTAGAAGGGGTTGTGTATGTGGTATGATGGTTGCCACATTGATAAAAAACAATGTGATGAGTCTCATATCGATGAAATATGTAATTATGGAAATCATCAGATATGCTACCCTTATGGATTTAGGATTCATCCCCCTGATAAGTTGGGGAAGCAATTGAAGAATGAGCAAATTGACCTAAATGGTCCATGGAAACTTGGGTGTGGAAGTGAGCCTTGGCTTGACTATAGGTAATTACGATTGGCTATCTATAATGAAATAGTGTTGGTGGATGTTCTTTTTTATCTTTTTTTTTTTGGTTTTATTTTAAATAAAACCCACTATCTATGCAAATAGAAAATCAAGAAAAAAATGAATATTTATGTTTTTGTCTTGAACTTTTAATTTTGATTTTGATTTTTTTTTTTTTGTGTAATGCTTATTTATTTTTTCTTTTTATGTTTTTTGATGTTACCTAGACCTAGGAGCTATGATGTATGATGGAATTAAATCTAAAAAGTTGTGTTTATGTCCACCCTCTAATGAGGAATAAGATACAAATAGATAAAATGACTTCCTAGAATGATAGATTGGCTCTAGGTATCCTAAGGGAGTAAAACAAACCTCTCAAGAGAGGTCACACTTCTACATCCTACTACTTGCCTAGTTGGGATTTTGCTTCACCATTGATCGAGCTTGGATATAAATGACAATTGCGAGTCAAAAAATTATAAAGCCCTATGAAAAAAAGGGTGTATAATCATAAAATTATCCTGAGATAGCCCCAAGGGTAACTAGCTTCCTAGTGATGAAATCTTAGAAACTATAGTTAAGGTGTCTGAAGGGCTCAATCTATGGTTGGTGGTTAATTCCAACATCATCGATAGGTTTTCCTTGCAATATCCTTAAAAAATATAATAACGCAAATGTGTGTGATTGAATGCATTTTTTGATTTTGGAGTTCGATTTTTGTTTTTTTTATTATTATTATTTTTGTTTTTTATGCCTATTTACCATGCAATCCTAAAATTAATCCTAAAGATGCAAATAAAATAATGATATAATATGGTTTGAAAGATATTTTTATGTAAATGAATTTTATGAAAGCATCCACAAACTAATATACTGAGCTTTTAAAGGAAATGACAACCTAAGTTACTAATTTTGGCAAAGAAGATAACAATTAATCTAAAAAGTGTTTGATTTTTTGGAAAGAAATAACAACTTAATCTAATGTGTTTTGAGCATTTTGAGAGAAAAAAAAGAGATAATAAGGTATTGTGCCTTTGAATATTTTGAGATAACAGAAAGAGATAAAAAATATATTGTGCCTTTAAGTTTTTGAGAAAGGAATCATGGAACGACTATGCTAATGCTTTTTTTTTTTAAATTGAAAGAGAGAAGGGGAATAAAGATATTCAAACAAATAAATTAAAAGAACTATGCTATGGATTTATATGCAAAGTTTGAATATGGGAGCATGTGCTAAAATAAAAAAAGAAAATTGAGCATACTATGTCCCTGAGCTTATGCAATTATTTTTTGATTTTGAGAACCACCATGGGTGGTTGATACTGTGCTTGAGAACCACCATCAATGGTTGATTCTATGCTTGAGAAACACCATGGGTGGTTGATACTAATATTGAAAACTACCATGGGTGGTTGAGATTGTGCTTAAGAACTACCCTAGGTAGTTTAGACTAAGCCTGTGAGGGTAGACCTTGCAATATCTAGCCCTAATTTGAGAATTGTGATTGTATCTATCATGCCCTTGAATGCCTATAACAGTGATAGCAAGTATAAAGTTATAAAATCAAGCTAAATAAACATGTAAATAAAAACAATCCTAAGAAAAAACACATAAGATATTCTATGCCTAATGTAAGTGCCAAAGCTCATGCAAAATAATAAGTGTCAAATGTGTTGTGGGAAAAGGGTCCCACCATGATCACCATTTATGTGAAAGAGAAAATACACCATAACAATTTAAAGTAGACAAAGTGCAATAAAATAAGAGATTTGCAATAGGTGATCAAGAGATGGCAAGCATCCCATAGCCCAATCATCTTCACCTGATTTGGTTGATAAATTTATCCATAAGCTGGTCATCCATGCCACCAATGCATCCATCGCTCACTTGGAGGCTGCCTACATTTCCATAGATAAGGACATTAAAATCCTCAAAGAACAGAGACACAACCTCAGCCTGATCTTCTTTTGTGATAATTTCAATGGTTCTGCTGCTGAACCCTCCTCTGATGTTAAAGGAGAGACTACTAAAGACGAGGTTGTAGAAATTACAAAAGATACCTACCTTGATGGTTTGAAGGAGATTCCAAAGGTGAAAGAGACCTATAAGGATGCATATAAGGATGCAATGAAGGATAATGTTTTTAATATTGATGTCCACACTTTTCTACAACCCAACGCTCTTCCTTGATGGTGTTTTCTATTGGTCCCGATCACTATTTTGGGTTGTTCTCCATTTCCTCTAGTTTCATGATGTGTTGATGGATCTATTCTTGCTTGTCTCCTACTTTATACCTTATGGTGATGTTCCTTTTTGTTCCTTTGTCCTAAAGGATCACTGGTAATACTTTAGGTTGCTTTTTGAGTGTAATGGCTTTAGGCCTTTCAGTTTTGATGACCTTTGCTCTGTTCTTCATGTTTCTCTTTTCATCCTCTTGTTCCTCAGAGTTCCTTTTTGTAAAATGTGATAGGGCACCTTTCGAATACCCTTTTTGAATTAATATAATTAACTTACCAAAAAAAAGCAGATTTGCAATAGGTTTGATATTGATAAACTTTATCTTTTACAAATTGGCCATTTCGATTACAATCGACCTACCAAGATGAAGGGTTTAATTTTCCAAGTGAAATCGATGGTGTGGCAAGTTATCTTCTTGAGCATATATTATATTGTGGGATGGTTTAGAATATGTGCTTCTTGACCTCTCGATATTTCCATGTGTATCCAATACCTAGATGCAAGCTCACAATAACAACATCAAAAACATATCTAGGTCCTTTTAGAATGAGGTCCAAACTATAAAAGAGGATTACAAAAGTAACTAAAACATTACAAAAACTTACAAAATTGAATGCAAAAGTTACAAAACTATGTAAAATTCTTACAAAACCTAAAACAAATACCTAATTTACTTTTTTGTGCTATTTAGGGTTGATGTAGAGTTATTTCTAGCCTTGAAGCTCAATCACCCATGTTGGTTGGCTCTCTAGGGAAACTTACCTAGGTGGCTGTGCTTCTGGGGAATTGCCTTGGGTGGTTGAGACTCTAGTCAACTACCTTAGGTGGTTGAGACTCTAGTTAACCACCCTGGGTGGTTTAGCCTTCAAGGATTTTTTTGGAGTCCTTGTTTTAGATCCAATGCACAATTGAATATCTATCATTGGTGTAGATACAAAAAAAATGTTAATGAACAAACCAAAAGCTTCCATGATTGATGTATTTGAGATCCTCCAATGGTAATCCTACAAGCACAATGTCAAGAAAAAACACAACAATATTGAACATAATTTTAGTAGAGTTTCGTTATAATTTTTGTGCACTCATGGAGACCTATTTATAAAGTCCCCCATGGATGGAGGAGAGTGATAATGATGGAATAAAAGGTGTGACAAGTGGCATGAGTGCATAATATGGGCATCTTAGAGATTCCTCACTTGGGAGGACAAATGTGCAACTTTCCTATATTGCCCTATGATGTCTCATGATGCCGTATGATGTGACATAACACCTTATGAAATGTCACAATGAAATATGACATGCTATGACACATTATGACACACCTCATTAATGCCTTTTTTATGGAAAGAATTCTCACCCACTAAAAGTTCCAGGTGAAGGTAATCCTCACCCAAATTTATTGAATGTGCTTGGAAAGTGGAGGAAAGAGAGAAAATTAATGTGAACTAGAGTTAAACATAGAAATTTGGTCTCATGATGATCACATTTCAGTTTAGGAAGGGTTTAAAGTAGGTCCAAGGGACTAGAATAGTCAATATTAATAATTTATAAGGTTGCAACATATTGATTAATATAATTACACACATTATTAAATATTAAAATTAGCCATTATAAAAATGACACTCTTTAGGTGTCTACACAATGCATCTTTCCACTATTGCAAGAATACATAAAAGACTATCAAGCATCAATAAAATCATAACATCTTAATTAACATTTTCTAACTTGCTTTATAATCAAAGCCTAAATTAATTTACCCCATTATATATATTTTAAGTACAATTTGCTAAAAAAAATTAAATTTAATCTCCCTTTTAATCTTAGCTATTAATATCCACAAGGAAGCAACATCACTACAATAACTATATCTTTAAGAGACAATTTCCTCTTTTATAAAGCAAGGTCATTAATAAATTATTAACCTTATATAAGAACCTTAATTAACTGAACCTTTAGTGGAAATTAAAAACATATAAAGCTTAATAAATAAAACTCAATTCAAATACCACCCCAAATTAAATATGCTCCCTTGAAAAATAATAACAAAGGCTTAAAATGAAATATTAACCTATTACAACATCCATAATCGGACAAACAAGAAAGCTTCAAAATTTAGAGGATTCATAGGTTAGAGATGATTAACTATGTTCATCCTAAAGCATGCATGCCCAAGCTTCAAATCACATAAAAATTGGAAAGAGTACGACTAAACCAAAATTTCACATAGGCTTTGGATAATAGCAAGGGCAAAAGCAGTCCTCTCAGGCTATACTTAACAACTAACCAACAAAAAAAAATCTAAGACAATACATCCACCAAAGGAGCATAACCAAAATAAATCCAGGGATAAAACCAACTCAAGCATAAATAGGCTAGATGTCTACTAAAAATATACCATACATACCACCACTTGACATAGCAGTGAAAAACTCTCAAAGGCAATAATAAGCAATCAACCAAGATGCCAGCATACAAATACTTAGTACTATTATAAAATTAAATAAAGATAATGAGTTCCAAGAAATGCAACCAAGGAAAACCCATTAAAAAAATATGCCAAACATACTAGAATGCATAACAATCTACATAATTAAAATATTACTAAGAACACTCACTACTTTACAAAAATACTCCTAGTTATCTAGTAGAGTTTTAAGGCTCTACGCTTCCTTAGTTCCCAAGCTCCTTTCCTCAACCTCTTTGTCTCAAAATTGACCTCTCTCCTAACCCATGAAACTTGGAAAAATACTCTAAAAAATAGCTTTGGTAGCCTCCCTAAAGAATAAGAGGCCCTTCCATTATCTCTTCAATCGAGCTAACCACCCACCAAGACATTCCAACTTGTAACATTATTTAAAAAAGTTAACAAGATTCAAAAGCCCATGAAAATAAAATAACTTCCACCTATTTTCTTAATTAAATTAGCATGATTTTTCAAAGGTTTACTCTTTAATAATATTAATCTCTTAACATTTATAAAACCATTTCTATTTACATGCTAACATTACTATTTTCCATACTAATGTTCTTTGGATTAATAATTAAATCAATTCATTCTCATTAATCCATTTCCTCATAATGCTACCAACATTAGTAAATGAAATAAATAATCATTCATGTAATTAGATAAACTATTGAGTGCTAATATCAACCATTAGCATCGATATCAAACAACATACAAAAGCTCTTACTAAGTCATATTAATCGAACTAGGATAAAATCAACAATTCCTATGCTTCAAACACAAGCATAAAGCAATCAATAATACACATAATATTATTTTTCCTTCAGTAGGTGGCTTTTAAGATAGCTAAAACTTTATCAGCTACCTACTATGGATTTTGTTTTCTTATAGCAACCTCCTTTACCAATGGTGTATTCATAATTAACCATATATGCAATGCATCTATACGAAGGGTATTTCTTTTACCTTGAGCTATCAATGAACAAGTCATCCATCAATTCCAAAATTTCTCTCAAATTTGGTGGCTATCCCATACCAACCTACAAGTGAGAGTACCTAGTCCTACGACCTCAAATTCATTAGTACTATCTCATTCTAATATTAATGCAATTAAGGCTTAAAGTGCAACTACCAACACATATTGGTAACATAAAATGAGATTATGCATTAGATATCCACACATAAATACATAAATCAAATGTCAAGAATAAGTCCTACCAAGGAGGGTCATTACATACTCCCCCTTGGACTAAACATAGTTCTATATTTTTACTAAAAATAAAGAATACATATTTCATTAAAATAAATATGGGAATTGCTTCCTCATTTTCTCAATAACTTTCCAAGTTGCACAATATTTAGAATATTGGTCCCACTAGATATTAAATTTATCTAAGGTTTGTTTCCTCAACATCTTAGAATGGAAACCTATTCTTATTGGTCACACCTCAATTGATGAGGTATCTACCATACACAATTTTAAAATATTCCAAACATGAGAAGGATCAACAACATACTTTCTAAGTAGGGATATGTAGAAAGTATCATGGATATTTAATAGGTTGGGCAACAAGACAAGATTATAGGCTATTGGAATAATCTTATCAATGATCTAAAAAGGACCAAAAAAATGTGGATCCAACTTAGTTGACTTGGAAACACTTTTCATGGGTCAAAGCCTTAATAAGACTCTATCTCCCAAAAATGATTATCTAAATTCCCACAGGCCAAACCTACATTTCCATACAAGTTCACATCGAATATTAGCAATAAATCTACACTAATAAAGTGATTGACTAGGGATGAATTAGATTCCCTTATATCATAGGGATTGTGTTATAATTGTGATAAGAAATATTCACCAGGGCATAAATGAGTACAACAAAAGTTGTGGAAGAGCCTCAGGGTGAGGGTGAAGCTAAGGAAAATCCACATCCAAAGATTTATGTCCATGCACTTGTAGTAATTTAAACCCCTTATATAATGAAGGTATTAAGGTTATTCAAAGGAAAATGAGTTACAATTCTTATTGATTCAAGGAGTACACATAATTTTATTGATTCCCTAGTAGCTAAGAAAACAAAATATTACATACATGCTTGCAACTCTTTTGAATTCATGGTGGCAAATGGAGGAATATTACTTTGTAAGGGTAAATGATATAATGTTAAGTTGAATAAAGGAAACTATGAAATCCAAACTAATAATTTTTCTCTTCCACTTAGAGTATATTATGTGTTGGGAACACAGTGGCTACACACCTTAGGAAAAATAGCCTAGAAATTTGCAAAATTATGGATGCAATTCTTACAAAATGGGAAGTTCTAAATTATCTATGGTACATCTATAGAATATTTGCAAGTTATTAGTTTAAGTCATATGGAGAAGTATTAAAAAATCCTTAGGTGGGGTAGTAGCCCAATTATTTGTAATTCAACCATAGACTTCAGAAGTAGATGAACCTTGAAAGGACTTGCAAGTCATTTTGACTAAGCATAATGTGTATTTTATAGAAACAATGGAATTACCTCCACATCGTTCCCATGATCATGTAACATCATTAGTACCAGGTAGCTTGGAATCTAAAATCAAACCCTATAGATACCCATATGCGCTTAAGTAAAAAATTGAGAAGTTGGTTCAATAGTTGCTAAAAATAGGGGTAAATCGACCAAATAACAATCCTTATTCTTCTCTAGTACTACTAGTTAAAAATAAATATGGGTTGTGGTAGCTATGCATAGAATTTTATGAGCTCAATAAGATCACCATTAAAGAAAAATTTCCTATCCTTGTGATTGATGAATTGTTGGATTAGTCACATGGCACAAATTTTTCTCCAAGTTGGATCTTCATTATGGCTATCATCAGATAAGGCTCAAGGAGGAAGACATTCCCAAAACAACATTCCAAACTCATGAGGTCTATTACATATTTTTGGTCACACCATGTGACTTTAATTAATGCACCATAAATATTTTTACGCCTCATGAATAATGTATTCCACCCACCCATTTATTTACAAGTTTATTTTGGTTTTTTTTTTATGGCATACTCATCTACGTCGCACTTGGGATGAGAACTTATAACATCTAGATCAAACATTGAAATTATTTTGGGATCATAATTTTTTTTTCAAATGATCAAAATGATCCTTTGCAGGAGGTTGAATACTTGGGTATATATTTTCATAGGAGGGTGTCAAGGTTGACCCCAAGAAAATTGAAGCTATTCAAAATTGGCCTAAGCCACAAACTCTCAAGGTGCTTCATGGGTTTTTTGAGATCATTGGATATTATCATCGATTTGTATAAAATTATGTTAAACTAGTTGCCCCCTTAATAGCCATGTTGAAAAATAATTCATTTATGTGGTCAACTCCAGTAGAACAGGAATTTGTAGATCATAAGAAGGCTATGATTTCGACTCCAATATTGGCTACACATATTTTTTCTAGACCATTTATAATTGCAAGTGATGCTTATGGTCATGGCATTGGGGATGCATTAATGCAATAAGAACAACCCTTAGCTTTCACTAGTAAGGTACTATCCAACAAAACTTTGGTAAAATATACTTATAAAAAAATGATGGCCATCCTCCATTTTATTAATCATTGATGACCATATCTCAAGAAAACAATTATCCATTAAGTTAGACCATAAAATCTTGAAATATTTCTTGGAACAAAGGTTCTCTACTCCAATGTAGAAAAAATGGGTTTCAAAATTGTTGAGGTATGACTATGACATCATGTATAAGAAAGAAAAGGAGAATATTATGACATATGTCCTTTCCCATTAGTTTGAGGATCAAATGACTACGTGCTCCCTTTTATCCCCACTTCCTCAATTGGTCTTCCAAATTCAAGAAGAGGTTACCAAGCACCAATATTTATAGACCTTACATGAACAACTACAAAGGGATCCCAATTTGCATGTTTGATACTGATGGGATTGACACCTGCTATGATATGAGGGCCACATTGTGGTCTCCAAAATTTCATCACTTCATGAGGATACTATAAAGGAGATGCACACTTCACCTAATACAAGACATTTATAATTTTGAAGACATGTGAAAGAGCTAAAAGGTCCTTCTATTGGTAAAGAATGAAAAAAGATATTCAAACTTTTTTGGTTGAATGTGAAATTTTCCAATGGATGAAAGATGAAATGGTTCGTACTATAGATATGCTACAACTATTGCCAATTATAAAAATTGTATGGATTGATATCTCTATGGATTTTATTAAAAAGCTTCGTAAATATAGAGGAAAATTAGTCATTTTTGCTATGGTGGACTCTCTCAAATTATGCTCATTTTTGTTTCGTCATCCATCATTACCATACCTCCACCATTGTTTAAATGTTCATGGACTCCATTTTAAAACTCCATGGTATATACAAATTCATTTTGTTTGACCATGATCCCACTTTTACCAATTAATTTTTAGCAAGAAATATTTAAACTACAGGTAACACAACTACGAATGAGATCATCCTACTATCCAATGATGGATGGGAAAACCAAAATTGTCAACAAACGTTTGAAAACCTACCTTTTCTATTTTATCTTTGAGCACCCAACATAGTGAGCTAAGTGGTTTCCTTTGGTTAAGTGGTGGTACAAAATTTCCTTCCACATAACTTCCAAAATGACTCATTTTGAGGTAGTATATGGGTACCCACCTCCATTGCCCTATTCATATGTTTTGTGACACTCCAAAGTTTAAGCAGTGGATGTAAATTTTTAGGATCATACCCAACTTTTGAAATAGTTAAAAGAGAACTTGGTGATAGATCAAAACTGGATGTGAAAATAGAGTGATCAACACCATTTTGAGTACAATTTTAATGTAGGTGATATGGTTTTTATTCGACTTCAAAACTACAAACAATATTTCATGCAACTTCGATCTCATCAAAAATTAGTAGCACACTTTTATGGACCCTATCAGATAATGTAGTGAATTGTGCAAGGGGCCTATAAGATTGTGCTATGATATTATTCCAAGATCCATCCAGTCTTCCATATATCTTGTCTAAATAAGCTACTCAACAATTGCATTCAAGTTTAGTCAATAATCCTTGAGTTAGATGAAGAAGGCTCGAACATCTTGGTGCTTGAAAATATTTTGGAATGAATAACCCACACTCTATGTAACCACACCTATTGGATATTGAATATTTTTTTCCTACGTAACTATGTTTAGTCCTATTCTAGAATTGTTAGAGAGAATAAAGGATTATGTTAGTATCTTCTAAGTTAGGATTTAGTTACATAAATAATGTATTCCACCTATGTTGAGCTATGTTCTGTTGTGATCTAGCTCTATATAATGTAACCTGTTCCAGCATATAATTTAATGATTTTATCACCTCATTTTGGTATCAAAGCCTTCAAGATTTATTAGAGAGATTAAAATTTGTTAAGACAAACATTTGACCAATAATCAAAGTTTTGTCTTATTGTGAAGCTGACTGTTAATCTCTTGCAAACACCCATTCAAATTTTGGATTAATCTACATGTCTCGATTGGTGTCTTTGCCTAAGGAAATGCTCACATGGAATATTACTATAGATGTCCATTTGATTTGTGCGTTTGAGAAATTTTTTTGTAGATATATCTTTGAATGAGGAAATACATCATTCGAGGATCAAAATTGTTGCATGTGCATGTTTGAGTGAGACTGTACATGTTGATAGCTTGGGTCTTTCAAATAACGTATTTGGTTCTTTCAACTCCCGTGGAGATGATTTAAGAATGAAAGGAATGTGCGTCAGTGGAATCTGCATAAGACTACACTGAGAAAGGTCATATTATCATCATTTTTAAAGGTGATATCAATGTTATTGGATATACATTTATAAAAAAGAACACAAAGTGACTAGTGACTGTGATTCATTGATGCCTGAAGGAGGCACTCAATGTTGTGCATAGGAGGAACATTGTGAACTGCCTATGGTAATACGAGATTGCCACTGTCAAAAGCCACCTATAGGAGAAATCTTGAAGTTTTTTCACCTTTAAAATCCTAGAGATTTTTGTTGTTTGTGCATTGTGAGGATGTCTAAATCACATATTTAATTTATACAGTGAGAAAAGATATGCTTTGACATTTTTTTGGTGAATGAGACATGACCTGTGATACGTCTATATCTTCACATGCATGATTGGTGAGATTGTGGTAGTAAATATCTACGAATATTAGAAGCTCTTAGAGATTGGGAAGCTCTAGTGTGAGGATGTTATTTATTTTCTAGCCAACTACGTGTTTCCATCCTATGTGTGGTGGTCTACACGAGGTGTGGAAGAGGACGAGCACATGTTAGAACACAAGGTGTGGTGTTAAAAATATCTCATTGTGGTGCTTCAAAAATATGTATGTTACTTAAAGCATGTGTTGTGTTTATATGTAAGGAGATCAGAGGTGCACAGTGGCAGTAGTGGTTCTACTGTGAGTATCATGTCAAACATGAAGGTCCTACTTGGAGACAGTGTAGTTGACGTCCTACATCGATAAGTGGAGATATTTTCTATAAAGTAACATAGCTACTGTGAAGTTTTAGATATATGCTCAAGGTTTGAGACTGTGTGAGCCTAGTGTCTATTGTTATTATACAACCCATTTATATTGTAACTTAACTAGCATAGTGTGGGGTTGGATTTAAAAGCAACAAGGAGTCTAAAAAAGGAGAGGTATTTTTTTTTACAAACATAATATTATCCTTTTGTTTTTATAAGTTTTTGATTTATTGACATCGATGGCTACAAATATTAACCTTCATATTCTTGAGTTCAATGGTTTATATTATGAGTATTGGTCTATCAATATGAAAGACCTTACTCATCAGCAAAGGATTATAGAACATTGTAGAAGAAGGCTACACTGAACCTAGTGATTGGACAAACTTAAGTGCAGCTGACAAAACTACTAAGAAGGATACCCAAAAGAAGAACTCTTTTGCCCTCTACCATATCCAAGCAGCTTTGGAGAAAAGCATATTTTTAAGGATTTATTCTTGTTCATCTGCCATAGAAGCTTGGAATGCCTTTAAATATAGCAATCAAGGGAGCAATCAAGTGAAGCAATTGAGGCTTAAAACTTTGAAGAGAGATTTTGAAAATCTCAAAATGCAAGATGATGAAAGAGTGGGAGATTATTGTGTTAGAGTGAAATCAATTGTAAAAAAAATGGAGACACTTGGGGAAGACATAAAAACTGAAGTAGTTGTGAAGAAAGTGTTGAGAACACTTATTCATAAATGGAATCATATTGCTATTTTTATTGAAGAATCTAAAGATTTATCTACTCTAACTTTTGATGCACTAATTGGTTATTTGATGTCCCATGAAGAGAGACTACAAGGTTCTACATCATAAATATTTGGAGGTGATGACAAAGCATTCTCATTCAAGGAAGGTAAGACTCATGGAAATGGACAAGGAAGAGGAAAATGAAGAGGACTGATATTCTCACAATGACACTGAGAGGGGGGGGTGAATCAGTGTAGCTATTAATTTTCAAATCTACAACACTTAAAGCTGAAGCAAAGAAAAATTGAAAATAGGTAAAGCAATTTTCACAAGAGAGCACACCACAACACACAATGTAACGAGGTTCACCAATTTGGCTACTCCTCAAAAATGACTACTTGGACTCCAATCCAAATCCAGCCTTTGCAAAACACCAATTTTACAAACACTTTACCAGCACCCACTGGAAGGAGCACCAACCCCTTATTTTTCTGTTGCAATAGATAGGAGCACCAACCCCTAATGCCAAGCACCAACTTGGACTGCAATTCTAAATTATTTCAATGACATAAAAATGCCTTCGCTATTTACATGACCCTGACTGGTCTGCAATTAATCAAACTCTACACGCTCTCATGGCTCTGCTTATTTCTCTCTCGGCCCTCTTCTAACCCTCTTTATGCAACAATTTCTTACTTACAGCAGCAACATAATTCTCCACACAACTGCCCTTTTATAACAATATTGAGTCTTTGTGACTCCAGTTGTATCTCCTTCTTTCATTTCTCATGTGCCACTTGTCAGTTGTAACACTTTCTAACTGTAACTACTTTTGTCTATATATAGGGTAGGCTTTTTGTCAAACACGATGCATGTTACGAATTTACACATATAACCCTACCATGATTGTTCGTCGTCTCGATCATGATTGTTCGTATCCTTTTCTATGCATGCATGCGTTTATGTTTCTATTTTGATGACTGTTCATTTTCTCCTTCTTCGATTGTTTGTTTTCTCCACTTGGGCATGCATTTGTTTTCTTCTTTGATAACTGTTCGTCTTCTTTTTCATGATTGTTCATTTTCTCCACTTGGGCATGCATCCGCTTCTTTCCACATGTAACGACCATCTTAAATGATTTTAAAGATTCCTTATGGGTCCACGTCACTCTATAGTCTTCAGTTTCACCATCCTGGTATTCATGTCGCGATATCGCGACACTTTCGCCTTCTTGCTACTCTTCTCGGCTTCAACCAGCGAAAACATGACATGTCACGATATCGCGACACTTTTCCTACCTTATGCCTTCTTCTGCCTTTTGCCCGTGAAAACAGAACATGTCGCAAAATCGTGACATCTTTCTCTTCCGTACACTCTTCTCCACAAGCCCTAATGAAAACCTGACATGTCGCAAAATCGTGACACATTCGCTAGCTTGACCTCTTCTCTGTCTCTTGCCCGTGAAAATGGAACATGTCACGAAATCATGACATCTTTCTTTTTCGTACACTCTTCTCCGCAAGCCCCAGCGAAAACCTGACATGTCACGAAATCGTGACACATTCGTTGCCTTGTGCCTTTCTTTGTCTTTCGCCCATGAAAACACATGTCACGAAATCATGACACAATTGCCTTCGTACAATCTCTCTCCTCTTCGGGTCATGAAAACCCAACATGTCATGAAATCGTGACACTTTTTCTCCTTGGTGCTATTCTTCCCTTCCTATCGTGCGAAATCGTGACACTTTCTCTCCTCGCGCTTCCTCTCTTCTATTTCTTTTTCTCAATGTGACACTTTTCTCTTAGCTCTTTCTTCTGAAATCGTGACACTTTTCGTCCTCTCTTGCAAATTGTCGAGAAATCGTGACACTTTTCTTTCTTCCTTCCTCTTCGCGTAAAAGAAACATGAGGAAATCATGGACATATTTTTCGTAAGAGAAAATCATGTGAAATTTTGCTAGCATTTTCTCTCTCCTTCGATATGTCGTGAAATCATGACGGTTTCTCTTGCATTTTCTCTCTCTTCCAATATGTCACGAAATTACGATAATTTTTCCTTTTTTCTCAACATGTCGCGATATCGCGACAGTTTTCTTACTTGTCTTTTTCTTTGATCCTTTGAATCTGGGCCACTTCTGTCTTCTTGGAAATTCATTGTACATGCTCTGACCGACCTCTGAACTCCTGTCCACTGCATCAACTGATCTATCTGTCTGTGTTGACAACAATGACAATACTGTTTCTGCACCTTGCTCAATAATCTCCCCCTTTGGAATTGTTGGCAACACATGTGTAATTTCCTGTAATTCTTCTCCCCCTTTGACAATAATACCAAAGGGCTACTGTAGACTCCCCCTGAGTCTATGCACACCATTCTTAGACAAATATTGTTATAGTTAGCAAAAATCATGAATATTAGCAAAACTATAAACATAGGCATAAATGCTCCCCTTGAGAATGTGATCCCAATTGATAGTCAGTTCTTGGGAAATGTGACCACTCCCAACTTACTTCGAAGGTACTCAAAAACTTCCTTGGGCAATGGTTTTGTGAATATATCTGCTACTTGCTCTGTAGTTGGAACAAAATCCAATTTGACCTCTCCTTCTACAACTTTATCCTTCAAGAAGTGATACCGGATCGCAATATGTTTGGTTCGAGAATGCATAACCGGATTCTTTGATATGTTGATAGCACTAGTGTTATCACATTTAACTGAAATTGGCTCTTTGAAGTGAATACCAAGATCTTTCAGTGTTTGTCTCATCCATAATATCTGAGTATAGCATGTTGTTGCTGCAATGTATTCTGCCTCTACTGTGGATAGAGAGACTGATTCTTGTTTCTTGTTGTGCCATGCTACCAGCCTGTCTCCAAGATAAAATGCTCCTCCATTGGTACTCTTTCTGTCATCAATACATCTTGCCCAATATGCATCAAAATATGCAATAAGAGTGAAGTCCTTACCTTTTGGGTACCACAACCCATACTCCATAGTACCCTTGAGGTACCTAAAAATCCTCTTTACAGCTGTCACATGAGTCTCTTTGGGACTAGCCTAAAATCTTGCTACCATGCATACTGCCTGTAAGATATCTGGTCTTGTAGCTGTTAAATACAGTAGGCTCCCAATCATAGATCTGTACATGGTTTGATCAACATCTGGAGATTTGTCATCCTTGCTCAATTTGCAACCTGTTGTCATGGGAGTGCTAACAGGTTTACAATCCTCCATTGTGAATTTTTTCAGCATTTCTTTCACATATTTAACTTGAGAGATAAAAATGCCCTTTTCACTTTGATTAACTTGCAGTATGAGGAAATATGAAAGTTCACCAATCATAGACATCTCAAATTCTTTCTTCATTTTATTTGCTATGTCTTTACAATACTCATCCATGCTGCTGCCAAATATTATATCATCTACATAAACAACAAGTACAATAAGATGGCCATTCTCTGTTTTGACATATAAATTGTTGTCCACCATACCTTTCTTGAACCCCTGTTGAATAAGATAGTTATCCAACCTTGCATACCATGCTCTGGGTGCCTGTTTTAGACCATACAAAGCTTTCTTTAACTTGCAAACAAAATTGGGATTGTCACCGAGTTGGAAGCCATCTGGCTGTTCAATGTAAACCTCTTCTTCCAGTTTTCCATTCAAAAATGCTGATTTCACGTCCATTTGATATACTTTGAAATTTTTATGAACTGCTAAAGCCAGAAACATTCTGATTGCCTCTAGTCTAGCTATTGGTGCAAAGGTTTCCTCAAAATCAATGCCTTCAACTTGAGCATAGCCTTTACAGACCAATCTTGCCTTATTTTTGACAACCTGTCCGTCTTCGTTTAATTTGTTTCAAAAAATCCATTTAGTATCGATTATGTTTTTATTTTTTGGTCGTGGTACTAATTCCCAGGTTTTGTTTTTCTCAATCTAATCTAGTTCTTCATTAATTGCCTTCATCCAACTTTCATCTGTGCTTGCTTCAACAACATTTTTAGGTTCAATGCTGGATAATAGAGAGTAGTTCCTTACTACTTTCTCCTTGTCTGAATACCAACTATGGGGTCCCCAATAATTTGCTCTCTAGGATGATTTTTTTGCCAGCTTCTTGTCTTAAATTTCTTGTTTTCTTCTTTCGAGTCAGTTCTTAAATCATCTGGGTCAATTTTTTGATTCTCTTATGTTTCCTTTTCTTCATCTCCTTCAATGACTTCTTCATAAATAGGGTAGTGTTCTTGATAAGTAATTTCTCGTTCTCTACCTTCATCAACTTTAACATCAGCACTCTCCACAATTTTCTTTAGCCTCTTGTTGTAACATGTGTAGGCTTTGCTTTTTGTTGAGTAACCAAGAAAAATACCTTCGTCAGCTCTATATTCAAACTTACCAAGATTATCTTCAGTTCGTTTGATGTAGCACTTGCTACCGAACACTTTGAAATATCTTGTTGTTGCCTTTCTGTCGAACCACAGCTCATAAGGTGTTTTGCTTTCATGTGTCCTTAGCATGCACCTATTTTGGATGTAAACCGTAGTATGGACTGCCTCTTTCCAAAATCTGTCAGCTATTTTGTTCTCGACCAACATTGTCCGTGCCATTTCCTGCACTGTCTTATTCTTCCTTTCTACAACACCATTCTGTTGAGGTGTCCTTGCTTTTGTCTTTCGATCCCATATTTTTGATAGTACTCTGCAAACTCTTCTGAGATAAACTCTCCTCCTCTGTCTGATCTTAGGCATTTAATTCTTTTTCCAGTTTGATTCTCAACCTATTTTTTAAAAATCTTGAACATCTCAAAGGCATCTGATTTAAGCTTTAAAAATAGTACCCATGTCATCCTGGAGTAGTCATCTATGAACAACATAAAGTATTTGTCACCATTTATGCTTTGTGTTCTCATGGGTCCACACAAATCAATATGTATTAGCTCTAAAGGTTTGCTGGTGAAGTATTCCTTTGATTTAAATGTGGATCTAGTTTGCTTTCCTTTTTGGCATGAAGCACAGATGCTATTTACTGGTTTGCCAATGGTGGGTATATCTCTTACTGCCCTTTTTGAACTTATTTTTACCAGATTGTCAAAGCTAATATGACCGAGCCTCTTGTGCCACAGCCAATTTTCATCTTCTTGTCCAATCAAGCATGCTCCTTCTAAAGTTTCTGAGAGAGTATATAGATTTCTAGAAGTCCTCGATCCAGTAGCTATCAGCTTCCCACTATGTGCTTTTCTGACTTCACAACCCTGCTTCTTAAAGATGACTTCATGACCTCTGTCATAGATTTGACTTACACTCAGTAAGTTGTGCTTCAAACCAATCACAAACAGAACTTCTTTGGAATTGATCTTTCCATCACTTATCTTGACTGATCCTTTGCCAACTATCTTGGCTCCATCATTATTTCCAAACTTTACTGAGCCGCCTTCATATTTCTGTAATTTTTCAAATTTTTGTTTATCTCCTGTCATGTGACTGGAGCATCCACTATCCAATATCCATGGTGCTGATTTGTTCTGTGCTTTGAATGTTGTCTGAACAATCAAGGATTCATTTTCTTCCTTGGGTTGCTCCTTTTCTTTCCATTCTGGTTTGACTATAGTTTTGGTCACTTGTTTAGACTTTTCTTTGTCAGTGGCCTGTGCATGTTTTTCTAGGAATTTTTTGTTTTGCCTTAAACTGTTTGGTTGAGTTCTTCTTCCCTGATATTTATTTGTTGCATATGTGCTTCTACAGTTTCTTGCAATGTGTCCAAAGTTATGATAGTTATAGCATTCTATTGCATAATCCATCAAGGGTGAAAAGACATTTCTACTTGGTAAAATTTCTTTGTCCTATATTATAAATGGAGTCTGAAATCTTATGACCGTAAGTATTGCATTTAAAACAATAACCAGAAAAGGAATGATTGAACCTAGGAGTTGGTCTTTGCCAATTTGTAGTAGGAGCCACAAATTTTCTTCTCCTTTGATGTGTGACTTTTGTGAATCCCTCATTGTCAGCACTCTTCTCGTGCCTGGCATTGTTGCTTTCTTTTGCATGATTCAATTTTCTTTGGTCAACCTTGATCTTATCTTCTTTCTTTACTGGTTCTACAGTTATGGCCTTTGATCCACTTGACGATTCTCCTTCGACAAAGCCCAAGCCAAATTTGATGCCTGTAGTCCTCTGACTATTTATAATTTTTTCAAGCTTTGCAGAACTTCCTTCAAGTTTGTGATAGCAACTCAATTTTTGATTCTTTTCTTCTAGCCGCATTCTTAAAACAACAATCTCTTCTTCTAGTTTGCTGCACTCATCTATTCTCATGGTTAATTGTACTTCAAGTTCTTTAGACATTTTCTTAAATTCTTCTATCTGTACTTTCAAACTATTTATTATGTCATTCGCATCCTCAAGATTTCTTGAGACCTTTTTATTCTTCTTCCTTTCTGTACTCAACTCTTTAAGTGCAGCAACCAACTCTCCTTCCAGATATACTTCAGCCTCATCCTTAAGGTCTTTATCACCTTCCTATTTTTCTTCTATTGTTTCTTCTTCAAATGCCATGAACATAGCTTCACCTGTTTCTTCTTTAGAATCCTCACCTGAGCTTTCTTCAGAAGAGCTGACATTCTTGGATATGAAACTTTTCTTCTTGAAGTTGTTCTTTCTAAAATTTGGTTTCTTCTTCCAGTCACCTTTTTCTTGGTGTGACCCTTCATCATTTTTGGTTTTATCATGCATTGGACATTTAGCTGCAAAGTGACCGACGCCTCCACAATTGAAGCACTTAAACGGTAATTTTCCTCTATATTTTTCTTTTCCCTTTGTAAGTTTTCGAACAAAGTTAGCTTCCGTTTCATCCTGTGTCTCTTCATCCTCAGATTCTTGTTCAGCTTTTATATTTTTGTGTGCTTTAAAAGCAGCTTCTCTGTCTATGGGCTTAGTTTGTCCTATTCTCATTTTGTATGCGGTCAAAGAACCATGCATCTCATCCATGCTAAAATTATTTAGATCTTTAGCCTCTTCTATTGCAGAAACTTTAGAGTTAAATCTTTTGTGAAGAGTTCTAAGTACCTTTTTCATGACAACCGCATCTTCGATTTCTTCGTCGAGTCCTCTGATTGCATTAATGATTCCATTGACTCTCAGCATATAGGCCTCTATGTTCTCATCGTCATTCATTTGTAATGCTTCGAACTGAGCTCGATGTGTTTGCAGCTTGGCTTCCTTGATCTTGTTGTCTCCTTCATGGATGCTCTTTAGTTTGTCCCACATGTCTTTTGCCGATTTATGACTCATGACCCTTATCAGTTCATTGTCTACTAGCCCACACATTATGGCATTCTTTGCTTTGGAGTTATTCTCAAACTTTTTCTTCTCGATAGTATCTGTTGGAGGAGTAGCGGGTATTGTGTATCCACTTTCTACTAACTCCCAAATGTCGTATCCCAACGCACTCAGATATGTCTGCATCCTGAGTTTCTAGAATGAGTAATTAGTTCCATCGAACAAAGGAGCTTTGTTGGATGAGAAACCTTCACCACTTGCCATTGTGTTCCTTCCAAGATCACCTTAGCTGATTAAGCTTGTTCAGGAACCTTGCTCTGATACCAATTGATATTCTCACAATGACACTGAGAGGGGGGGTGAATCAGTGTAGCTATTAATTTTCAAATCTACAACACTTAAAGCTGAAGCAAAGAAAACTTGAAAATAGGTAAAGCAATTTTCACAAGAGAGCACACCACAACACACAATGTAACGAGGTTCACCAATTTGGCTACTCCTCAAAAATGACTGCTTGGACTCCAATCCAAATCCAGCCTTTGCAAAACACCAATTTTACAAACACTTTACCGAGCACCCACTGGAAGGAGCACCAACCCCTTATTTTTCTACTGCAAAAGATAGGAGCACCAACCCCTAATGCCAAGCACCAACTTGGACTGCAATTCTGAATTATTTCAATGACATAAAAATGCCTTCGCTATTTACACGACCCTGACTAGTCTGCAATTAATCAAACTTTGCACGCTCTCACGGCTCTGCTTATTTCTCTCTCGGCCCTCTTCTAACCCTCTTTACGTAGCAATTTCTTACTTACAGCAGCAACATAATTCTCCACACAACTACCCTTTTATAACAATATTGAGTCTTTGTGACTCCAGTTGTATCTCCTTCTTTCATTTCTCATGCGCCACTTGTCAGTTGTAACGCTTTCTAATTGTAACTACTTTTGTCGATATATAGGGTAGGCTTTTCGTCAAACACGATGCATGTTACGAATTTACACATATAACCCTACCATGACTGTTCGTCGTCTCGATCATGACTGTTCATATCCTTTTTTGTGCATGCATGCGTTTATGTTTCTATTTTGACGACTGTTCATTTTCTCCTTCTTCGACTGTTTGTTTTCTCCACTTGGGCATGCATTTGTTTTCTTCTTCGATAACTGTTCGTCTTCTTTTTCATGACTGTTCGTTTTCTCCACTTGGGCATGCATCCGCTTCTTTCCACGTGTAATGACCATCTTAAATGATTTTAAAGATTCCTTATGGGTCCACGTCACTCTGTAGTCTTTAGTTTCACCATCCTGGTATTCATGTCATGATATCGTGACACTTTCACCTTCTTGCTACTCTTCTCGGCTTCAACCAGTGAAAACATGACATGTCGCGATATCGTGACACTTTTCCTGCCTTATGCCTTCTTCTGCCTTTTGCCCATGAAAATGGAACATGTCACGAAATCGTGACATCTTTCTCTTCCGTACACTCTTCTCCGCAAGCCCCAGCGAAAACCTGACATGTCATGAAATCGTGACACATTCGCTAGCTTGACCTCTTCTCTGTCTCTTGCCCGTGAAAATGGAACATGTCACGAAATCGTGACATCTTTCTTTTCCGTACACTCTTCTCTGCAAGCCCCAGTGAAAACCTGACATGTCACAAAATCGTGACACATTCGCTGCCTTGTGCCTTTCTCTGTCTTTCGCCCACAAAAACACATGTCACAAAATCGTGACACAATTGCCTCCGTACAATCTCTCTCCTCTTCGGGTCACGAAAACCCGACATGTCGTGAAATCGTGACACTTTTTCTCCTTGGCGCTATTCTTCCCTTCGGGCCGTGAAAACCTGACATGTCACGAAATCATGACACTTTCTCTCCTCAGCGCTTCCTCTTGCACATTGTCGCGAAATCGTGACACTTTTCTTTGCGAGCTCCTTCTCTCAAACCTGTCGCGAAATTGTGACACTTTTTCTCTGCGAGCTCTTTCTCTCGAACCTGTCACAAAAATGCGACACTTTTTCTCTGTGAGCTCTTTCTCTCGAACTTGTCATGAAATCGTGACACTTTTTTGTCCGTACATTCCTTGCAAATTGTTGCGAAATCGTGACACTTTTCTTTCTCTGCCTTCCTCTTCGCAAATATACCTATGACAAAGAATAAGTTATTTCCTCTTAAGTTTAGGGAAAAAGTAGGTGCTCAACTTGCTAGTGTGTCCATAAAAAATACAAGTGTGCTTTGCCACTTGAGATATGGTCATATTAACTTTGCAAGCTTGAATTTGTTGACTTCTCAAGCTACTGTGTGTGGACTTCCAAAATTTGAAGAGCACATGGAGGTGTGTGAAGTATGTGCTTTGGGAAAACACTCAAGAATAAAGTTTCCAAGAGTTAAAGCATGGAGAGCAAGCTATCCACTACAATTGGTACATTCGGACATTTGTGGTCCAATGCATACCAAAATCTTGGGTAATAATTCTTACTTTATCACTTTCATTGATGATTTCTCTAGAATGTATTGGATTTATTTTTTGAAAACTAAGGATGAAGCTTTTGAATGTTTCAAAGATTTCAAAAATAATATAGAGAATCAAAGTGAGCATGTTGTAAAAATATTAAGGACTAATAGAGGAGGGGAGTTTTGTTCAAATGTATTTCTCAAATATTTTAAAGATTGTGGGATCGAAAGGCAAATCACTACTACCTATACCACATAACAAAATGGTGTGGTTGAAAGGAAGAACCCCACTATTATAGAAATGGCTATAGATCAATGCTTCAAATAAATAAACTCAGTAACATGGGGTTGATGCTATTAGGACAAGTGTTTACATTTTGAATAGGAGTCCCACTTCTAGTTCATATGGGATAACTCCATATGAGGAATGGTATGTCAAAATGCCAAATGTAAAGCACTTCAAAGTTTTTGGTTATCTTGCATATGCACACATTCCTAATGATACAAGGAATAAAATTTATCCCAAAAGTCAAGCATGTATTTTTATTTGGTATTGTGAGTCTTCAAAGGCATATAGACTCTACAATCCAAAAAAACACAAAGTTATAATTTACAAATATGTGATTTTTTATGAAGGGATAGTATGGGGTCATCAAATTTTTTTGTTAATGATGGATCTCAAGATGCAAGATCCTCTCAAGTGCAGCCCATTAACAAAATTAGCATTGGAAATCCTCCTCCAAGTCCAAAGAAGAGTTCTACTCCAAGTACAACATGTGCTACTTGAAGTTTTTCTCCACAAAGATCAACAAGTTATTCTCCAATGGAAGTAGATCCACCATCAAGAGGTAAGAGAACACTTTAGTACCATCCTTCTTTTCAAATTATGGATACAAAATTTCAAAGAAGGTACACTAGAAGTCAAGCTAGTGAAATGAATGAAGTCTTGAAAAGACTTAAAAATTTGCACATGTATGGTGATGAAGACTCCCAAGAACCTAAGGGAGATGTTGTAAACTATTCTTTAATGACTAGTGTAGAGCTAGAGCTATCTAGTTATGAAAAAATATGTACTCACAATGTATGGCAACAAGCCATGAAAGAGGAAATGACCTCTATAAAAAAAAATGACACTTGGGAGCTAGTGGAGCTTCCTAAGGGAAATAAATGTGTTTGATGTAAATGGGTCTATAAGACCAAGTTCAATGCTAATGGGAGCATTGAAAGCCACAAGGCAAGGCTAGTAGCAAAAGGGCTTACTCAAAAGTATGGGATTGACTATGAAGAGACCTTTGCTTCTGTTGATATACAAGAGACCATCAGACTAGTACTTTTCTTGGATGCTCACAAAGGGTGGAACATTCAACACATGGATGTTAAGAGTGCCTTTCTCAATGGGTACTTGAATGAAGAGGTTTTTGTGTAACAAACTCAAGGATTTGAATAACAAGGTAAGGAGAAAATTTTCTACAAATTGAAGAAAACAATGTATGGCCTAAAGCAAGCACCAAGGGCATGCTACTCATGTATTGATGGCTACTTTCAAAAGTATGGATTTACTAGGAGCAAAAGTGAACCTACTCTCTACTACATGAAACAAGGTAAAGATATTCTCATTGTGTGATTATATGTGGATGATCTAATATTCATGGTTAATAGTACTAAAATGAATGAGGAGTTCAAAAAATCCATGATGAAAGAATTTGAAATGAAGGATCTAGGTTTGATGCATTACTTCCTAGGAATGGAGGTACATCAAATAGGAAATGGGATCTTCATATGTCAACATAAATATTCTCAAGATATGATAAATAAATTTTCTATGGAGTAATGCAAATCTGTTGCAACTCCAATAGGTCATGGGATACAATTAAGCAAAGAAGATGGAGCACCAAAAGTTGACAAGACCACTTACAGGAGCATGGTTGGGAGTCTAATGTTCCTCACCAACATAAGACCAAATATTCAATATGTTATTTCTCTAGTATCAAGGTATATGGCTGATCCATCTGAACTTCATATACAAGCAAATAAAATATTTTATAGTTAAAATATAGGATCATGAATTTACATGTGCAGAAAAGATGAGAAGAAAAAGAAAAGATAAATATAATAGTCAATTTAACTCAATATTTTTGTTGGGCAGATTGCTTATAAATAAGAAATATCTATATTTTATGCATTGTTTTGTTTGTTTTTTTTTATTTTGATAGTTTAATGATAACACATTGTAATGAGAAGTTTAATTTAATCAAGGATCAAGATGTAAATTATGGACCATCCCAATGCATACATTACGAACCAGTCATAACCACCTTTCATATAATATTTTGCTAATGATTTTACCTGTTAGTTCCCATAATGAGGCAACTTATGTATTTATTTTATAATGAAATATAAAAATATCTTTATAAAAAAGCTTTAAGAATATATTGAGAGTGAAAGGAATAGAAAAAATAATAATAGTGTTGAGTGATAATTTTACCCAATTGCAAAACCACCATCATAGTGAGGGTATTGTTAGAAAAGCGTCTCTTGCAAAAAAAATCAGATTTTATCCAAGGTTCTTATTTGCTTAATGTGTGTTTGAATGCTTGTGAAAATATGCAAAATGTACTAAAATACCTTAGAGGTGCAAGTGACTATTAACAAGGGGCATGTGGTTTGGTATTACTTTGATTTTCTATGCTCTTTATTGTTCATGAAATTTTAAAAGAAAATAAAATGTGATGTGATTGGTCCTCATATAACCATCCTAGAACGGTGATTTAATTCAATATGTCTTGAAGTGTTTTAGATTTTATCTTCTTTTGTTAAGAAATTTTTAACAAATTTTATCTTCCTTTGTTAAAATTTGCTTTGAGCATAAAATAAAATGACTAAAGTCTAAATTTGAAATGTGAATCCAGAATGGTGATTTAATTCATTTTTTCTTTGTGAACATATTCTATCTTGCTTTGTTAACAAGTTTTATCTTCTTCTGTTAAGCTTTGATTTGAGCAAAAAATAAAATGACTAAATCTAAAATTGAAATGTGAATCCAGAATGGTGATTTAATTCATTTTATCTTGCTTTGTTTTAAAAAAAATTAAATAGTAAAACCTATGGAGTGCAAGAATATATTTTGGAACCTTAAAAAGTTGCCTTAATTAAATGAGTCCAAATAATTTAATAAGTTAGCCTTGAGCAACAAAATTATTTGGATGTTTTAATTACTTCAAAACCCCCATTATTGATTTTTTTTTGTGTAAAACAATGTAACATTTTAGGGCTTTGAGTGCTTGATGGAACTTAAAGAAAATAAATGACAAAATATAGGGTTAGAAAAAAAATAAAAAATCTAAAACAATATGAACAAAGTGCGGAAAAATGATCAAATAAAGATACTGTAAACTAATCCCTCCCTATCTATAGAAAATGTAATATCATGAACACTAAAACAAAATTAGGTTAGACCTGCATCCACGCTATCCAAATTTTGTTAAGTGCAAGAGTCTAAGGGGTAAAAAGCATTAAAAACATTAAATGATGCTACCATATGCATAAAACACCATTAAATGAACCCAATACATGTGGAGAAAAATATGCAATGAAGCTTCTATTGTGTTCAAAACCTTTTTTCTGCATACAAGGTGAGAACAAGTGTTGGCAATAGCTTGTAGACTTCCAATCCCTATTCATGCCTTCTGTTCCAAAAAATTCCAGCCCCTTTAATGTGTTTCAGTTCTGTATTTAAAGTTTTCAAATAAACCTTTCATTTCTCCTTCTCTGGTTTTGGTTTTGCAACTTTTTTGTTTCCTCCAAATATCTATTTGTTTTCTTCCTTATCTAGCCATTCGTAACTCAATGTGCATGTGATGATACAAGATGTATATATATATATATATATATATATATATATATATATATATATATATATATATATATATTATATACTTTAAAACTTATTAAGTAATGCTTTGATCATTATAAGACAATGTGTAATGAATTTGTATCATTGTCTATTATCCATTTGTCGCTATTTAACTTAGTAACAACCCCCAATGAAACAAATGTAATGAATTAAATGACATAGATGAAACTATCCCCTTTGAAATTTGACTCCCTTGAAGGCCCTCCTTCACATGGCATTGACAACCCTGAATGCACCCTCCAAATCACCAAAGATCAATACAACATCTATTGATTTAATCTAGTACATCCACCTCTAGTGACCGATGTTGACAATGAAGGTGCTAGAAAAAACTTTAATAAATTTTTAAACATCTTGACATGACGTAATTTTAGTCAATGCTTTCGATTGTGCGTAGTAATAGTAAATGATTTCTTTGTCTAAGTCCATTTTTTTCTATCATCACCATGGATGCTAGTGAACCGGCTACGACTCCATCACTAGAGATAAGATTCAAAAAAAATATTGAGAAAATATCTTATATGTTTTTATTAATACAAACATTCTTTCAATATCAACACATTCACACTCTCCTTCAAGAAAAGTAGAACAATCATAGTGGCATAATATTGCAATGCTTCAATGAATTTATTGTACTTGCCATTGATTAACACCAATATTTGGTCGCCAATGCTTACTACGAGAGGCTTAGAAATGGGACTTACAACAATCCATTGGCCATACTGAAACACCTACAACCCCAAAGCCTCATTTGAAATAGAATTATGATGGCGTTTGGCTCTGAATAAGCATATTATTGATGTGCACTACATAATGTAGTAGAATTCTATTTACAATGTCCCCTCCAAACCATTGGTTGTGTTTTCCACATTCACATTTTCCTTTTCATGCAAGGTACCAGGTGAACCATTCACCATATCATGGTTCCCAATGCAATGAAACATCTTTCCCATTCAATACCCTATTGAAATTGGATCCAAGATAGTAGAAACATACATCCATAAGACTTCACATGTCATAACAGTTCTCATGAAAGATCCTAGGAGAATAAAATATGAATTGGTCAAATGTTATTCCCAATTTAAGAGTTTAAGAACACAAGGATGAATCTCGGTGACTAAGTGAAGGGTGACTAAGCGAAGGTCTACCAGAGTGATGTTGTAGACTATTGAACTAGCATACTCTGTATAATGTTCTTTATTTTATCAGAAAATCAATTTCGACTTCCAACTCCTCGTAGTCCTATGATGTTGTTGACGACTATCCAACATGGTGCTGCCACCATAGCTTCATCACACTCCCCATCATATATTGGACTCTACAATTATTGATTTGTGAAGCTCAAAGTTTCCATGTTAACTTTCATGTGTGTCATAATAATTGTTGCTACAAACTTCATCTCTTTCATCATATAGCTCTTATGTCACTGAACTTGCATCTAGAACTCTATCCATCAATGAATCATGTAGTTGGTTTGGAAAAGGAAACTCAATACAAATGCTTTGGTCCCATATGGCTTGAACGTTATCACCAAGGATGGCTTATCAATGCCCACATGCTTTGATCAAGTCAACTTAGCTATAGACCTTAGTGGGTGCATTGAACCCCATGATTGGGTAAAATGTGTCACTAGATAGCACTTTGAAAATCATGTTTTATGCCCCACATCCTCCCTTGAGAACCGTTCCTCTAGATCATGTTGACCGGGTGATTCCCACTGTGTCTACCTAGTTGGGCATCACCTAGGGAACCATACCCACAATTTTTATAACCTACCAAAACACAGTCACATGTATTAGATTTTCAAAACAAACACATTAATGAAATCAAAACAAGGCTTTGAAAATAAGAATATCCAAAAAAATAAACCCAACAACAAAAGCATTTTTTTAATTTATTTTAGTTTACTTATCATCTATCTACACACACATATATATATATATATATATATATATATATATATATATATATACATATATAGATATATTTTATTATTATTTTCCTTTTTTTATCTATTTATTTTCATTTATTATTATTATTTATTTATTTTCTTCTCTTTTTATTTTTATTTTTATTAATAAATAGATTCAATCCAAACATGACATAGTATAAAAAAGAAAAAACATTAAACTAATATTATATATAAAAAAATGCAAAAGGTCCACTAGATAAATGTGAGAAGCATGAACCATGTGATACCAGTAAGAATATAAGTCTATAGGTAAAAGCATGAGGTCAAAACTCCAATACTAATACCGTGATAAAAGCAAACAAGCACTCAATGTAAACCAACATTTCCTAAAATATCAAAATTTTAAGTGGGTCCCCAAAATTTGGGGTGGGTTGTGCGATAGTCACAACAAAGAGTAAACATGCAATGACTCTACAATAGTATCATGCCATGCACTTTTTTTCAGCTAAGGAACAAGCAACCCACCACATAATTTTCATGTGATTTAAAACTTAGTGCACTCCACAAGTAGTTTTTTCCCATTTCAGGAAATATTAAGCTACATTTTGTAGGCTTATAATCATTCATCCTATGCCAAGATCTTTGAAACTTGACACAATTAAGATTTGTATGTAAGAATTATTTTCAATAAGAAAAAAATATTTATTTGTGTGGTAAAATGGATTTCAAGATAAAAGAGGAAAATTATATTTAAGGCTTTATTATACCCATCCTTCACCTTATTTAAAAATATCACTTTGCCTAGATCCTCGAGCAAGAGAAACCATATCTCCCCAGATGAGCAGGGAATAGGAAGTTCTAAACCTTGATCTTTTCTAGATTTGATGTTGGGATGTTGTTCTTCTTTTGTGTAGTGGTGCACGGTTTTCTATACAGTGGGGTGTGGTTCCGCTTTTCTATCTTGGTGGATGGGTGTTAGCCCTAATGCTAAATAATTTTCATTAGGGGGCCCTACCTCTTTTCTCTTACCCTATTTTAGGGGTTTGTTCTCATTTATTGCATGGATATTAGATTTTGAATGGGCAATCTTGAGTATCATCCAATTGTCTGTATTTCTTTTCACGACCTTGGCAAGTTTTTCCTCATAATTTTTGGCCTTTTTGGTGGTCTACCAGGTCATTACCTTTTTAGGAGGAAATTTTTTTCCATTTTAAAATTAGAGCAGGAAGTGGTTGTTTCCTATTTGTTCTATTTGCATTTTTTTTTCTCATTTGGACTAGGAGGGAGTTTCTAAATTTTAAATATAATGTTGAACGAGAATGTGTCCTATTTTCTGTGAGATGTGGGTCTTCTAGTTATTTTGGATCTCTAGAGTCCTCACATTTTTTAGGTTTGGGGAGCCTTACAAAACCCTATGGTTCTCTATTGGAGACCTAATCAATTTCTATAAGGTTCTAGGAGCTTTGATTTTTCATTTCACTTTTAGTATTTGAGCAAGAATTTGATTTTAAAATCATTTTAGTGCTCTTGGTTCTGTTTGGATGGGAAATGGTTTATATTTCCATCATTATGTTTTTTTAGATTTAGGGAGTCTATCAAAATCCAATGGTCCTCTTCTTAAGACCTAATCCAATTGTACAAGTTTCTAGAAGCCTTTCAAAACCCTATTTGTAAAGGTTTGGGGTCCCTAAAAAAAACCCCTGTGAGGTTCGAGTAGCCTTACAAAACCCTGTTGTCCTCTACTTAAGGTATAATATTTTTATAAGATTTTGAGAGCCTTTCAAAACCCTACTTTATGAGGTTTGAGGATCCTTCCAAAACCCATTTATTTAAGGTTTGAGGATCCTTTTAAAACCCCTTTTTTAAGGTTTGTGGAACCTTTCAAAACCTCATCTTTGGTCAGGACTCTAGTTTGCTATTGTCAAAGTATTTATTGAAGGTTTTGGGTACCTGCTGGTGGAGACCTAAGTTTCAATAATAAGGATTCCCATCCTTGGTAGGAAGGCATAATATTTTTATTTTGGATTTTTTTTAGCACTCATGATGTCTCAGTAGAATTTTTCCAAATTGAGTGCTCTATTTAAATTTGAAAATTAAATTATCATCAGATGGCATGGATGGTTATCCCATTTTCTAGATTTACTTCTCCTATGGTGGCTTGGGTAGGAAGTTCCTTTCCAGGTTTGATTTTATTTTAAATTTTAGGTGGGAATGCTATCTATTTTGGATATATGATATCTATCTATCTTGAATGCTAGATCAATCTTTGTTGGATGTTGAATCAGTTTCCCCTTAGAGTGGCAATCCCATTTATGATCTTCTTTGGCGTGTTTTGAATATATTTGTGGTTTTGTAAAGGTTGGGATACCATCCCAAAATCCCTTCTTATACCAAATAAAAATTGAAATATCACTTTGCATTGGACATTTAAATTACATAGTTAAATTACAAAAAACAACATCTCCTATAAATTACAAAACACTCATAGTTGTGATCAATAAAAAATTAACATATTCTCCATATGATTCAAACAATTATAATGACATGGAAACAATAACATCCTTGGGGTAAAATGACAATAATGTCTAAAGTAGCTTAATTAAAGGATTATGCATAAGATATTACACAATGTAGCAGTATTCCAAAAGTTTCTCAAATGATACATAGAGGCCTTGTGTAGAGAGGCTTTGCGTATGGTATCTCTACACAAACCAATTTGGAATAGCTTAAATGGCAGTTCTTCAATCCCAAATTATAACTGTCCCAGAAGATCTGTGAATTGTGTTCCATATTTATACATAATTTCCAATTTTCCATCTAGTATCTTGATGCAATTGTTAAGACAATGACTATGATACATTAGGATTTTCTGCTACAAATTTTAAGTTATTGTTTCATGTTTATACATAATTTCCAATTTTCCATCTAGTATCTTGATGCAATTGTTAAAACAATGGCTATGATACATTAGGATTTTCTGCTACAAATTTCAAGTTATAGATAATATATCAATAATGCTTCACTAAATGACAGTGGTAAAATAAAATAAGGCTAACTCTAAAAAAATATGATAATTAGCGTGCATACTAGGATTGAAGAGCAACTTAGTATTATCAAATGGTAAAATCTCAGATTTTTTCACTTTCAAAGCCGAGCCTATGATTCAAATCTTGCCAACTAGACTCATTTCAATCCTAGATAACCACCATAAAAAATAATTAATTAGTACACACAGAGAACAATGAAGTCTTTTTAAATCAGTGCAACATATGAAGCAATTTGTATTTTTATTGTCCTTAGTACATGATGCTTCAGAGAGAACTAAGTTCAATAGTTTAGTTGAATTGATTCCTCAATGAGCAAGGCATGCATTCCATTGAGGCTTACACAAGTAATTATGTTAATCCATTCTTGTTGACTTTACCACGTCAATTTTCAATACCTGGGATCTGTGCGATATTTTTGGAGAAGTCAATTTTGGCTCTAAAAGAAATCAATTCTATCCAAATTATAGAGGTTTACTTGAAAGCTTTGTGCATCCTAAGGAATTATGGAAAACATTTTTATAAATTGCATATAATATTTTATATTTAGGGCGTCTCTTCAAAACCTTTCTAAGCTTTTGCTTAGTAATTCTCAAGATTGTATAAAGTATCTTCAACTTAAGATACTCAGACTCATTTGTAGACTATATTTTTTCAAACTATTGGCTTGAGTTATCTTTATATATTTCAAACATGGAGTTTAAGATAAATGGTTCTTGCTCTAAAAATGATGTCATTGGAGGCTATATTCAAAGCACTTATGTTTTCATGGAGGGAAAATATCCCTTGGTTATAAATGTATGTATAAATATTTTGGTATGCTTCCTTGTGTATTATTTTTCTTATTCTATTCTATGCATGTGAAAAACAAATTGTTGTTTGTTTTACATAGTACTACCAAAATGAAAAGTGGTTCCTAATATAGTTGGCTAATTCTAAAGAGGAAGAAGAGGTGATCAAAGTGAAACTATGATTGATAGGGTGATTGTAGCCCAAGTTAAAGTTGGAAGGTCTGCAACCATAATGGATGCTTACTTGCTACGCTTGAAGCCAAAGGTTCATAAGTCATATTAAGTTTATAACCAAAGGATCCTAGCCCTCATAGCCTTCAATGAGATCATTTGTATACAATGATAAGTCATTAAAATAATACAAGATCTCCTTGGCCTCAAGTCCATGCACTCTATGCTAGTAAATTTACCCCTTTCAAAGATAGAGCAAGAACCGAAAATAATTTATATTAAACTCCATGTTTAAAATATTCTAGTTCCTTTGTCAATATCAACCTTCTGAATGAGTTCAATATTGGTAGGCTTTAGATAAGTGCACCAAATAAGAGTCATATTATTAAATAAAAACTTGGTAAGCTCTACTAGGAAAAATTCATGACCTTCTCAACGTTATACAAGAGAATTTAAAGGTCTATTAGCATAACTTTGATGAGAAAATATTTGGACTGAAATATACTTTCTAAAAAATATTATACCGATAAGAAGATAGCCTTGCAATCTCAAGCTCAAGACCAATATCGATGGCCTTAGTGTTAGAACTTTCACAGGAGCAAAGATTCAGTTCCAGTATACTTTCCACATTACTAGTAATAAGTGAGGGGAAGGTCATCATTACTTTTACAATATGGTGTTGTGTGCATTCGTGCTTGTTCAACATGTCACCAAATTTCTCCATGTTTTAAAGGGTTTTCATAATTCCAAGTGCGTGGCATGTTTCATCGCATGTGCCATCACTACATAAGAGAAATTGAATTTTTTTGCAGCGAGCACTACAAACAGGTTTTGTTGATGGCCATTGGTATCACTTACATAGGCATTAATCTCACCCTTGGCTAGAGTTTAGAACATTTTTGGAAAAATAGGAAGTTCAAATAAAGGGTAAGGACTCTTATGGAACAATAAAAATACATCTATGATCAACAAATATGTAGCAAAAGAGATTCATCATCATCCTCATGATTTCAGTTGTGGTTTTAGGGTAGAATGGGTTCCAAGAGATCAACAACTACTTACACATTTTTAATTTATTTTTTTTGAGGCCCACTCTTTTTTGGGTAGGAAATTTTGTTTAGGCATGGAATTTTCATCTTTCCTTTATTCCTTAATTTTCTTAAAAAATATGCATGCAAATTATTGTAGGTTTATTTTCAAATAATATAATCACTATAGGATATACTGGTAATTTTTAATATATATTGAGTTATAATTTCCTTCCTATAGATCGATTTATAGCTAAATCCTTAGAATTATCCCTCGTAATAGAGGTTAGCGAGGACATCACAGAGCAATGGTCCTTATTGATCAAAGATAAGGTAATAATTGGTAAGTTTAATAGGTATTTTTCAATGACTTCGACTACAAGAAAAATGGATTGATAGGAAATTGAAGTCTCTAGGACTGGGTGTATCACTCCAAAATTTTCACACCCTTACCTTCAGGCTATAGGATCCGTGCCCGAAAGGGGGATGTGAAAAGGATGGCGTGGTACCT
Source organism: Wollemia nobilis (assembly GCA_028583015.1). Classification (NCBI taxonomy): domain Eukaryota; kingdom Viridiplantae; phylum Streptophyta; class Pinopsida; order Araucariales; family Araucariaceae; genus Wollemia; species Wollemia nobilis. Next base: position 498,445 of record JAQPPZ010017217.1, on the reverse strand, counting down.
CGGACTGAGAGGCCTTGCGAAGGTCCCGCCTCTCGAGGGAGGTGTATTATGGTGATTTTTCGACGGATGGTGGGTTCACCAGAAAACATTTAATGGCATTTTCCACGCCTAGGTTGGGAATGTGTTTGATGTGTTCATTTTTATCCTTAAACATCCATGTCCTAGGTTTGGCCAAAATGCGTCTAAGTTATTCTATATGAAGATGCAGATTAAATGAATACAAAAAAGCAGATTAGGACAGAAAAATAGAGAAATTAAGCAATATTAAAAGGTCATACCTGATCCGGATGTCTGATGAAGATTCTGATTCTTGAAGGAGTCAGGATCACATTTGATTTGACAGGATCATCTTCTATCAGACCAGATTGTCTGAGATCTGACGAATTTGTCTGACGAATTCGTCAGAGACCTGCAAATAGAGAAAGAGGTGCAAAACACAAAAAATACAACTATTCTAACATAGGAAAACAATGTAAAATGATAATAACAATATCAAACTAAGAATTGTGAACAGAAATATGAATGCATCATACTAATTAAATGACAATTATAACTTAATTATGCATTTGATCTAGATGGGTGAACTCCAAGATGCAAGATAACATAAAATAATAAATAAACTAGCTAATTGCAGAACAAAATAGCAGATTGAAGAGAGGAAAATGCAAACTCTGGGCACTGATTGCCCCCAATGATGATTGCAGTCGAAATCGTCTGGATGCGATGAAATCGTCTCTAATTCGACAGGATCGCCTTCGATCTGAACAGGATCGTCTGCGACGATGTAAGCTTGCTTCGGCTAAAAAACACTAAGGTACTTGCAACAAAATTTGAATAGAACTAATGCAAATAACAATTTAGGATGCCTTAATGCATGTGAAGTCAGTTTACAGAGAATTCCAACCAGGGGGATGCTAAGGGGAGGGCTTAGGATTAAATAAGCTTAGGAGGGAGGTTAGGAGGTTGGAGATCATCCCTATTTGGGAGATCTCCAATAGGGAAGGGTCTCTAACGGCACAGACATGCTTCTACCCGGATTAGAGACGTCGTTGGAACAGAAGCTAATTGTGCAAAATTAGTTTTGGGACAAGATCATCTGGACGTCCTAGTCCAGACGAAATCGTCCGATCTGAGGCGATATTGTCTGATCAACGATGATATCATCAAACAGTCAAAACAACCTCTAAAAATGGTGCGGGAAAGGAGGAAACGGATTAAGTGGTGGTTAACGGGCGGTTTGGGAGGTTAAAATTTGAATTTGAATGATTTACTAGAGTAATTGTAATTATTAAGGTTTTAGAGAGGTGGTATCCGGGTTCTTCCTATTTTCGGCTACCGACAGGGGAGATGACTCCCACATTGGAGGATGTATGGAGGATTCTGAGGATCCCCATACAAGGACGATTGATCACTCCTACGGCTAATCAGGGCCATGCTATGATGCGATTGTGTGGTGACCCAAGATTCGCCCTGGAGAAGGGCGGAGTGAACATCTAGTCGCTACGTCAGATGCCTGGGGCATCGAGACTCACACAAGTTTTGGCCAAAGTGGTTGGTGGACTTTTGCTGTGCCACCAGAGCAGGTGTAGGGTACCATGGGTGCTAGCAGATGTGATCTACGATATGTGAGACCATGGTTACAGGTTATCTTGGGGTAGTTTTATTCTATGCCGACTGTACAGGATCCTGCATGGGGTCGTGTACAAGGGCAGCCGATGTCTAGTTATGACATCACTTCTACAGGTTTGGTGCTGGGAGCACATTACAGTGTGAAGGCCGATAGGGCTTCCTTTGATAGGGGTTGATGGGGAGAGGCCCTGAGCTTTCTACTGGTGGCTTCGAAGAGGGTCACAACGGCGGATTGACCTACCGATGTCCCAAAGACTACTGGATGACCTTGTCCCAGACCAGATCACCTGGAGGCCATGGCGAGAGCACCCAGGGTGGGCCGAGGACGGACAAGAGCTGGCTCGCATCAGGCAAGTCTGCTGGCTAAGGATGGAGAGGGGAGAGGTGGAGCTCCACCGCTACGACCGAGTTTTGCGATAGTTCGGTCTACAGCAGGGGATCCCATCTCGCAGGGATTACGAGTTTTCTCGGACTGTCCGAGATAACACCATAGTCAGCGGGGCTCCAAATATGTAGCGATTCTAGAGTCAGGACTCAGACGATGCCCCCATTTAGCCAGTGGATGGGGACGACGTAGGGGTAGCTGACGGATATGATGCCTGGTACGCAGGCATCCACCCTCCTCAGATGACGAAGGCTCAGGGTCCGATTCATGCAGTTATGCATTAGATAGGGAGGCATCACCAGGCAGTTATGGAGGTAGACCAAGGTCACGATGAGAGAGAGCAGAGGAGGCCACAGGCGCAGGAGAGGCCACGACAGTGGGAGAGGAGGGCGGAGAGACCCCCTTATCCATAGAGAGAGAGGCCACCATCGCTCGATAAGGGCAAGGGTGTTGACACAGGGGAGAGTAGCGAGATAGTGACTCTTCGAGAGAAGACAATCCATCTCTAGGCACAGGTGCAGACCCTGCAGGAGGAGGCTGCACGACATCGAGCTGAGGCGACACAACTAAGAGATGAGATTGCATGCCTCAGAGCACGGGGCGGAGGGGCGAGCACTGGGGAGCTAGCATGGGCTATTGCCCAAATCACTTTCTACCAAAAATTATACTATCATATGGTGCCAGAGGAGGATAGACTACCACTGCCGGCTAACATCGTAGATCCGATCCGGATCGGGTCATCGAGGACTTCGTCCCGATCGATGACTAGGACTCGCAGTACCACTCATACTGCGATGGGGCCACCTCATCCACCTCAGGGCGGGGGAGGAGATGAGGCTGAGAGCTCGAGGGGTTCTCGAGGCTAGACTATTGCACGACATTGTACAGATTGAGACAACATTTATTATTTTTTTGATAGAGGATTGAGTATGCCAAGGTACAGATTATGGCATACCAATCCAATTTTGATATGATGTATATATACTATTGATATATATATGAGATGAGATATGTTTTTGATCATATGACTTGTGTCTTATGTATTTTTATGATGCTTTTAAATGTTTGGATTGATTGATTTGATGATTCATGTAATTACGTCATTGGAAATATTATGGTTTGAATGTCATGCTTGTAAAATTTAAATGAAATAATCTGATGTAACAAATTGGTTGTTTGTGATGTAATGTGATAAAAGATAAAAAGAGACTTCTAACAATAATTTCAAAGGACATTGTCGCTATTATAGACCATTTCATGGAGTCGCCACTCACTCGGTCGTCAAGCTAATCCCAGTATAGAAATATTGTTAAAAAGTAAAAGAGTGCTTAAGAGACTGTCTTAAGACTTTGGTGCAATGGTGCAAATGATGATGATGATGGTTTGTTTTCAGATTTTCATAAAATAGTATGCATGAAATAATGTTAAAATGATTTTTGCTAGGCATAAATTCCTAAGTGTGATAAATTTTTTGGATAATTCCCTAGGAATTATACCATCATTGCAAAATTGAAGGTTGACATAATGACATGAAATAGTGATAATGTGCATGCTTTTTATTTTGAAAACATAATTTGTGTAACAGAATGATTTAAGTCATATGGTTTTTATGACTTTTTAAATAAATGGGGAATAAAAATTGGTACAATGGTTTGCGCTAGGCATAGAATATGTAGGTATAGACTTATACCATCATCGCGAAATCCAAAAAGAGATAGTTTTAATACACAAAAAATATGAAGATGAGGACTTGCATGGTTGATTTTTAATAAACAGAAAATATGAAGATGAGGACTTGCGCTAGGCATAAAATTCCAATTTTGGTTTTAGAACTATACCATCGTCGCGAAAGTCGAAAATATATATATATATATATGTGTGTGTGTGTGTGTGTGTGTGGTGGGTGTTTTGATTGTATGGTTTTGAAAGGAATTTTGATTTTTGTGATTATGCATGTAGTTGTCTTTAGACTAAACAACTGTATTTTTAAAGAAGAAAATGAATTTATTCCAAACAATTTGCAAAAAATATTTCAAAGTATCTTAAAGACAAAAGTTAGATTTATAAGGAATCCCATGTGCATATGTGAGTTCATTTCCAATCTTGATTTATCATAATGATACACAAAATCTCTCAAATACAAAATGTGTGTGCAATTGCATTGTTCATTTACCAGTTTGAGCAAGGTACTATGATACAAGTGATTTGAATGAACCAAATAAGTGTTCATTAACCATGATTTAGATGCATATAACCATACTAGACTACTATGTAAGTCGGATTATCAAGAGCTAGCTAATCCATAATCTGACATAGGTCTCGTACAAAAGAAGGTCGCTAATGTGACGGACATATCGCCACGCTAGGAGTTACCCAAGGCCAAGCGGGTTTGGGCACAAACCACCTGTTATGGGGCTTACCTCACAGTTTTTGAATAATTGAGAATTCCAAGGATTCAAGCTCATCAACCCTTCTTTTCTTTTCAAAGGGTAGGGAAAGGGATTTTATTGCTTTTGCTTTTTGCTTTCTTTTGCTTTCCTTTTGCTTTTCTTTTGTATTTTTGCTTGATTTTTGAGATAATGCTGAAATAACTTGTTTCTTTTTTTTTCTTTTTCTTTTGAACTTTTTTTTTCTTTTTGTGCTAGGGATACTTGCTCGGATTAGCTGTAGAGCAAGGGATTTTTATTCTGGGTAGGGGTGAGCTTGTCCTTTTGCCAATTCTCAAATATTCTAGACCATGTGCATGATAGGATAGCAGGGGAAACTTTTCGCTCAAGAAACCACTTCTACTATGTAGCAAAGCATGGAAATTACAAATATAATCATTTTATTGTGAAAGGATGTGCTTGGTTTAAGTAAATAACAAGATCAATTCTCTGTGCTCAAACTTTATTTAATTGAATTTTGTGGACTTTGATATAAGAGAGATTAGTAATCATGCCAGATAAAATCAAGATATTTATATTTGTGATTGTGAAAGTGAGGGATTCCAAATAAATGCTAATTTATCCAAAATAATTTGAAACATATAATTGCAACATTTGTAAGAAGATATATATATATAAATACTTTTTGAGAAGTTTTGAGAATGTTGACTCTCTCTTTCTTCTTTATATTGTTTTGGTTTCGAAAGAGTCAAGAATATTGCTATTTTTTTATTTTTATTATTTTTTTTGTTTTTGAAAGAATTAACAAGTGCCAAAATAAAGACAACAAGTAGTTTTGAATATTTTGATGATTATGAATGTTTTTGGTGTTTTTGAATTTATAAATTGAAAGAAATACAAGATAGTGATTTTGAAATATTTTAAACAAATATATACAAGGATGAAATGACCAAATTTAGACATAGTAACATTTAAGATGCAAAATGTTCATGGGTTCTTTAAGTTCTTTACCATCTAAGGTAGATAATTTGTATGCTCCTGATTCAAATTTAGCAGTGATAATGTATGGTCCAAGCCAGTTGGGCTCAAATTTACCTTTAAGGTCCTTAGTTGCATTAGTATTTTTTTGAAGATTTTGAGGATTTTGATTTTTTTGTATTTTGATTTTAATTTATGAATTGAAATTGGTGGTATATACAAGATGATCTATATACACTATACAAGTTTATTTGAGTATAGCATGTCTAAGGTTGCTTCAAAATCAAAGGAGGTTTTGAAGGATAATTTGGTTGAGATGAAGGTAAGAACAAAAGGTGATGAATAAAAGGTAGCGATAACAAAAGCTTTGTTATAATGTAAAATAATGTAGCAAAAGATTTGACTTTTATATGTGTAAAATTGATCATGTTACAAAATAAAATGTCAAAAGGATAAGAAAGTTCTTCATTATTATCACTATATTCCAAGTCTTGATAAGATGGAGGGAGCATATGTGAAATATATGCATGGATGTTATTTGGTAAACAAGGATGATCATATATGGATGAAGAAAAGTGATGGATAGAAAATAATTTTGATAACAGAGAATGTATAGAACTTGATGTTTCAACCGTTAAATATTCTTTAAATGGTGTTGGGTCACCATGTATGGTAACACTTTTATTTGCAAGTTCAAACTTCAAACATTGGTGAAGAGTGGAAGGGACAACCCTCATTGTATGCATCCAAGGACTTCTAAGAAGTAGGTTGTACGGTGAAGGGAAATATGCTACATAAAATAAAATATCCAGGATCTTGGATCCAATATTAAAGGGAAGAATTATAATACCTTGAGCTTCTTGAATTTCATTGTTAAAATATTTTATAATAACATTTGATTCATTACTATCTGCTTCCTTTAATTTAAGTTTTTGGAATAATTGATGAGTGCATAAATTAAGAGAGGCGCCATTATCTACCATGATAGTTTTAACAAGTATTTCTTTATTAGATCTTGTAATGTAAAGATAGTAGTCTTCTTGTGGAGTAGAGGAAGGAATCTCCTCATCATAGAATGAAATATGGTTAACCTCAAGAGGGTTTACACCATTAATTATGTTCTTAGAGAAAATATGATGAGGAACAAATTGTTGGCTAGGTATTTTGAACAAAATTTCCTTATGAGCAATTTGTAATACTTCTAAAAGGGATATCTTTGCTTGAGGATTAATCACTTGTTGTTGGCTATCAAAGTGGATTTTAGATTGAGATTTTGATTCTAAATATGAGCTTTCTATGCTTACATTCCATTTTGGATCATTCTCTAGAGCCAAAGATAGTTTTGAAGGTTGGTCAAATGAGGAATCCATATCTTGAATATCGGATTGAGTTGATTGAACTTGAGGTTGCTCATTTGTAGTTTTTGTTACAATATTAATAATATCATCATGATGGGACACATTAACATGCAATATTTGATTGGTTTCTTGTTGTTGATAATTGAATAGGGGTTCTTTGGAGATCCCCATGTCTTGATTGATTATTGGTATTTGTTGTGTAGGAGTTTGATTGTTTAATGGAGATTTATAATCAGTTGTAGATTGTAATTCCTTTATATTAAAAAGACCCTTATCAATCAAATCTTGAATTGCACATCTTAAATCTTTACAATTTTGTGTCATATGTCCATCTACTCTATGATATTCACAATGTAACTCAGTTTTAAACCAATCTGATGTGGTATCAGGTTGTCTTATGGAAGGGAGTTCAATCCTATTTGTGTCAAGTAAATACTTGAGAATTATATCCATTGGTTGATTGAGCTTAGTAAATTTATGTGATGAAGGTTTTTGAGAGGTTTTTGATACGTGCCTTAGGAATTCAGTCATAAAAGGGCCTAATGGTTTCTCACCTCTAATTTCTTTATTATGGGTAGAATGATGACAGGAAGATTGTGAAGTAGGAGGTGAGTGCATGGTAGAATTGGAAGAATAAGTATTTTCTTGTTGAAATGAATGTGTTGTATTGAAAGAAGAATATTGAAATGGTGGAGGAGGATTGTATGTGGATCGATAGACATAATATGGATATATGGGAGAATAGATAATATCGTTATGAAGAGGATTGGCAAAGGGATTGTCCTGTTGGGGTAAGGAGGAAAAATGAGAAAAGTGTGATGGAGGTGATGTTGAATAGGGATGAGGTTGGTCATAATCAACAAATGTATTTGGTTGAATTCTTCCAACATTACTGATGGGCTCATATTGATTTGAGTAAAAACTCATGGTTTCTTTAGTACTTCTAAAATTAATATTTAGTATCTATTATTTAGAATTGAATCTAAAACATATAAAATTGAAATGATGATTTTGTTTTTTTTCTTGTATACATATATATATATATATATATATTTTTTTTTTTTTTTTTTTTTTGTTTTTTTTTATTTTTGAATCAGAAAGATGCCTATGTTATTCACGTCGGGTTCACCAAAATGTATCGCTCCAAAATTTTCACACCCTTACCTTCAGGCTATAGGATCCGTGTCCGGAAGGGGGATGTGAAAAGGATGGCACGGTACCTCGGACTGAGAGGCCTTGCGAAGGTCCCGCCTCTTGGGGGAGGTGTATTATGGTGATTTTTCGACGGATGGTGGGTTCACCAGGAAACATTTAATGGCAGTTTCCATGCCTAGGTTGGGAATGTGTTTTATGTGTTCATTTTTATCCTTAAACATCCATGTCCTAGGTTTGGCCAAAATGCATCTAAGTTATTCTATATGAAGATGCAGATTAAATGAATACAAAAAAGCATATTAGGACAAAAAATAGAGAAATTAAGCAATATTAAAAGGTCATACCTGATCCGGATGTCTGATGAAGATTCTGATTCTTGAAGCAGTCAAGATCACCTCTGATTTGACAGGATCGTCTGCTATTAGACAAGATCGTCTGAGATCTGACGAATTCGTCAGAGACCTGCAAACAAAGAAATAGGTGCAAAACATAGAAAATACAACAATGCTAACATAGGGAAACAATGTAAAATGATAATAACAATATCAAACTGAGAATTATGAACAAAAATATGAATGCATCATACTGATTAAATAATAATTATGACTTAATTATGCATTTGATCTAGATGGGTGAACTCCAAGATGCAAGATAACATAAAATAATAAATAAACTAGCTAATTGCAGAACAAAACAACAGATTGAAGAGAGAAAAATGCAAACTCTGGGCACTGATTGCCCCCAATGATGATTGCAGTCGAAATCGTCTGGATGCGATGAAATCGTCTCTAATTAGACAGGATCACCTCCGATCTGAACAGGATCGTCTGCGACGATGTAAGCTTGCTCCGGCTGAAAAACACTAAGGTACCTACAACAAAATTTGAATAGAACTAATGCAAATATCAATTTAGGATGTCTTAATGCGTGTGAAGTCGATTTACAGAGAATTATCAGCTAGGGGGGTGCTAAGGGGAGGGCTTAGGATTAAATAAGATTAGGAGGGAGGTTAGGAGGTTGGAGATCATCCCTATTTGGGAGATCTCCAATGGGGAAGGGTCTCTAATGGCACAGACACGCTTCTGCCCAGATTAGAGACGCCATTGGAACAGAAGCTAATTGTGCAAAATTAGTTTTGGGACAAGATCGTCTGGACGTCCTAGTATAGACAAAATCGTCCGATCTGAGGTGATATCGTCTGATCGGCGACGATATCATCAAACGGTCAAAACAACCTCTAAAAATGGCACGGGAAAGGAGGAAACGGATTAAGCGGCGGTTAACGGGCGGTTTGGGAGGTTAAAATTTGAATTTGAATGATTTACTAGAGTAATTGTAATTATTAAGGTTTTACTACGCCAATTTTAGGGTGCTACACTGGGTCTATCCTTTCTTCACAAATATTTCTTCCTAGCAATTTTCTATTCAAAATAGTAAAGATATAGAATCCTAAAATTGGATCCTTGGTTTATGGGAAGAGCAGGATTCTTCCTTACCTGTTGGTATGAAGTCTATAATGTAAATTTTCCCTAGTACCTGTCTGAGTCAAGATGTATCAATTACCCATTGAATTATGGGAAATGGATACCTTCAAGGTAATATGAAACAATTGAAAATTTGAAAACTACAAAAGACAAATTATTAATTATTAATGCTCATATATTGGTCATGATTGATAGTAGTAAACCTTTACCAAAATAAACCATTATTAAATATGGGGTAAGTTGTGGATCCAAACCATAGATTATGAAAACATATATTTTAGATATAGAATATGTCATTATGGGCACTCTATGTATAGATATGATGTCATTGGAGGCTATATTCCAAGTGTTGAAGTTTCCATGGAGGGAAAATATTCCATGGTTACAAATTTATGTGTAAATATTTTGGTATGCTTCCTTGTGTATTGTTGTGCTTATTCTATTCTATGACTGGTGAAAAGCAAACTATTTGTTTTACATAGTACTATCAAAATAAAAATTGATTCCTCATAGAGTTAGCTAATACTAAAGAGAAAGAAGATATGGATCAAAGCATGACTATGAGTGATGGGGTGATTGTAACCCAAGTTGAAGTTGGAAGTATTGACATTCCAATGGATAGAAAAATAATTTTTATGAAATAAAAACACCTTAGCAATTGGTCACATGATCATATAAATGGGGGCCAACAACAAATACAAACTATGAAAGTATACAAAGAGGCCAAGGACAAGGGTGTAAAGTGGTGTACCTATTGTGATAGTGAGCATAGTCAGTTGTGGCAAATGGATCTTTGCATAGAGTCTTAGCTTATAGTGGGTAATGGAATCAAAGGATCCAATCACTAAAACTGAGTAAGCTCACTCTTATAGTGGGTGCACCATTTTAAACCCTTGTCCTTGACCTCTTTGTGTTTATACATAGTCTGTATATGTTATTTGTTACCATGTATATGGTCATATGATCAACTACTAAGGTATATTAATTTCCCTATTGACCTTTGGCTTCGGGCAAAAAAAGTAAGCATCCTTTTGATATCCATTGGAATGATAGGGCTTCCAACTTCAACCTTGGCTAAAATCACCCCATAACTCATATTTTTAGTTTGATCCATATATTCTTCCTCTTTAGCATTAGCGAACTCTATTAGGAACCGCTTTTCATTTTGGTAGTACTATGTAAAACAAACAATATTTTATTTTTCAACAATCATAGAATAGAATAAGAAAAATAATATACAAGGAATCATACCAAAATATTTATACATAAGTATGTAACCAAGAGATCCTAACGCTCCATGGAAACTTCAATGTTGAGAATATATCCTCTAATGATATCATTTGTATACACAGATAAGTCATTAATAGAATATAGTCTCTCCTTAGGGCTCAAGTCCATGATATCTACACTAGAAAATGTTCCCCTTTAAAAGATAGAGTGAGAATTAAGAATCATGTATATTAAACTCCATGTTTGAAATATTTTGGTCCTTTTCACCTTCTAAATGAGTTTAATATTGGTAAAATTTATAGAAGTGGGTCTATCCTTTCTTCCCAAAGGTTTCTTCCTAGCCATTTTTTGTTCAAAGGAGGAAATAGATAAAATATTGAAAGGGTTTCCTTGGTTTGTGGGAAGAGGAAGATTCTTACTTACTTGTTGGTATGAAGGCTTTACACTTGAAAATGTAAATATTTCCTAGTACCAGTCTGGGTCAACATGTATGGGTTACCCATTGAATTCTAGAAAATGGATACCTTCAAGACAATAGGCAACAATTGATATAATTATTAGAGATTTTGGAAACTACAAAAGATAAATTCTTAATTATTTATGCTCAGATATTGGTCATGATTGATACCAGTAAATATTTACCAGAATCAACCATTCTTAAATATGGGGAAAAGTTGTGGATCCAAACCATAGATTATGAAAACATATATTTTAGATGTAGAAAATTTCATGAGGGGTGTTATGTGTATAAATGATGTCATTGGAGGCTATATTTGAAGTGTTAATGTTTCCTTGGAGGACCATGATCTCCTAGTTATAAATGTATGTATAAATATTTTGGTATGTTTCTTGGTGTATTGTTTTTCTTATTCTATTCTATGCCTAGCTAAAAATAAACTGCTATTTGTTTTACACAATACTACTAAAATAAAAATTGGTTCCTCATAAATTTAACTAATGTTAAAGAGGAAGAAGTGGTGGATCAAAGCAAGTCTATGAGTGATGGGATGATTATAGCCCAATTTGAATATGGAATATTTATCATTCTATAGAAAAATAATTCTTACCCATCGCAACTAAATCCAAAGGTTAAGAGGAAAATAAAAACACCTTAGTAGTTGATCAAATGATCATATACATGGTGACCAATAATAGATACACTATAAATGTACATGAAGAGGCCAAGGACAAGGGTATAATGTGATGCATGTTAGCTTTTGATGGGAGGTAGTATGACCACAAGATATAAAATAACTAATCTGAGATGAATGTAAACTAATGGCATAATAATATGCAAAAAAGTAATAAGATGAACATCTGAAAATAACTCAAAAATATGCCATTAATTAAAGTGATGAAAATAGTACAATGCTATATAATGGAAGATATGAACACTCCATGTACAAATATTAAAGTATTACATTGTAAAATACTCCTTAACTATAACACACTCTCTATAATCACTTTCTCTCTCAAAAAACTCACTATGAGGACTTTATATAGGAAGATAGATTCCTTGGCCCTTACTCTACCTAGGACTTATGTACATGTGGACTACATACACATTTACAACTTACATATTGATGCTTGTGCATTTACAATACTTGAAGTAACTAACTTACTTCACTCTAAAGTAAACTCCTACTCTAGCTATTTACCAAATATGGTACATTTACATAACCCAAATGATGTAATATACTCTAACAAACCCTGTATTACATTATTTAGGTATTGAAGACTTTAGTTTTCAATATGGATCTTTTATTTGGTACTGGAGTTTGAGTTCTCCTTATTTATTGTCTATATCCTATTCAAGTGAGTAGTTAGTATCTTCATAAAATACTATCTTTGTTGAGATATATTTGAATTTATTATCATCCATAGGATCTTATAGTTCTTCAATTTCTTGAATTCTTTGAGCTATGTGTCCCTTCTGATTTCCTTCTTGATATTCCAATTGAGTATAATTGTATGGCCGTTTAAATTTTTGCTGACAAGGATTAATTTGGGATTGATATTGCCTTGGTTGGAATACCCAATTTGGTTGGCTTCAATGGTTTGCTTGATTTTCCTGATTTTGGTTTTTGGGATTGAATCTAAAGTAATTAGTACTATGACTTTTTCTCCTTCATACATGACAATAAGAGTTATTCCATGGTCTTCATGCTTTCGATGATGAGGCAACATTTTCTTATGAAGTATATTTTGAAACCAATGAATTTTTAGTCATTTCATCCTTCACTATATTATCCACCTCAAATTATTAAAAAATATTGATTATCTCATCAAATTATGTATCTTTACTTAGAACCTGTAAAGATGTAACTTGATTATTGTAGCTATATGGAAGTGCTCTTATGGTAACTTGAATGAGGAATTTATCTTCATATTTTTCTCCTAAGATTAATAATTTTCCCTTAATGTCTGCTACATTCCTTAGTAATAGTTTTATATTTTCTCCACTGTTCGTTTTTAGGGAATGTAGTTTAAATATTTAGGATAGTAGCTTTATTTTTCCCTTCAAATATTTCTCTAGGGTTTTCTAAGCTTCTGTGGATGTTCCTGCTGAACTAATGTGAGGTTGTATTTTATCTATGATGGCAAAAGTTATTATCATAAATTATTTTGCATCATTCTCTTCAAACTTTTGGATCTTTGTATCACCGAAATTAGGTTTAGTAGTTATTCTTTTGACTATCTCCCAAAGCTTCTCAACTATTATAATTGCCCTTACTTTATTTTTCCATGAGGAGTAATTTGGACCATTAAGTAGTTGAGATTCTGTAAGAATGAATTTAATTTGTTGTCATGATGACTCTTGATGGATTCCTTATGTCTCTCTAGTGATTTAGAATAAGCTATAAGATTAATAAAGTGCTTTAGTAAATAATAGTTTACCTTATGAGTTGATTTTGTAATGTTTTGTATATAATAATAATAATCAACTTTTATTTCACCTTATCTCTCCTAAAGAACTATGCACTTAGTTTTGAAGTTCTCTATGGTTGGATTTCTTTTGTCTCTTTAGTATGTGTATGAGACAAGTATAAGCATATAATTCCAATTGCTTTAAGTAAATTATGAACTTATTTTATAGCCCTTGATATTAATAATTTAATGTTTATAAATTTTAATAATATATTTATGGTGTAGTATACCTTATAACTCTTTAATTTTGAATATTAGAAAACAATAATATTTGCAATAATAGAATTTAATTTTCCAAGTAGAAACCCTTATAACTCCTATGGTTTTTTAATTGTAAATATTAAACTATTTAGTATATAAATATCCTTTACTTTTGCTTTCAAATGTATGGTTGATTTTGCTATTATTTACAAAGTAAATAATTAAATAATTCAACCTTATATTATACTCCTTATACTTCCTTAATGAAAGCAATTTGATTAAGGTAAAACCCTTACCTTTATAATCTTGCAACTCCTAAGTAATGAACGTTGGAATCTGTCTTATAGTGTGTTTCTCTCCTTCAATGATAGATGTATGCCAATGGTAGTGATTCTTTAATGCTACTTTGACCCTTTAGGTTCCTCTAATGCAGTATGATCCTCTTTCACAGTGTATGGATACTCTTTCTGACTCACTGTGGATATGTTGTTCTCCTCCTTGAGTTTAAGCACTTTAAATAATCTCTTGACATTGGATAAGTGTCACTTGAGATTTACATTAGGTTTATTCAATACTTAATCCTCCTTGTAATATGTTTATGCTCTTGATACTTTATGTATTCATTGCTTGGATGTGAGGATGGTAGATAGAAGTTATAGTCTCTTTGAACGTTGGTTAATGAGTCTTCAACACTCTCGGTTGGCTGAAATGATTATTACACCTTTCACTCCTTAGAAGGATTCCTTTAACACTTCCATGATTGAGTGTTATGACTATTCATATGCTATCCCCCTATATAATGCTCTCTTTTGATCTACCAAGTATCACTTGCATGTGAGGACATCTTCAACATCTTATTTCCTTTAGTATTTCTTCTCTAGTAGGTGCAAGTTATGCAATCTTGTCTTCAATGCTTTTCTCCTTCTTTCCAGTGAGTGTAGACTTGTGCATTTTCTAGAAAATAATGATTGTATTCTCCTCAAGGTTGGCTCTAGCTATGGAGTTTATAGGATGCTCCAACACTACCATCTTGGTAGATGATATCACTTCATTCAACGATTGCTTTGGTTACTTCTCTCCTAGCTGGAGATTCATCTCTAATTTATGATAGCTTTTGATAGATTTCACTAGTAATTTATCCCCATGATCAATTGGATAACGTATTCCTTATATGCCTCTTGATTTTATATAATTTTTTCTTGGTTAACCTTAGAGCTATTTGCCTTACACAGTGATATGCCTCCATTTAAGTGTTGCAAGATATTATTATGTAGGCATTTATTTGATGCTTCTATACACATTCAAACACCAACTTATGAGTCTTTGATGGCTTTCTTTCTATGCCTTGATATCCACCCCCCTTGACGTTGATGTTGCGGTCGCTTGATGGTTGTATAATGTTGACCGATGTAATGCTTTTCAATGGCAATAAATTTTATCCTTCTATTATTTTTTAAAGGACAATAATGGTGCTCCTTTCTCACTATAAATATAGTTGTAATAGTTAAGATAGTATACCTTAACTTGCACCAATTTTTAGACTGAAATTATCCTTTTGAAGACTAACTTCTTTGATAAGATAACTTCTAGAGAGAAAATGTTACCTTCCTTACTTGAACCTTGAATCTATGTAACTTGATGTATGCAATGCATCTTTAAAAACTTTTTAAGAACAACTAGTATAGTGCAATATTGATTTCACCTTATTACTCCTTCAAATGAACCATAAATCATGCACTAGTAATTTCTCCTAAATGCACTATAATTTTTGTAACTTAATATAGTCTTCTTTGTTGTAACTGAATAATAGAAATATGTAAATCCTATTTTAATGTATAGGTATAAAACTTAAAATAAATTCCTTCTGCAATCCCTTTGAAGACTTTTAAAATGAATCCACTCCTTGCAAAAATCACTTAAATATGGTGCTTAATGAATCTCTAAATAAACCATAGTTTTAAAGTTCAACTAATGAACCTTTTGCACCCAAGTTGCTTACCTTTAATAAATCTTGAGGATGGTGGATGTCATGGTGATTTGATTCATCGAATTGCTGACCTTGAATTTTTTATCTTATGAATCTTCCTAGTTATCCACAACAACTCCCTAACTCACCAATTCGTAGCTTAGTAACTCCACTATATTGCTACTTGAAATTGTAGTATGGTGGTTTTGATTCTCCTTCATAATGCTCTTTGTAGATCTGAATTTCTGCAGCTAGTAATGTTTTCCCAATTATTGCTTTCTTACAACCAATTTCTACACTAAAATGCTATCCTTGAAACTCAAAAAATTGGTAGGTATTTTCTCCAAATCGTAGCTGAGTTTTCCTTCAAGAACCCTTTAGTATTTTCCTAAATATTTAGTAAATACCTATATTTGAATGAGCCTTCTAGCCTCAGCATTGTAATGTTGAATATAGCATGCATTGCTCATAACATGCACTAGTAGATCTCCAAGTACTTATCAAGTTCAAATTTTCATGAATTTACATTAAAGTATATTTCATGTGTTATTTTAGAAGTCTCTCATGCTATTTGCTTGCATATTATATTACCATTAACATAGTTATGACATTGGATGTTTATTAATTTCTTGTGACTGCATTTCCTTTAAGTTTATAGCTTCAAAATCTAACATAGAGAAGGTCATGAAAACCTTAATTGCTCTTTGGGAAGGTAATGGCTTTTGCATTATATATCTTTCCAAGATTTTATTTAATAAGATAAATTTTCTTTAGTGCACTTCACTAAAGCCTATCAATATTGAACTCATTCAGAAGGTTGCTATTGAGAAAGGGACCAAAATATATCAAACATGGAGTTTAATATAAATTATTATTGGTTCTTTCTCTATCTTTGAAATGGGTAAATTTACTAGCATAGAGTGCATGGAATTGAGCTCCAATGAGAGCTCGTATTCTATTAATGACTTATATATGCGTATACAAATGATGTTATTGGAGGCTATATTCCTAGTGTTAAAGTTACTTGGAGGGCTAGGGTCCCGTGGTTACAAACTTATGTATAAATATTTTGGTATGTTTCATTGTATATTGTTTTGCTTATTCTATTCTATGACTATTCAAATATAATTTATTGTTTGTTTTACATAGTACTACAAAAATGAAAAGTGGTTCCTAATAGAATTGGCTAATACTAAAGAGGAAGAAGAGGTAAATCAAAGTGAAGGGTGAATGTATTACAAATTAAATTTGGAATCTCTATAATTTCAATAGATAGCAAAATGATGCTTACCTGTCATGCTCAAATCCAAATATCAAGAGAAAAATCAAAATATGTTAGCAATTTATCACATTATCATATACATGGCAACTAATAACATATACAAACTATGAATGTTAATGAAGAAGCCAAGGACAATGGTGTAAAGCGATGCACCCACTATAAGAGTGAACATACTCAGTTGTAGAAAAAAGGGCCCTTACACAATGTATTGGGACTCAAAAGGACCCATTCACCACAATTAAGTATGCTCACTCTTGTAGTGGATGCACCACTTTACACCATTTTCATCAACCTCTTCATGTACTTTCATAGTTTTTATTTGTTTGTGGTTGCCAAGCATATGATCACATGATAAACTATTAAGATGTTTTGATTTCAGTCTCGAACTTTAGATTCAAACATAGTGGGTAATAATCCTTTTGTTATCCATTAGAATGGAAGAACTTCCAAATTCAACTTGGGCTACAATCACACCATCACTCATAGTTTTGTTTTGATCCACCTCTTCTTCATGTTTATCATTAGCTAACTTTATGAGGAACCAATGAAGCAACCTAAAATATTTATACATACATTTGTAACTAGAGGATCTTTGTCCTTCAAGAAAAAATTTGATGCTTGGAATATAGCCTCCAATGATATCATTTGTATACACAAAGTGCCCTTGATGACATCTTCTACATCGAAAATATATGTTTTCATAATATATTGTTTGGGTCCACAACTGACCCACATATTTAAAAATGGTTGATTTTTGGTAAAGGATTACTGCTATCAATCATTACCAATATCTGAGCATAAATAATTAATAATGTCTTTTGTAGTTTTCAAAATATCTAAAAATTTTATCAATTGTTGCATATTTGGAAAGATTTATGTTTTCAGTTGTAAGGCCTTCATACAAATAGGTAAGGAAGAATCCTACTCTTCCCATAAATGAAGGACCCCATTTCAAGATTCTATCTCTTTCCTATTTAAAATAGAAAATTGCTAGGAAGAAACCTTTGGGAAGAAAATATAGACCCAACACTATAGAATTACATCTCCTATCAACTCATTTTCTTGGAGTCAAATCTCTTGAACAAGACTCATTAAATTTACTAATGATTTCCTTATCTTTGAGCAACAAGGATCACTGCTCTATGAGGTCTTATCTAATATCTATTACAAGGGATGATTATGAGTATTTAGCTATAAATCAGTCCATGGGAAGGAAATTATAACTCAATATCTATTGAAATTTACCACCATATCCTATAGTGATTATATTATTTGAAAATAAACCTACAATAATTTGCATGCAAAGCTTTTAAAAAAATGAAGGGATAAATGAAAGCTAAAAATTCCATGCCTAAACAAAATTTCTGGCCCAAAAAATAGTGGACTTCAAAACATTTAGAGTAAAAATGTGTAAGTAGTTGTTGATCTCTTGAAACCCACTCTGCCTTGAAACCATAACTAAAACCGTGAGGATGATGAAGAATCTCTTTAGTTATATATTTTCTGGTTATAGATGTATTTTTATTGTTCCATCAGAGTCATGGACCTTTATTTTACCTTCTTATTTTTCCAAAAATATTCTCAACACTAGCCAAGGGCAAGATTAATAGCTACGTAAGTGATACCAAAGGTCTTTAATAAAATGTGTTTATAGTGCTTGCTACCACAAAATCCATTTCAATTCTAAAGATATTGCACAAGCAATGAAACATACCTCGTACTTGGGGAGGCTAAAAACCCTAAAAAATATGGAGAAATTTGGCAACATGATGGACAAGCACGATTGCACACAACACATTATTACAAAGGTAATTATGAACTTCTCATTCAATACTATTAATGTGGAAAGTATACCAAAATAAAAGCTTTGGATATTGACAAACTAGGTCAGATCTTGTGAAAGTTCTAATGCTAAGGCCAACCATCCATCTTGAGATTGAGCTTGGAAGACTCTCTTCTTTCCAATATGAAATTTTTGGAAAGTATATTTCAATCCAAATATTTTCTCATCAAATTCATGCTAAGACACCCTAGAATTCTCTTTTATAATATGGAGAATGTCATGAAACCCTCAATTGCTCTTTGAGAAGGTCATGGCTTTCACCTTATAGAGCTTGCCCAAGTTTTTATTTAATAAGATGATTCTTCTTTGGTGTACTTCTCTAAAGCTTGTCAATATTGAACTCATGCATAAGGCCAATATTGAGAAATGGAAAACAATATTTTGAACATGAATTTTTAATATAAACTATTCTCATTTTTTGCTCTATCTTTGAAAGCGGAAAATTTACTAGTGTAGAGTGCATGGACTTGAACACCAAGGAGAGCTCGTATTCTATTAATGAATTATCTATGTATACAAATGATATCATTGGAGGCTATATTCCTAACATTGAATTTTTCCTTAGAGGGCTAGGATCCCCTGGTTACAAACTTATACATAAATATTTTGGTATGTATCCTTGTGTATTGTTTTGCTTATTCTATTCTAGGACTATTGAAAAATAAAATGTTGTTTGTTTTACATAGTACTACCAAAATGAAAAGTGGTTCCTAATAGATTTGGTTAATGTTAAATAGGAAAAAGAGGTGGATCAAAGTGAAACTATTAGTGATGGAGTGATTGTAGCCCAAGTTGAAATTGGAAGCTCTACCATTCCAATGGATAGCAAATGGATGCTTACATTCTTATGCTCAAAGTTGGCCACATGATCATACATGACAACCAACAATAGATACATATTGTGTGTACATGAAGAGGTCAAGGACAATGGTGTAAAGTGATGCACCAGAGGTGGAGAATAAGGGTGTATAGCAGTGCATCCATTATAAGAGTGAGCAAACTCAATTGTGGTAAATGGGTCCAAGTGCATCCACTGTAAATCACCCACTATAAGAATGATCATACTCAATTGTGGTGAATGGGTCCTTGGAACCATTCACAATAATTGAGTATGCTCACTCTTACACATGGTGCACCACTTTACACCTGTGTCCATGGCCTCTACTACACTGCATTGCACACTTGTCCTTGGCCTCTTCATGTACCTTCATAGTCTATATATATTGTTGGTTACCAACTATATGATCATGCAAGCAACTTCTAAGGTATTTTGATTTCTCTCTCAAACTTTAGCTTCATGTGTGGAGGGTAAGAATCCTTTTGCTATCCATTGGAATGAAAAAATTTCCAACTTCAACTTGGGCTACAATCACCCATCACTCGTAGTCTTTATTTGATTCACCTCTTCTTCCAACAACTATCTATCTTGTGCCCATATCTGCTACAATGATTGCATCTATTTTCTATTACCAAATAATTTTGACCATTATATCCTTCATAGCAACTATTCCTGTCAATATCTGATACTAATTTTATGTCACTATTTTCTATTACAAACTTAGTTCCTTTGATCTTCATACTTTGATCTAATTTCTAGTGTAATTGGTTATTTCATTCCCTTTTCATGTTTTTCCAAACTTGTATCTTCATATATATCAATATGGGAAAAAAACCATTAACATGAAAAAAACAATCATTAGAATGATCTTTGTCAATATCAATATGATCATGTGCATCACTGTATCTACCATCATTTGTATCTATGCCTTCATCAATTCTAATAGCATAATTTTATTATGAATAGTCATGAATTGTGTTCAAATCACTTGTATCACACATAACATCAATATTTGTAATAAGTTCTTCTATCTTTTTCATGGATTCTAAACCACCAGTGTCATTGCTTTCATTACATTGTTCCCTTCCATTTTGACAAGAAATGTGATTTGCATCATTTTCCTTTTGAAGAAGATCACAAGTATCACAACATGCATCAATCATCAATTGTTTAGATTCTATAGTATTGTAACATGAATCTATAATCATGGGTATCCAATAATTCATATCACTAGAAGCATCTTTCATCATTGTTTTGTTCTCTACTTCTTCAACCTTTTCTTATTTTTTCATCTTAGAAACATTTAGAGTAATAATTCCTTTGTAGATTATTCTCCATAGACTAATGGTTATAGCAATGAAATATTCATAGCAATCATTAGAAATTGAGAATACTTTGCATGCATTTATGAAGTATTGCAAATTCTTCTTTTTTTGCTAAGTAATATCATCAAGCCTATTGTTCAAAGTATTTTTTTCATCAATAAATTTATTCTTCAAATCCTTAATCATGTTTTCTTGTATTCTATTCTTGTCTTTGAGAACTTCATTAGAAAGTGATGCCATATACATTACTTTTCCTATATCATTAGGTAATGTGAAAGAATATTTTGAGTTTATTTGTGTCTTCCCAATTTTTAAATTGAAGTAATCTTATAGCATTGAAAAATTTTCATTTTTGGCCTCTCTCATGATTGATTGCAAATCATTTTTTTTCTTTTATAGATGTATTCTTTTGAATTTTATTTTTTTTATCGTATTTTGTGTACAACCTTTTAATAGTTGCAATCGTTTCTTAGTATCTTCTAGTGAGGCATCTTGAATGTAAATTTATCCTTCTTGAAAACATAATTCTTCTCAAATGTAAATTAGTTCTTATTGTAGACATAGGTTTTCTTCTTCAACTAATTTTGACAACTCATGAAGTTCTAGTTTTTCAAATTCTATTTTTGGATCACTTGTTTTATTTTTTATTTGCTTTTTCTTTTCCATATTCCTTTGATGTAGACTACCTTATGACTCATAAATAAGAAATTCATAGTTTTGTAAAGTATATTTGAAAAGTTTTTTAACAATAATTTCATGTTGAAATACTTATTTCTCCAAAATAACAATGTTTGCAAATATTTAAAATTGCTTTATTGAACCCCCCTACAAATTCAAGTCAGAATTTTGTTCTCAGTCAGCTTGCCAGCACTATTATTAACTTTTTCGCTACTGCGGATGCATCCAAAGTAGCTTGGACTATTTATGAACAAGCCGTAAAAGTGTTGGATGAAATTTATAGTCACATTAAGAATGTAGGAGAAACTTCAAATTCCAAAACGAATCGAAAAACCAACGATGAGGAGTAACAGTGGTGTGCGCACACTCTGGTTTGTTGGGAGCTCACTCTATTTTGCCATTTTTGGGTCGAGACTTTCTTGCCAGGATCATACCACTAGGATTTCATTTTCTATTTTGGTATGTAGTTTCTATAAGCCCTTGATTGTAAGCTTTGTGTTGTTGAACTTGGTCAAGTTGAGCATTGAATTTTTATAAAAGGTTTAGGGGCCTGTTTCAAAACCCATTTTTTAATACAATATACTTATAAAAAATATTGCTTTACAAAACTAAATAAATCAAACTCAAAACTCATAATTACTTTTCTCAAAATTGCTTTGTAACTTTCCAAAACTTTCCACAAATTCAACTAAGATTTCTAGATTATTATTTTTTTCTTATCTCTAATAATTGAATTAATCTATATAAGAGTAGAATGTTTTTTCAATAAATTAACTATTAATGTTTCTTATTCCTCCCTATTTAAATTCTGTATTTTCAAATTATTTCATTTATACCTTATCTCTCCAACAATACTAATTTTATCCTTTTATTTATCCCTAATTAATATTTTTTTTAAATACCTTATACCTTATTGCTCCAAAAGATAATTTATAAAGATGTTACTTTTTTGGGTGCTTAGCCGATTGCCTATTGCCTGTGTTATTGACATTGATTGTCGATATCTTTTGATAACAAATATGAAATTAGGGTGCAAAGACCAATGGTAATTGAGTGTTACCTAAGAATATGTTTGTTCTATTTCAACTGTGCTTGAATGCTAG
This sequence comes from Wollemia nobilis, assembly GCA_028583015.1. Lineage (NCBI taxonomy): Eukaryota > Viridiplantae > Streptophyta > Pinopsida > Araucariales > Araucariaceae > Wollemia > Wollemia nobilis. The sequence goes on along the minus strand of JAQPPZ010017217.1, from coordinate 475,675 downwards.
ATATGCTAGTGACTATTTTTCAATTTAAAATATTTTCTCCCTGCTCTGCATCTCTTTGGAGTGCGATAGGCAGAGCACACTTGGTGGTTCTTATTATCTACTCTTGTTCCCTATCTAGATAATATATTGCCATGGATGAAAAATGGGGTTCATCATCATCTGGTGATAAGCTGATTATCCTCCATATCAGTCTTCTTAAGTTAAGGTTTATTTTGAAAAAAACTTTCATTCCTTCCACATGTGAGCTCCACACTCAAAACTTATGAAACTAAATAATTTAGCCTTTGAGTTTTCGTCCTTCAACAGTGCTCGTACTTGTCCTCCATGTGACGTCTCTTTTTTATTGTACGTTATAGCTTCTAACTATTTTTTTTGAATTTATGACATATCAATTATCACTCTTAGCTCTCCACATGAACATGATTGTTGCATCCACCTCTGTTCCTCAATTCTTGGCAGTTTTAGACTTAGAGTTTCTTTAGAGCATATACTTCTATCATAGTCTACTTGTTAGAGCATATACTTCTATCATAGTCTACTTGTAGTCTTTCTACCACTTGTTTTTTGTGTTTATTAATTTTTCTTGTTGGTTGTTTGGTGAATGTGTAACAACTAGTAACACAAATTCTAGCCTCCTCTATAGCAACTAGTTGCACACGTGTCTTTTGATTTATTTTTCTGAACCTCCTACAACATCGATCATTGGAATGGATTACAAAAGCTAGCTATGAAATGATTATCATCAGGAGCGTTTCACTATCCTTTGTGTTTTCGGACATGCAGGCATCCACATGGTTGTGAGACCTACCATGCTTCCTCTTCTTCATGAATCTACTAAAAAATTAGGTGACCGTCACTATCTGGCAGAGTTATTATTTCTTGTCATGTTGAGTAGAAGAGGTTGTATTATCTTTCGACTGGGTTTGAATTCTTCTAAAATAACTCCTTAACACTTCAAATTAGATACACTTGGTTAAAAGGAGATGTAAACATGAAGAAAGGCGGGAAAATGAGCTCTGGCGATTTTTTTCTCTGAACTAGGGTTTCTGCATCTTCGAAAAATCTCTGGCTTCTGCTGGTTTGCTGAAGTGTCTTTGGGGTACGGTGGATCTGAAGGTCAGATCGGTGCCCCAGGAGGGTCCAATGGGGACTTCTCCGGCTCCTTTTCTAGGAAGTACCAGCTCTTACGCTGATTTGTTTAAAGAAGATTCTCCTCCGAAGAACACCGAAGCCCAAAATATGGCATATAAAAAGCTCTTCACGGCTGCTGGGAATAGGTCGTCAGCACATCGTGTGAATGGTTGTTTGTCGTAGGCCGAATCCAGGCCAAAAATCGTCATTGAGCCCAACATGGTTGAAGAATCAGTCCTCTACAGAGCTAACCATGATTTAATCTGCAAGTTCATGGGTATTCGCCCTTCCCTGAACTTTTTGCATTCTTGGATCCGCCAAAACTGGGAGCCCCACGGTGAGTATTCATTGTGGTTTATTAGTAATGGTTATTTTATTGTCAGCTTCTCGGCTCTGGCCGATAGAAATAAGGCTTTCGAGTCGGAGAAGAAAAACCATGGCCCGACAGGGCTATTTGTTCAACCATGGAGGGTGGGTTTCGATCCTCGTGTTGAACCTACTGCTGTCCCAGTATGGATTCGATTATATGCTCTTCCAATGGAATTCTGGGGTGAGCAGGTATTGGCAATGATTGGCAATTCGATTGGTAGACATCTGGGTGTTGCCAGAGACACTATTGAAGGGAGCATGGCGGTGTATGCTCGAATATGTGTGGAGATGGATCTCAGCCAACCTTTGCCGATAGAGTTGGAAATTGAATTGGCAGGTCTCTCCTGGATTCAACAGCTGGACTATGAGGCCCTACCCTTTAGATGTAGGGTTTGCCACAAGCATGGACATTTGGCCCATTTTTGTCCTATTAATATGAATGCCAAAATGGAGGCCCCTTCAGGAATGCCAAACCTGCCTAAAGAGGATAAGGCTGCTCCTAATAAAGATCCTAATAGCACCGATCAGGGCCAGGAAGCTCAGAGAGAGGGTTTTGAACAGCCCAGAAGAAAAATACGGACAAAGAAAAAGGAGGGAAAGGAGCAATCTCATCTCAGGCCTGCCAATAGGTATGAGATTTTTAAGTCATTGGTTGATGAAGAGGAACATTCTATGGAGGGCTTGGAGGGTTTCAAGGAAACTTCTAATATTCCCGGGCAACTCCCCCTCTCATCTTCTCTCGTCATACAGCAGGTAGTTGATCTCTATGAGGTATCACAGCCAGTGTGTTCTGGTGCCTTAGTAGTCCATAACCAGGAGCAGACAGTATCTCAGGATGTTCACATGGGGATAGCAGAGAAGAACAGGGAAAGGCCATCTTTGGGGATAACCCAGGTAGAAAAAAGACCAAAAAATAGCAATTCTCAGGGAGCAGGTAGAAGATCCAATAAGGAGCTGCTAGCAGCCCAAGGAGACAAATTGATCATGGGAGGATCGGTGAGGACAATTGACTCTTATTGCTCCCAGGGTAACCCATGATTATACAATCTTGGAATGTGAGGGGTTTAAACAATAGAACCCATCAATCTGCTGTTCAAAGACTATTAGAGAATAGCAATACTAATTTTTTGCTTTTACAAGAGACTAAGATGTCTTTGGATCTTATGTCTAAAATAGTCAACAAAATTTGGAGGGGTGTTGGTCATATGGATGTGGCTGCCCAAGGTGCCTCAGGGGGATTGTTACTCTGTGGAACTCTCTGGAATGGTCTGCAATAGATCACCTTGCCTGGAGGGGTGTTCTCACTTCTCTTTTTAGGAATAATGTCTCGACGGAATTCGTTCTAATCACTAACTTTTATGGATCTCAAAACCTAGAGGGTCAGAGGCGGCAGTGGAAGGTTGTGCATGATATGCGAGCATCAAGGGAAGATCTAGACTGGATTATAGCGGGGGACTTTAACGCTAAATTATCTTCTAGAGACCAGGAAGGGGGAACACCTCTTTTGGATCCAGGGGACCGTTTCATGATTGCTCAAGTCCAGGCTTTGCACTTAGTGGACATTAAATGTCCTGGCAATAACTTCACTTGGACTAATAAAAGGTGGGAGCCACATAGTAGGAAGGTGAAGCTAGATCGCTTTCTGCTTTCAGAGGAGGCGTTTGTAAAATGGAATATCAATTTTTAGATTTTAGCAAGCCCTGTTTCTGATCACTGTCCTATTCTGTTGGAAGGCGGGACTAGGATGGGACACCATCACAAACCTTTCAGATTTGAGAATTTCTGGCTTCAGAAAGAAGAACTTCGGGAGAAAATCCCACAGTGGTGGGAAGAAGGCCGCCCAGCTTATGGGAGAGCAATGTTCAGAATCCACAAACAACTTCAATATGTCAAAACTCAGTTGAAGTATTGGAGGCGTTCTAATAAAACTGACTTCCAGGCCCAAAGAGCTCCGTTGGTGGCCCGCTGGGATGAGGTCCAAAAATAGTTTAGAGGAGTAATTACAGACCAGCTCAAAGCTGAGGATGATGCCTTGCGTACATCGATTGAGGACATTGACAACCAGGAGGAGATCTATTGGAAGCAGAGAGCAAGAACCACCTGGTTATTAGAAGGAGATAGAAATACAAAATTCTTTCATCGGACTGCTTGTGCTCGAAGACAGATGAATAAGATGGAGGTCCTTCAAGATGAGAACGGTCATTCCTTTGATACTCTTCCAGGTATACATTCCCATGCTATGGATTATTTTTCTAAGCTTTTTAAGGAAAGTGTGGTTCAAGATGTAGAGGCCCAAAATGAAGTCATTTTTGTCATACCTGCTATTATTTTGGAGGATGAAAATCAGGCCCTCCTCAAACCCATTGATAGGGATGAATTGAAAACTGTGGTCTTTGGAATGAGCACTGGTAAAACTCCTGGTCCAGACGGCTTCCCAATTGAGTTTTTTCAGGCTTTCTAGGACTGCTTAGAGGAAGATGTAAGGGCTGTTGTTGAAGAGTCCAGAGAAAATAAGAGAATGCTTAAAGCTATAAACCACACGTTCATTACCTTGATTCCAAAAGGGGAGGAGGGGGTTCATATTTCAGATTATAGGCCTATTGCCTTATGTAATGTGTTGTACAAAATAATCACAAAGGTAATGGTTGAGCGCCTAAAACCTCTTCTTCACAACATTATCTCCTCTGAGCAAGGGGGCTTTGTTGAGGGACGACAGATTCTGGATGGGGTGGTTGTGGCCCAGGAAGCAATCCATTCAATGCACACTTCTGGTAATAAAGGGATGTTCATTAAATTGGACATGTCAAAGGCTTATGACAGGGTTGAATGGAGTTTCCTGGCTAAAATGATGGCAGCCTTCGGCTTCTCTCAGGGCTGGATTGAGTGGATCATGAGTTGTGTCTCTTCCCCGACTTACTCTGTGCTTATCAAGGGCCTTCCTTCACAACCTTTTGGAGCTTCTCGGGGTCTGCGCCAGGGGGATCCCTGTTCCCCTTATATTTTTCTCATTCTGGCTGAAGGTCTTGGCAGACTTTTCTTGAGGAGAAGACAACAAGGTAGATTATTGGGTATCAGGGTGGGTGACGAAGTTTTAACGCACCTGCAGTTTGTGGATGACACTGGTTTGGTGGGAGTTGCCAGCTTCAGGGAAGCAAGAATGATTAGGGATACTCTTAATGTCTATCTTAGGGCTTCTCAACAGGTCATTAATGACAAGAAATCCAAGGTGGTTTTTTTTAATCTGGAGCAAAGGCCTCAGAATAGAATTTTAGAAATCTTGGGATTCACAAGAACTTCTCTCCCAGTGGTTTACTTGGGGGTCCCCCTGCACTTCAAGAAGTTGAAATTAGACACATGGAGGAATCTGCTAGAGGGTATCAAGGACAGAGTTAATCACTGGTCTCACAAGTGGTTGAGTTATGGTGGCAGATTAACTTTCTTACAGTCAGTCATTCAAGCCATGCCAATTTACAAATTCTCTATCCTGGCTGCCCCGGTTACAATTTGGAAGGAGTTGGACAGGATGGCTAGAAAGTTTTTATGGGAAGGAGCAAAGGGAGAGAGAAAGTGGGCCTTAGTGGGCTGGGACAAAGTTACCCAGCCCAAGGTTAAAGGAGGTCTGGGTTTGAGAAAATCTAGGCTGAATAATAAAGCTTTGGCTGGAAAGCTGTACTGGAGATGGATCTCCCATCCCACCTCCCTTTTCAGTAGAATCCTAACTAGCAAATACTTGGGTCAGGTCAACCCAGTCGATGTTGCTCACCTCCCCTTGGATGGTACTGGGTCCCTTGTTTGGCAGGCTCTCAAGTTAGGGTCTCAGGTTGTTAAAGACCGCTTATTTTGGAAAGTGGGAAGAGGGGAGAAGGCCCATTTTTGGACAGACTCTTGGGATCAGTTCCCACCCATTATTGCTGAATTTCTAGAATTACAGCCAATCAAAGCTACCATTGAAGCCAAGGGATGGATCTGTATTGAAAATTACTTCACAACTTCTCAGTTGGGGGAGTGCAAATTTAAGCAGTTCAAGAAGCTGGATGAGTGGCCCATTTCAATCCCTCCGGATTTGATTCCCATCATGACTAAAATTTTGACTGAAATATTTCTTTCAGGGGGAGACGTGGAGGATGAATTAGCCTGGGGCTTTGGGAGTTTTGGCGTCTATACAGTAAAGGACGGATATGATAGCATTCTCCCAGAGCCCCCCCCCATTCTTTTTTGGTTGAGGACTGGAGGAAAATCTGGCACTCTAAAGGCTGGCCGAAAGTCAACTTTTTTGCCTGGTAGTGCATGCACAATGGAATCCTCACTTTTGATAATCTCAGATCAAAAGGTATCATCGGCCCTTCTCAATGTGTTCTATGCTACAAGAGCAAGGAAACTGCTGACCACTTGTTGTTTGGTTGCCCTTTCACCCGACAGATTTGGCTGCGTTGGTTTGCTTACTTCAAATTTCTAGTAAGTGGTGACCTGAATCGGATGAATATCTGGGCAAAATGGCAGAAGGGTAGATTCAAATCTAAAGCTCTTCGTCTTGGCTGGGAGCTCGGGTTAAGCTTTATTTGGTGGCAAGTTTGGCTAGAAAGAAATGCCAGAATCTTTAGAGAAACTTTTACTGCTCTAGACGGGGTCTGGCAGACCATTTGGAGCAAGGTTACCAAAATTGTGGCTGTTCATGCAGAGGAGGAAGTTCAATTTGACATTGGAGCTTTGGATGACCGGGGTGAACTGCTAGAGGGACAGGACAGAATTCGTTGGAAACCTCCCCCTATAGGTTGGATTAAGATCAATACTGATGGAGCTGCAAAAGGCAATCCGGGTAGTGCCAGAACTGGAGTGGTGTGCCGAGACCATGCTGGGACTGTGCTCTATTGGGAATTGCAAGGCCTGGGAAGAACCACTAACAATGAAGCTGAAGCCATCGCCATTAAGTCTGCTTCTGTTTGGGCAGTGAAGCATGGCCACCGCAGGATTATTCTTGAAACAGACTCGCAAATTTTGGTTGGAGCTCTGGACTGCATGAGGAACTTTGATCTGAAAGCTTGGAGGTTGAGGGCTCTTGTCACCCAAATTAAAGAATTATGGAAGGAATTGGAGGACGTGATCCCAGTTTATGCGAGTAGAGAATTGAACAAAGCGGCTGACTTTCTAGCTAAGATGGGTGCGGGAAAGGAGGTTGGAGTTCAGTTGCACAGTGACATGGATATTGAGGATGAGGTGATTAGAGAGGGCCTGGAAAGGTCCTTGCGCCAATGATCAAAGAAAATGCTAAGTGTGGAAAGCTGTCGTGATATCACGACATGTCGAAAGTTGTCGCGATATCGCGACATGTTGCGCCGTCACGGTCACTGGAGAAAAGTTGTCACGATTTCGCGACATGTTGCGCCGTCACGGCCATTGGAGGAAAGTTGTCACGATATCACGACATGTTGCACCGTCGCGGTCGTTGGAGAAAAGTTGTCGCGATATCACGACATGTTGCGCCATCGCGACCGCTGGAGGAAAGTTGTCGCGATATCGCGACATGTTGCGCCATCGCGGTCGCTGGAGAAAAGTTGTCGCGATATCGCGACTTGTTGCACCGTCGCGGCCGCTGGAGGAAAGTTGTCACGATATCGTGACATGTTGCACCGTCATGGCCACTGGAGAAAAGTTGTCACGATATCGCGACATGTTGCGCCATCGCGGTCGCTGGAGGAAAGTTGTCGCGATATCGCGACATGTTGCGCCGTCGCGGCCGCTGGAGGAAAGTTGTCGCGATATCGCGACATGTTGCGCCGTCACGGTCGCTGGAGAAAAGTTGTCACGATATCGCGACATGTTGCACCGTCATGGCCGCTGGAGGAAAGTTGTCATGATATCGTGACTTGTTGCGCCGTCGCGGCCGTCGGAGGAAAGTTGTCGCGATATCGCGACATGTTGCGCCATCGCGGCTGCTGGAGGAAAGTTGTCACGATTTCGTGACATGGTGCGCCATCGCGGTCACTGGAGGAAAGTGGTCACGATTTCGTGACATGTCGCTCCATCGCGGCCAAGGGAGGAAAGTTGTCACGATTTCGCGACATGTTGCTTCGTCGCGGCCAGGGGAGGAAAGTTGTCGCGATTTCGTGACATGTTGCTTTTTCGTGGCTTAGGGAGAATTGGTGTCGCGATTTCGCGACATGCTGCTTTTTCGTGGCCAAGGGAGCTAAGGGGTCATGATTTCGTGACATGTTGCTTTTTCACGGCCAATGGAGATAAGGTGTCACGATTTCGGGACATGTTGCTTTTTTGCTGCCAAGAGAGAAAAGGTGTCGTGATTTCATGACATGTTGCTTTTTCGCTGCCAAAGGAGAGAAGGTGTCGCGATTTCGTGACTTGTTGCATTTTCACTGCCAAAGGAGAGAAGGTGTCACGATTTCGCGACATGTTGCCTTTTCGCGGCTAAAGGTGGAATGGTGTCGCGATTTCGTGACATGTTGCACTTTCGCGCCCAAACCAGAAAAGTGTCACGATTTCGCGACGTGTTGAGTTTTCGCGGCCAAAGGCAGAAATTGTCGCGATTTCGTGACATGTTGCTTTTTCGCGGCCAGAGGGGAAAGGTGTCACGATTTCGTGACATGTTGCTTGTTCGCGGCTTAAGGAGAACTTGTGTGTCACGATTTCGTGACAAGCTGTTTCTTCTATTGTAAGTTTGTGTTCTCTCTGAGTTCGGCTGGGAAGAGTTCCTTCCCTTATTGTAATTGATCTTTGTTTTAATACAAGTTTTTTCAAAATTTTCAAAAAAAACACTTCTTCAAATCTTCAAAAATTCCTTGCTATTGATTTGTAGGCATATAGAGAGTTATCTATCATTTTTAGCAATAAAAAAATTTACATGATCAAGGTTCGAATCCCTACAAAACCTAGCAGGATGATTGAGTGTGCACAATCGATGAATACTACAGGTTGACAAGTTAGTTGTGTGGTTTTTTTATGATGCTAGCATGGTTAAGGGTGACACAAAGCTAGTCCACAAGTTGTTCTCTAGGCTATGCTTGCATAGGATTCAAGGTTGCTCGATGTGGGATCATCTGATCCGATCAACCAAACCCATTGTTGGTTCTACTGGAACCTCTTACCATTTGTACCCTTACTTTGTGCAATCCCCTAGCCAATACATTCCCTACTAATCTAGTTGCTCAAGGCTGGTTTCTTTGGTTTCTACTGTATGTTTCAAATAGTTTATTCGACCAAGCTTCCCTCATCCAATTTTCTCAACACATAAATGTACTAATTTATCGGTATGGATGGGTAAATGTCTTTGATCAATCACTTGTACTGATTGCATTTATTAGAGCTCAAATACAACACATCAAATTCATTATTTCTCCCAAAACTCCCTCAACCTTGCTCTAGATGGTTCTATATCTCCTTTCTTAGTTTGAATACTCTTCAAATATTCTTGGAAAATCCTTTATTTCCTATCAATATACCTTGTGATCTGATACCACTGTTAGATTTTGAAGCTATAAACTATGTTAATGGTAATATAATATGTAAGAAAATAGCATGAGAGACTTTTGAAATAAGATAGGAGATAGCCATTAATGTAAACTAACAAAAATATGAACTTGATAAGTACTTGGAGATCTACTAGTGCATACTATGAGCAATGCATGCTATATTTAACATTATAATTCTAATTCATAAATATATACTAGTATGTGAATCTTCAATTTTCTACCCTAAGGACACATGTGCATTTTGCATGATAGACACTTGCGCACATGCACAAACATAACTAAAGATACTTTTTCTTCCTATTCTAAAGGACTCATGTACATGTGGACAACATGCACATTTACACCATTGCACATGTGCATTTATTTATTTGCATAAAGTAAATACTTAAATCCTAATCTAAGATAAACTTCTCACCTAAACATGTACCCATGGTGGTACATTGATATGTACCAAATAATGTAATATTCTCTAACACTCCACATTATACAAGAGAATTCTAGGGTGTCTTAGCATAACTTTGCTAAGAAAATTTTTGGACTGAAATATTCTTTCTAGAAATTTCATACCAAGAAGAAAAGAGCCTTCCAAGCTTAAGCTCAAGATGGGTGGCCTTAGCATTAGAAATTTCATGAGATCTACCCAATTTATCAATAACCAAATATTTGGTTTGAGTATACTTTATACATTAACAATAACAAATGAGGAGGTCATCATTACCTTTGTAATTTGGTGTTGTTTGTGGTTGTGCTTGTTCAACATGTCACCAAATTTCTCCACATTTTCAAGGGGTTTTAGCCTCCCTAGGTGCATAGATATTGAGTTATGATTTCCTTCCCATGGACTGATTTATAGCTATATACTTAAAATCATGCCTTGTAATAGAGGTTAGGGAGGACCTCACAGAGCAACGATCATTACTTCTCAAAGATAAGGTAATGATGCAGGAGCATCTAGGGCAGCACAACAATCTTGCATCATCGAAAAAAAATACAAACAAAAGAAACAAGAAAAAAATTCTAAGTTTGAAAGAAAGTTCTAAGTGTTACAATGTGTCGCGATATCGCGACACAAAATTCATCGCGATATCGTGACGTATTTAGAACCGTGGTGAGCACAAAATAACTGGTAGCGATATCGTGACATAAAATTTGTTGCGATATCGCGACACCAACAGTAGAACGGTGGGTGCAAAATAAGTTGTCGCGATATCGTGACACTTTGGCAAACAAAGCCAAAAGCCAAAGAAGTGTCACGATATCACGACACTTTGGCAAACAAAGCCAAAAGCCAAAGAAGTGTCGCGATATCACGACACTTTGGCAAACAAAGCCAAAAGCCGAAGAAGTGTCGCGATATCACGACACTTTGGCAAGCAAAGCCAAAAGCCGAAGAAGTGTCGCGATATCGCGACAGTTTGGCAATCAAAGCCAAAAGTCGAAGAAGTGTCGCGATATCATGACACTTTGGCGAAAGAGATCCAAAAGCAGAAAAGTGTCACGATATCGTGACACATTGGAGAAAGAGAGCCAAAGGCAAAAAAGTGTCGCGATATCATGACACATTGGCGAAAGAGAGCCAAGGGCAGAAAAGTGTCACAAAATCGTGACATGTCGCATTTTCGTGACCTGGCTAAGAAAGAGAAGGCAAGTTTTTTGCGGACTGTTACAGAACGACAGTTGGCAATTCTAGAAGCCATTAAGGCAGTTCCAAGTGGTAGTTCTAGAAGCCGTTAAGGCCATTCCATGTGGCAGTTCCAAAAGCCGTTAAGACGGTTACGAACGGTGGTTGTAGCAAGAAGCCGTGATGATAAAAGGGGATTTTTTGAAGGATTCAAAAGGCTGGAAAGATGTAGTTTGAGACTGCAAATGTATTTTCTTCTATACTTTGTAATATTTCCATGTTCTCTGAATAAAAATTGAGTTTTCTCTTATTGTAAAATTTGGCTCTCCATCAAGTGGTATCAGAGCAACAAGATTCTGAGTGTGTGAGTAGAGCACCGAACATGAGGCAGCTTGCACCAGGATCTGGGGTTATGGGTTCTGAGAAATAGTGAAGCAGAATGCCATCGTGAAGAAATTATGGTGCTGGAAGGAACGTGGTTCCTGAAGGAGACTTTCGAGCATTGCAGAGGCAAGTGCAGGCCTTGTAGGAAGAATTGCGTAGAGGAGTAGAGCCAAGAGGAGAAGACCACAACGATGATGACGGAGTTGAAGACCCATCTGAAGAAGAAGAAGAAGCAATGAGTGCTACAAAATCTCGAATGATTAAAGCTATTTCACAAATTGGGAAAAGGCCAAAGATTGACGTCTCCACATATTCTAGAAATTTAAATCCAGAAGAATTGATAGACTGGATTAATGACATGGAGGAATATTTTGAATATGAGGAAGTTGAAGATCCAAATTGAATTAAATTTTCCAAAACAAAGTTGAAAGGCCATGTTGGCATATGGTGGAAAGGAGTGCAACTGGAAAGAAACCGTAGAGGAAAATAAAAGATCACCAGGTGGGATCGAATGGTTGAAAAACTGAAATGACAGTTTATTCCAACAGATTACGAATTAGATCTGCTGAGAAAAATGTAGAGTTTGCGCCAGTCCAGCAAGTCTGTTAAAGAATATATAGAGGAATTTTTTAAAATTTCTATCAGAACCGGCCATACAGAAGCAAATAAAGAGAGAGTAGCTCGTTACATTAATGGGTTAAGAACTAGCGTGCAAGAGGAGTTAAGTCTAGTATGAATGAGCACCATTGAAGATGCTTACCAGTTTGCTCTGAAGGTGGAAGAGAAACTGAATCGCAGATTTGACAGTAAACAAAGAGGAAGAGGTCGTGGTGGAAGAACTAGTGGGAGAACCAGTGGAGGTAAATATGATGACCAAAAGTAGACTGGTGAAACCAGAAATCACCAAGAACAGAAGGATGAGAATGCTTACCAACCCCGTAATCAGAACAATGATTATAAAAGGGGACGAGGTAGAGGTGGACATGGATATGGCAGAGGCAGATTCTATGGAACCTATTTCAATTGCGGAGAAGAGGGGCATCGATCATATGAGTGTCCCAAACACCAAGAAACATCGAACAAAAGGACTAAAGGTAATGCTAGAGATGCAGTTGTTGAGGATGGATTTGAATCTGAGCACTCTAAAGAATTAGAGCACAAAGAAGTGATGATCATAAGGAGAACCTTGTTGAATGAAGAGAAGGAACCAGATCAACGAAAAAGCATGTTCTGCACGAGGTGCAAATGTTCAGGTAAAATCTATAATATTATTATTGATAATGGTAGTACAGGTAATTTTGTTTATGAGGAAATGGTAGCTAAGTTAAAGCTAGAAGGAAAATAGCACCCGCATCCATACCGGATTGCGTGGTTGCAGAAGGATCATAGAGCATTGGTCAGTGAACAATGCTTGGTCAAGTTTCAAATTGGAAGATACCAGGATGAGGTCCTGTGTGATATTTTGCCGATGGATGCTTGTCATTTGTTGCTTGGAAGACCATGGAAATTTTATAGACGTGCAGCGCATGATGGACATGCAAATACCTATTCCTTGAAAAAATACGAAGTATGCCACAAACTGAAGCCATTGAAGGAGGTTGAGGAAAAGGTATGCAATAATACTAGAATTTGTTTAGTAGATGGATTTTTTTTTTTGGATGGTTTAAAGAGGGATTCAATGTGTTAGGCATTAATTCCTACTGTAAAGAGAGAAGATACTACTGAAATTCTAGCAGAAGTTGAACATCTATTAGAAAAATTTCTTGATATTATATCAGACAATGTGCCTGAGGGTTTGCCGCCAATGAAGAAGATTAGTCATCAGATTGACTTAATGCCAGGATCTAGCTTACCCAACAAGGCAGCCCATAGAATGTCTCCTGTAGAGAATAAAGAGTTGAACCACCAGGTTCAAGAATTATTGAGGAAGGGTTTGATTCGAGCAAGTTTGAGCCCTTATGTAGTACCAGTAGTACTTGCACCAAAGAAGAATGGCGAATGGCGAATGTGCATTGATTCTTGAGCCATTAATAAAATTACCATTAAATATCACTTTCCATTACCCAGAATGGACGATATAATGGATTGCTTGAGTGGAGCTAAATACTTCACTAAGATTGATTTGAAGAGCAGATATCATCAGATACGTGTTAGAGAGGGTGATGAATGGAAGAAAGCCTTTAAAACTAGAGAGGGTTTGTATGAGTGGTTAGTTATGCCATTTGGATTGACTAATGCACCCAGTACATTTATGAGGCTGATGAATGAGGTATTGCGTGACTTCTTGGAAAAGTTCGTGATAGTTTATCTAGATGATATTCTAATTTTTAGTAAAACATTGGACGAACATTTGTTGCATGTTCGGACAGTTTTTGAAAAACTGCATGAGGAGCAGTTATTGATAAATATACAGAAGTGCAATTTTGTACAAAAAGAGTTGATATACTTGGGATTTGTCATCTTAGAGGAGGGTCTAAAAATGGATCCTGAGAAAGTGAAGGCTATCCTTGAATGGCCTGCCCCAAGGAATGTAATAGAGGTAAGATCATTTCATGGTCTTGCAAGTTTCTATAGAAAGTTTATTAGAGACTTTAGCAGTATTTGTGCACCCCTAACAAAAACTATGAGAGGGGATAAAAGAGAATTTAAGTGGACTACCAAGGCAAATACCAGTATGAACATATTGAAGAAGAAAGTGATAGAACAGCCCATTCTGGCACTTCCAGATTTTAATAAAGTGTTTCAGGTTGACTGTGATGCTAGTGGCAGTGCCATTGGAGCTGTGTTGAGCCAAGAAGGTAAACCTGTTGCATACTTTAGTGAAAAATTGAATGATGAAAGAAATACTCTGTTTATGATCAAGAATTCTATGTTATAAGTTAGGCTCTTAATAAATGGAGACATTATTTTCTAACCAAAGAGTTTGTTTTATATACTGACCATCAAGCTTTGTAGTATATAAATAGTCAAGGTAAACTTAACCAGCGGCATTTGAAGTGGGTTGAATTCCTACAGAGTTATACCTTTGTACTAAAGCATAGAAGTGGCAAATCTAATAGAGTTGCAAATGCCTTGAGTAGAAGGCATAATTTGTTGATAGAAATGAGAGTGCAGGTTGTTGGGTTTGATGAACTCAAGAGTTTATACCCAGCAGATCCAGATTTTGTAGAGGCATGGACAACATGTGTGTCTCCTACTACTGTGGATCGCACTAAGTGGTTGGATTTCATGATCCAAGATGGGATGCTGTTTTGAAAGAACCAGTTGTGCATTCCACGAAGTTCCATGAGGGAAAATTTGATCAAAGAGAAACATAGCGGAGGACTAGTAGGGAATTTTGGTCGAGATAAGACCATTGCTCTCGTTAGTGAGAATTACCATTGGCCACAATTGCAACAGGATGTGACCAAATTTGTGCAGGGTTGTAGAGTGTTCCAAATTACAAAAGGTGTTAGCCAGAATACAAGAATGTACTAGCCATTGCCTATACCAGAGAGACCGTGGGAGGACATTAGCATGGATTTTTTTCTTGGTATGCCAAGAACACAACGTGGAAATGACACCATTTTTGTTGTTGTTGACAGGTTTTCGAAAATGGCCCATTTTATTCCATGTCAGAAGACAAGTGATGCTGTTCACATTGCCAGCTTGTTCTTCAAGGAGGTAGTATGACTTCATGGTCTACCCCAAAGTATTGTCTCAGATAGAGATACCAAATTTGTGGGTTATTTCTATAGAAACCTGTGGAAGAAGCTGAAAATAGACTTGAAATTCAGTTCTGCATACCACCCGCAGACTGATGGATAGACAAAAGTAGTCAACAGAAGTTTGGGTAATATTCTACGATGTCTGGTAAGAGATAAACCCAAGGGATGGGATCTAATTTTACCACAGGCAGAGTTTGCTTACAATAATTCTGTCAATTGCAGTACTGGTAAATCACCATTCTAGATTGTGCATGGGTACAGCCCAAGAAACGCTTCTGAGTTAAGACCGATGGATAAAGCAGACAAGTGCAGTGCTGAAGCTAAAGACTTTGTAGCACACATGAAGACTTTACATGAAGAGGTACAATAGCATATCAGTCAAATGAATGCTATGTACAAATCCAGAGCATATCAGAAGCGACGTTTCAAAGAATTCTAGGTAGGGGATGAAGTCATGGTTCATTTGCGTAAGGAACGTTTTCATGACCTTAATACTTGGCAAGCTCTATAATGTGAAAGACATGACCTTACCAAAGAGCAACCAATTGTTTCATGACCTTCTCCATGTTATACAAGAGAATTATACGGTTTCTTAGCATAAATTTGATGAGAAAATATTCAAACAACTAAAGCATACTTTCCAAAATCATCATACCAAGAAGAAGAGAGTCTTTCAAGCTCAATATGGGTGGCCTTAGCATTAGAAATTTTGTGAGATCTATCACAATTTGTCAATACCCAAAGATTCAATTCGAGTATACTTTCCATATTAGTAGTAATAAGTGATAGGTAGGTCATCATTACCTTTGTAATATGGTGTTGTGTGCAGCCATGCTTGTTCAACATGTTATCAAAAATTTTCATGTTTTTGAGGTTTTTGAGCCTCCCCACGTGTAGGACACGTTTCATTACCTATGAAATATCTACAAAAGAGGAGTTGAATTTTATGGCAACAAGCACTAGAAACTGGTTTTTCTAAAGATAATTGTTATTGCTTAGGTAGGTATTAATATTACCCTTGTATAGGGTTAAGAACATTTTTTGAAAAATAAGAAGGGAAAATAAAGGCTCAAGACTCTGATGGAACAATAAAAATACATCTATTATCAGCAAATATATAGCAAAAGAGATTTCTCATCATCATCATGGTTTTGGCTATGGTTTTAGGGCAAGTGGATTCTAAAATATCAACAACTACTTACACATTTTTACTATGAGTTTTTTTGAAGCCTGCTCTTTTTTAGGTAGGACATTTTGTTTAGGCATTGAATTTTTCATCTAACTTTATCCCTTCATTTTCTTAAAACAATTGCATGTAAATTATTGTAGGTTTATTTTCAAATAATATAATCACTATAGGATATACTGGTAAATTTCAATAGATACTAACTTATAATTTCCTCCCAATGGACTTATTTACAACCAAATATTTAAAATCATCCCTCATAATAGAGGTTAGGGAGGAAACACAAAGCAACTATCATTATTGCTCAAATATAATGATAGGGCAAGGTTCAAATCTCGGGCCTCGTCGGACTAAATGCTTATCCCTTTCTTGGTGCTTTCAGTGGTGTAAAGGGTTTAAAATGATTGTGCCATGGTGGTTATAGGGGCGGACTATGCGAAGATCTGTGTGGTGGCTTTCGAGGCAGATATCTTAGAATACTCTGTGATGGCCATAAAAGTTGAATAGTCTGCCCAGATTTGTGGCGGCTACCAATTCCACCATGTAAATACAAATATATATATATATATATATATATATATATATATATATAATGATAGGGATTGAAGTTGCTATAATTATATATGGAATGTATTATCCACTTAAATAATATTGTTAGAAATAAATGGATAATATTGCCATGAATAATTAGATAAGGTTTCCAATTATTTCAACCTTATACGTCCATTGTATCTACCTATTAATAAGCCCATTGTGCAATACATTCAACAAAGTTTCCAATGTTTAATATTTTGTATTATCTGTAGTTCGTGTTATCCCATATTAGTGGTTTCAAAGCCTACAATCAAAATTTTCCTTGGAGGGCAAACATCCCTTGGTTACAAACTTATGTATAAATATTTTGGTATGCTTACTTGTGTACTATTTTTCTTATTCTATTATATATATGGTGAAAAGCAAATTGTTGTTTGTTTTACATAGTACTACCAAAATGAAAATTAGTTCCTCATATAGTTGGCTAATGCAAAAGAGGAAGAAGAGGTGGATCAAAGCAAAACTATGAGTAATGGGGTGATTATAGCCCAAGTTGAAGTTGGAAGTTCTACCATTCCAATGGATAGCAAAATGATTCCTACCCATTGCACCTGAAGCAAAATATTGAGAGGAAAATCAAAACACCTTAGTATTTGGTGACATGATCATATAAATGGTAACCAACAATAGATATAGATAATGAAAGTATACAAAGGGGCTGAGGATAATGGTGTAAAATAGTACATCCACTATAAGAGTGAGCATACTCAGTTGTGGGTAATGGGTTCTTTGAGTCCCAAGACTCCATGCAAGGATTCATTTGCCACAACTGAGTATGCTCAATCTTACAGTGGGTGCACCACTTTACAATATTATCCTTGGCCTCTTTGTATAAATTCATATTATGTATCTACTATTGGTTTTCGTGTATATGATAATGTGACAAACTACTAAGGTCTTTAGATTTCCCTCTTGATTTTTTACTTCAAGCATGACAAGTAAGCATCCTTTTGCTATCCATTGGAATGATAGAGCTTCCATTTCAGTTTGTGATACAATCACCCCATAACTCATAGTTTCACTTTGATCCACCTCTTCTTCTTCTTTAGCATTAACCAAATTTATTAGGAACCACTTTTCATTTTGGTAGTACTATGTAAAACAAACAACAATTTATTATCAATACTCGTAGAATAAAATAAGAAAAAAAATACACAAGGAAGCATACCAAAATATTTATACATAAGTTTGTAACTAGGGGATCCTATCCCTCTAAGGAAATTTCAGCATTGGGAATATAGCCTCCAATAACATCATTTATATATACATAGATAAGTCATTAATAGAATATGAGCTCTCCTTGGGGCTCAAGTCCATGCAATCTATGCTAGTAAATTTACCACTTTCAATGATAGAGCGAGAACTTATATTAAACTCTATGTTTAAAATATTTAGATCCCTTTCTCAATTGCAACCTTTTGAATGAGTTAAATATTAGCAAGCTTTATAGAATTGGGTCTATCCTTTCTTCCCCAATGTTTATTCCTATCCATTTTCTATTTGAATGAGGAAGTAGATAGAATCCTGAAAGGAGGTCCTTGGTTTATGGGAAGAGCAGGACTCTTCTTTACCATTTGGTATGAATTCTTTATACCTAAACATTTAAATATTTTCTAGTAACAGTGTGGGGTAAAGATGTATGGGTTACCCATTGAATTATAGGAAATGGATACCTTCAAGGCAATAAGCAAAAATGAGATATTTGAAACTACAAAAAACATTTTCTTAAATTTTTATGCTCGAATATTGGTCATGATTGATCAGTAAATATTTACCATAATCAACCATTCTTAAATATGGGGTAAGTTGTGGACCCAAACCATAGACTATGAAAATATATCTTTTAGATGTAGAAGATGTTATGAGAAGTGCTTTGTGGATGTAGATAATGTCATTGTAGGCTATATTATAAGGGTTGATGTTTCTTTGGAGGGAGGGTATCTTCTGGTTATAAAAATATGTATAAATTTATTTGTATGCTTCATTGTGTATTGATTTTCTTATTCTATTCTACACTTGGTAGAAATAAAACTACTATTTCTTTTACATAGTACTACCAAAATGAAAACTAGTTCATCATAAAGTTGGCTAATGCTAAAGAGGAATAAGAGGTGGATCAAAGCAAGACTATGCATTGAGTGATTGTAGCCCAAGTTGAAGTTTGAATTTATGTCATTCCAATGGATAGCAAAAATATTCTTACGTACAATACCTAAAGCTAATGATCAAGAGGGAAATACAAAAACCTTAGTAGTCGATCACATGGTGACCAAAAATAGATACAAAATATGAATATACACAAAGAGGCCAAGGAAAAGGGGGTAAAGCAATACATTCATTGCATGAGTGAGCTTACTCAGTTATGTTGAATAGATTATTTACGTCCCAAGACTTTGTGAAAAATCCCATTTACCACAACTAAGTATGCTCACTCTTATAGTGGATGCATCACTTTATACTCTTGTCCTTGGCCTCTTCATGTAAATTCATAATCTGTATCTACTATTGGTCATTGTATATATGATCATGTAACCAAATACTAAGGTCTTTTGATTTCTCTCTTGACCTTTTGCTTTGAGCACAATAGGTAAGCATCATTTTGCTATCCATTGGAATTATAAAGCTTCCAAATTCAATTTGGGCTACAATCATCCCATCACTCATAGTCTTGCTTTGATCCACTTATTATTCCTCTTTAGTATTAGCCAAATCTATTAGGAATCACTTTTAATTTTAGTAGTACTATGTAAAACAAACAATATTTTATTTTTCAATAGTCATATAATAGAATAAGCAAAACAATACACAAGGAAGTATACCAAAATATTTATACATAAGTTTGTAACTAGGGGATCCTGGCCCTCCAAGGAAACTTCAACATTGGGAATATAGCCTCCAATGACATTATTTGTATACACATATAAGTCATAAGTAGAATACAAGCTCTCCTTGGGGCTCAAGTCCATGCACTTTACACTAGTAGATTTTTCCCTTTCAAAGATAAAGCGAGACCTAAGAATCATCTGTATTAAACTCCATGTTTGAAATATTTTTTTGCATTTATCAATAGCAACCTTATAAATGAGTTTAGTATTGGCAAGCTTTAGATAAGTGCATCAAATAAGAGTTGTGTTATTAAATAAATACTTGGCAAACTCTATAATGTGAAAGACATGACCTTCCCAAAGAGCAACCAATTGTTTCATGACCTTCTCCATGTTATACAAAAGAATTATATGGTGTCTTAGTATAACTTTGATGAGAAAATTTTAGGACTAAAGCATACTTTCCAAAAACATTATACCGAGAAGAAGAGAGCACTCTAAGTTCAATAAGGGTGGCCTTAGTATTAGAAATTTTGCGATATCTATCATAATTTTATCAATACCCAAAGCTTCAGTTCAAGTATAATTTCCACATTAGTAGTAATAAGTGAGAGGGAGATCATCATTATCTTTGTAATCTAGTGTTGTATGCAGCCATGTTTGTTCAACATGTAAAATTTTTTCATGTTTTTGAGCCTCCCCATGTGTAGGGCATGTTTCATTGCATATGCAATATTTACAAAAGAGGAGTTGAATTTTGTGGTAATGAGCACTAGAAACAGGTTTTGCTAAAGACCATCGGTATTGCTTAGGTAGGTATTAATATCACCCTTGGCTAGGGTTAAGAACTTTTTTTGAAAAATAAAAATGAAAAATAAAGGCTCAACTCTGATGGAACAATAAAAATACATATATAACCAAAAAATATATAGCAAAAGAGATTCCTCATCATCATCATGGTTTCAGCTATGGTTTTAGGGCAAGTGGATTCTGAAATATCAACAACTACTTACACATTTTTACTATGAATTTTTTTGAAGCCTGCTATTTTTTGGGTAGGACATTTTGTTTAGGCATTGAATTTTTCATCTAACTTTACCCCTTCATTTTATTAACACAATTGCATGCAAATTATTGTAGGTTTATTTTCAAATAATATAATCACTATAGGATATACTGGTAAATTTCAATAGGTATTGAATTATAATTTCCTCCCCATGGACTGATTTACAACTAAATCTTTAAAATCATCCCTCATAATATAGGTTAGGGAGGACACACAAAGCAACTATCCTTATTGCTCAAATATAATGATAAGGGGTGAAGTTGCTATAACTATATTTGGAATGTATTATCCGCATAAATAATATTGTTAGAAATAACTGGATAATATTGCTATAAATAATCAGATAAGGTTTCCAATTATTTGAACCTTATACGTTTATTGTATCTAGATATTAATAAGACCATTATGCAATTCATTTGATAGAGTTTCCAATGTTCAATATTTTATGTTATCTGCAGTTCGGGTTATCCCATATTAGTGGTTTCAGAGCCTAGAATCAGACCTGGGTATATGTCCCTTGTTTAAACCCAGTCTTATTGGATAAACTTTGTATACTCTCTATCTCGACAATCCCTTATTAAGGAGGTATGTTCTACCATTTATGGTGGATACTTTGAAAAACATAGAAATCTTCATCACTTGCAGCAATTCTTCTACTGGCCCCACATGGAGTGTGATGTTTTGAGGTATTTGATATAGTGTGATGCTTGTTGCAAATCCAAGCCAGCTAACAGGAAGCTCAGTCTCAGTATGCATTTACCTAATGCATCTCATCCATGGAAAAATATTTCTATGGATATAGTTAGTGGTTTTTCTATGATAGTCCATTGGCATGATTGTGTTTTTGTCATAGTTGACCATTTCAGTAAAATGGCTAAGTTCATCTCTTGTCGAAAAACCATTTCTATTGCAAAATTAGCCCATATCTTCTTTGATACTATCTGGAATTCCTTTGGTCTACCCACTAGTATTGTCTTTGACATTGATTCCAATTTTATTGGTCATTTATGGCATTCCTTATGGAAAATTTTAGGGGAGTCTCTTAACTTTTCCATAGATTTTCATCCTTAATCCTATGGTCAAATTGAAGTAGTAAACCGTACTATTGTCTATATTCTTCTCATTTTCACCATTCATCTCCAGCAAAATGGGATTTGAGTCTTACCCACATTGAGCATGCATATAATCGGGCTATTCATTCCTCCACAGGTCACTCACCCTTTGAAGTATGTCTAGGTTTTCAATCCTTAACACCTTATGAGTTACCTTTATCCCTTCCATATCCTGTCATAGCCCATATGCAAAAATAGCAAGATAAAGCCCATTCATTCATCTAGCATTTGTAGCAACTTCACTCTAACATTGTTCACATTTTACAGAAAACCCAACAATAGTAGAATAAGGACATGGACAAATATCGTGTTCTACATCATTTTTAGAAGGGAGATAGAGTTTGGTTGTACCTTTATCATCGCAGGTTACATGGTACAACCCATAGAAATATCAAACCCATTTGCTTTAGGTCATACACTATTGTACAACATGTATTCGAGAATGCTTTTTAGGTTGATTCTCTAGCACACTTGGGCATCCATGATGTTGTCAATGTTGACTTACCCTGACCATACCATGAGTCTACATTGGAGACAAATCCTATCATTAGTCATCATGCTGATATTGTACCTGACTTCTAGTTTCCTTGGAGAATGATCATATTTTTGACGCCAATGTGCCACACTCACCAAGGATCTTTGAATTCCTACCTTGTTGTCAAACGAGGACAACTTCCACACCATACCCGATGGATATCTCATAGCCATATGGTTCATGACTTTCCTTCCATTTTGACCGCCTAGGAGCCCAATGCTCTTACAATGGGAAGGAATGATAGGGATTGAAGTTGCTATAATTATATTTGGAATGTATTATCTGCATAAATAATATTTTTAGAAATAACTGGATAATATTTCCATGAATATTCATATAAGGTTTCCAATTATTTCAACCTTATTCGTCCACTGTATTTAGCTATTAATAAGCCCGTTGTGAAATACATTTGACAGGGTTTTTAGTGTTCAATATTTTTTGTTATTTTTAATTTGGGTTATCCCATATCATATAAGGAAATAATTGATAAATTTAATGAATCTTGATCAAGGGCTTTGACTCTAAGAAAATTTATTGATAGGATATGAAAGTTTCCAAGAGTGGGTCTATACTTTCTTTCCAAAAATTTCTTCCTAGCTATTTTCTATTCAAAGGAGTAAAGAGATAGAATCCTGATAGGGGATCCTTGGTTTATGGGAAGAGCAGGACTCTTCCTTACCTATTGGTATAAATACTTTAGACCAAAATATGTAAATATTTCCTAGTACCAGTCTGGGTCAAGATGTATAAGTTACCCATTGAATTCTGGGAAATGGATACCTTCAAGAAAATAGACAACACTTGAAAAAATTCTTAGAGATTTTGGAAACCACTAAAGGTAGATTCTTAGTTATTTATGCTTGGATATTGGTCATGATTGACATTAGTAAACCTTTACAAAAATTAACCATTCTTAAATATGTGGGTAATTTTGTGGACCAAAACCATAGTTTATGAAAACATATAATTTGTCATGAGGTAGGGCATATTAAGAGATCATGCACTAAGAAGAGTCCAACATAAACATATGTAGAAAACCATAAGATAAACTTATAAATGGATATGTTTGATGATGGGTTTCAAATTCCAAAAAATAGGTCCAAACATATGAAAGTAAATAAATAATGGAGACAGGTAATGAAGGCTATTGGAAGAAATACCAATTCTTTTGAGGCTTCATCCTATGAAAATAAGCAAATTAGAGCTTAGAGGATATGGTACAATAAGATCAAAATATTAATAAGGAATTATCTATTCAATTTAATCCTTATTTACAGATGAAAATTCCTACTAAACCTAAATAATCCTCATTAAAATTTGAAGACTCTCTTGAAGTACCATGCATTATTTAGGAGAAGAAAAATGGTAGAGAAAATGGATTGTTTGGTAGAATCAAAGAGTAGAGAAAAAAAATTTGAATAGAATCAATTAGCACACTTAAAACAACAAAATTAATCTGCAATGAAACATATGTGAATTACTCACCAAGGTATATAAATACATGTAGATAGAGGTTGTATATATAGCTTTATGCTATATTAATTAGAACCACCTAACAGGCCTGATCAACACCTAAACCATCTCAGTTGGTTGGGTGCATTCAATACAGGCTTGACCTCAATAACTAAACCATCTCAATTGGTTGGGTGCATTCGATACAAACCTGACTTTAGATATGTGCACATAGGAGTAAAATAGTGTATGTAGATAACTAACATTAATTAAATATTATAATATAATAATATAACACCCCTCTTAATATTTACTTCATTTATTTCTAACCCAAGTTCAATTTTGAAGTAATAATTTTTTTGAATGTTGAGGGGCTTGGCGAATATATCAACCAATTGCTCATTTGTTTGATTATAGATCAGATCTACTTATCCATTCTAATTTTACTCCCTAATATAATTATGGTGCACTTCAATGTGTTTGTTGCAAGCATGGAACACTTGATTCTTTGAAATCTTCAAGAAAATTTGGTTATCACAATAGAATTTGCTTGGTTCTACTTGTTGAATACCAATACCACACATGAATTATCAAAGCCAAATGGCTTCAATAATTTCTTCTAGTTGATTTTGATCCAATTGTAATTTTCTCAACTATGTCTTCTACAACTTCTTTGTCCTCTACTTATGTGGATGAGAGTGCAAGTATGGTTTGTTTCTTACTACTCCATGAGAGTGATGTTGAACCAAGATGGAAGTAGATTCCTGATGTGGAATTTATGTTTTCTATACAACCAATCCAATCAGAGTCCAAGTATCCTTCAAGTTTGAAGTTTGCATTGTGCACAAACTTTAAGATATATTGTAGAGTGCCTTGTAATTATCTTAGCACTCTCTTTCTCACCTTCCAATGAATTTATTTAGGATAATTCATGAACCTAGATAAAATACCTATTGAATACAATAAATCTAGTGTAGTTGTAGTCAAATAGATTAGACTACCAACTAGTTATCTAAATAATATGCTATCTACAATTTTTCCTTCCTCATGAGCAACCAATTTTGTGCTAGATTCCATGGGAGTTGGAGCTGATTTACAATCTTACATTTTCCTTGGCATACTTAGCTTGAGAAATAAAAATTTCTCCAACCTTTTGCCAAACTTCCAGTCCAAGACAATAATGAAGTATTCCTGAATCTATCATCTCAACGTTCTTCAAATCCATTTTGATATTTTTAATCTCTTCTTCATCATCACCTCTAATTATTAAGTCATCCACATAAAAAATTACGAGAGGTGATAATACCACATTGAACCTTCAAGTAGAGATTTAAATCAACAAAAGACTTCTGGTATCTAGTTTGGAGTAGGTACTTGTCAATCTTAGCATACCCAGCTCTAGTAGCTTGTTTTAAGCTAGAAATTGCCTTCTTGATATGGCATACAAGCTACTCTTTACCTTCTTATACATAACCATGTGGTTGGTCCATGTACAATTATTCAATTATATCTCCATTTAGAAAAGCATTCTTTACATCAAGTTGATGTAGTTTCCATTTGTATTGAGTTGCTAAGGCAGGAATAACTCTGATGGTGATCATCTTGGCTACTAGTGCAAATGTCTCCATTTTTGATCTTGGAAGGCTTATTCATATGTGGAGGGCTCATAGGTATTCAACACTTGTGACATAAGTGCACAATTTACTAGATTCATTATCATCTTGTGCTTTCTTTTACACTCTACATCTGGAAACTGTGCTTTAGTTACAATTTTAAGATACCATTTGGGAATCTTATTTGAAGTTGAAGAGGATTAATGAGAAACTTCTTCTTGTGCTTCACTTTCACTTGTCAAGGTACTTTAAGGATCACTAGGTGTGGGTGTGTTGGATTCTAATTGTTCTCTAGCTACTCTATGTTGAAGAAGTTCCAACTCCTTAACACAAGAGTCTTTAATGCCTTCATCAAAGATTACATCCCTAAATACATGAATCTTTTTGGTTTTTATCTCATAGATTCTATATTCTTTACTTACATCACTGTAACCAATAAATATACATATGCTACTCTTATCATCTAATTTTTACTTTTTTTCTTTTGGAATATGCATATAGGTAGTACAACTGTAAAGTCCATATTTTTGCTAGTTTGAAAATGTAAGACGAAACCCTAAATAGTTCCATAGTTTCCTTGGCTGTTTTGTCCACACAATTGAAAATTATGGATTTTTCCCTCTAATTTTTCCAAGTGACTACTAGGTAAGTCAGTAGATCGTGCTTGTACATTGAGCACTCAAAGGAGAACGTTATTTTAATATTTAATAATTAAAATATTACTTATTATAATAATTAAAAATATTAAATACCTCTTTAATATTATATTAATAAAAATATATTCATATATAATTACTCATCCTAATTATCTCACCAGAAGTATGTTAGATTCTGACATATACCTTTGAATTTTCTCATGATTGAATAGGATTCCAAACATAGAATTAGCAACATCTGCAAAGATCGGCTTGTCAGTTTGTGACCAAAAATGGAAAACAAGTAAAATGTGCTTCCTGGTGGGGTTGTTGTTCACACTGTTGTTGGTTTAGAATATTATGGATATGAACAAAACATTAATGATCCACGAGGTCTCACTTGGCACCAAAGTGAGTTATCCCGCAATCAATATTGCTATCGATTCATCCATTGGAAGCAATGAAGCTCGATCCAATTTTGTCAGGTATTTTTGGTTCTTATAATTTATTTAACTATTTTTGGCACCGAAGTGAGTTATCCGGCAATCGATAACTTACTTGATTTATTCCAATGGATGAATCGATAGCAACATTGATTGTAGGATAACTCACTTTGGTGCCAAGCAAAGTATCAACCATAACATGATCCATGATACCTCCTAGTTCATTCATATTTTTTTCATCTCCATCATATTTTAAACCAACAACAGTGTGAACGACAATCACATCAAGAAGCACATTTTCCCTATTTTCCATTATTGGTCACAAACTAACAAACTGATCATCACTTACATTGCCAATTTTGTGTTTGGAATCCTATTCAATTGCAAGAAAATTCAAAGGTATATGTCCTAAGCCAACATAATCCTAGTGAGATAATTAGGATGAGTAATTATAGATTAATATATATATATATATATATTAATATAATATTAAAGAGGTATTTTAATATTTTAAATTATTATAATAAGTAAAATTTTAATTATTAAATATTAAAATAAAGTTCTCAACACCGACCTTTTAAACGAGTTCAAGTTTGGTAGGTTTTAGAGAAGTGCATCGAAGAAGAGTTATATTATTAAATAAAATCTTGGCAAGCTCTATATTGTAAAAGCCATGACATTTCCAAAGAGCAACCAAGGGTTTCATGATCTTCTCCATGTTATACAAGAGAATTCCAAGGTGTCTTAGCATGACTTTAATAAGCAAACATTTTGACTGAAATGGATTTTTAGGAAACTTGGAAGAAGAGAGCCTTCTAAGCTCAAGTTCAAGATGATTCCCTTTTACATTAGAACTTTTGCGAGATCTACCCCCTCGATGCCCTAGGTTGTTAATAATTGAAGCTTCAGTTCCAGTATACTTTCTATATTAAAAGTAGTAAGCAAGGGGAGGTCATCGTTACCTTTGTAATATGGCAGTGTGTGCAACCGCACTCCTTCAACTCGTCACATAATTTCTCCACTTTTTTTGGCCTGTCCAACCATGGGACACCTTTCATAATCCATGCAATGTCAGTAAAAGAGAAGTTCAATTTCATGGCAACGAACACTGCAAATAGATTTGCTGATGATTATTGGTATCACTTACACAAGTATTAATATCGCCCTTGGCTAGGGTTGATAATGTTTTGAAAAAATAGAAAACACAAGGATAAATCTCGCCCCCAGCTAGGGTTGAGAATGTTTTCGAAAAATAGAAAACACAAGTTTTAATCTTACCTTCGGTTAGGGTTGAGAATGCTTTGAAAAAATAGGGAACAAAAGTATTAATATCACCCTCGGCTAGGGTTCATAATATTTTGGAAAAATAGAAAGGTAAAAAGAGGAATTTGATGGAGCTTAGAAGAAGTCCATTTACTTTTTATAAATATAAATCCTCACGTTTGGATATTAACATAATTAGATATAAAGAAAAATTATTTATTGGTGAGAGTGGAACATTCTAGGGTAAAATAAATAAATGAAACATATCTTACTTTGATTTAAAAATAGAATGATGTAGAATTTTTTGATCCATTTAGGCCAATAAACCTATGTAATATGGATATAAGATAATCTTCAATGTGAGGGAAATTGGTTAAGACCACTATTAGATAAAATCATTTTAGAAGATCAAGGAGGATTTATGAAAGGGAGACAAATTCTAGATAAGATCATAGTAGTTCACGGAGTAATGCATTTAGTAGCTTCAAGGAAAAAGAGAATATTGATCTTAAAACTTGATATGAGTAAAGCCTATGATAAGGTTAAATGATATTTTCCTTTTTTTTTTAATTAGAAATGTTTGGATTTGGAAATAAATAGGTCAAATGGATTAAGCCTTCTCTATAGTATCATATTTGGTGTTGGTCAATGGGCTAGTAATATAATCATTTAAAGGCGAGAGGGGTCTTAGACAAGAAGATCCTCTATCACCATATTTTTTCATTATTATGGTAAACTTATTAAGAAGGAACTTGAAGTAAACATGCAAATATGGGCTAAAAAGTAGACTTAAGGCTTAGTAATAATATTGACAACATCACCCATCAATAATTTGTAGATGATATAGCTCTTTTTGGGAGGGCTGAGATAAACAAGACCAGAGCTTTGAATAACTTATCAAAGGAATGTGAAAGAGTGTCAGGGCAAAAAGTTAAGAATACAAAATCTAAATTTACCTCCTAAACACTCCAACTAGAATCAAATCTGGGATATGCAAGACACTTCAAATGGAGGAGGCAACTTTTCCAGCAACATATCTAGGTATGTCCTTATTTGAGGGGAGAATGAGGATAGAATTGATAAATCTAGTTATAAGTAAAGTTTTGAATAAACTATCGACATGGAAAGGTAGATGTTTAACATTAGCAAGTAATTAAGTCCATCTTACAAGCCTTTTCAACATATTATATATCTTTCTATACAATGCCAAAATCAATAGAAAACATTTAGTCTATATTATGTAGTCAAATATTTTGTGTTCAGGATTACATGATAAAAGCAAATTTCCTTGGGTAAAATGGAGCAAGGTGTGTGATGAAAAACAAGGAAGGTCTTGATTTAATATTTCTTACAAATGGAAACTTAGCTCTTAGAGGGAAAGTAATTTGATATTTGTACAAAGAGAGTCAAAGAAAATAGGTAAGAATTCTTCTAAGTATGTACATTTAGCCCAATGAACCAAGTTTAATATTTACCCAAATGGTTTCGTAGTATGGAACAATTTATAAAAATTAATTGATCTAGTGATTAAAGGTCTAATATGGGTGATAAGAACTAGATTTTTTTTTGTTTGGATGGATACTTGGTGTGATAAAAAACCACTCAATCTAAGATCCAATTTGAAACCATTGACAAGATTAATTCAAGGAAAATATGGTTTTAAATACAAGGATCAAGAAGGAAGATACAAATGAAAAGAACATTATTTTACAAGCATACAAGACATTGTTGTTAGGAGGCAGTTGAGCAGAAAGATAAAAATGATTATTTCAAGGGGAGCCGAGGATAAGCTGATTAAAGAGTTGAATAGTTCAAGAGAATACATAATAAGAAGCAAATATATGTAAAGCACCAATAAAATAAGAATATCATAAGAATATGGAGAGATATTTGGGATAGCCCGGGTATTCCTAAAGTTAAAATATTTGTTCAACTAGTAGGTCATAGAAGAATTTTATCCTAGGATAACCTTACAAATAAGGGTATTTTCATGGCCCCTCACAATGTATTCTATGTAAAAATGAGGAGAATATAGACCATCTCTTGGGACACTACTCAATAGTCTAGAAACTATGGTAATGGATTCTTAATATGTTTCATAAATGCATCGTGGTGAATGGCAAAATTGAAGAATGGTTAAAGCAATGTCATAACACATTTAAAAGTGAGGCTTTACAAACACCCTAATATATATCAAAAGATACAATACTTTGGACTATATGGCTAGAAATGAATAAAATAATATTTAAAGGAAGATAAAGTAGTTTAGAGGTACTGGAAATAAAGATTTGTTTAGCCATAAAGGAGACTAAATCAACCCTATCAACTCACTCAATCCCTAATTTGGAAGTAGAGACCCTTGATAGATGGATTCAAGTCATCAAATAGAATTATGATGTAGAGTACAAGAAAAACAAAATGAAGGTAAAGAATATAAAGTGAAAACCACTAGAAATGGAATTGATTTAAAAAATATTGATGGAGCATCTAAAGGAAATCTAGGACCAAGAGGAAGAAGAATAATTAGAAATAATAGAGGAGAGATTTTATCTCATTACACTTTTAGTAGTGGATTTAAGACAAATAATAAAGCTAAAGCTTAGGCAACTTTGGAAGAATTAAAAATATGTAAAAAAATGGAATGGAACAAAGCATGGATGGAATATGATTTCCTAATAGTAATTAAAGCAATTTTGAGGAAGTAAAGGTTCCATGAAATATACAAGAGATAATTGTAGAAATACAATATCTTCTTACAAAGTTTGAAGAAATAAGGTTTACACATACGTTAATGTGTATATTGGCCAGTCAATAGAGGGGTTTTCATTTAGGATCTTGAAGTTAAATTTTATTTTCTATTGTTAAAGGATGTCGTAAGTTTAGCGAAAGGTGACAAGAAAATGTTTACTACCTAAATCAATAATGATTAAAATTTATTTTAATGTTTTCCATTGCTAATATTTTCTTTATTTTATAACATTAACGTGTTTTCATATAAACTATTTATTAAAATTATTATGGTTGCACTTATGCTTCATGAAGGAAACTAGCAATCCAAATATGTTAAAGTAGACTATGATAGTGTAAAATTTTAGAAATATTATTTTACTAAGATGCAATGCATAGGCATTAGAGATAGATATTTGATATTATGAAGGCTACTACAGGAAAATGTTAAGAACGAAGTTTATCCATTCATTTTATTAAATAAATTGCATGTAAAATTATTGTAGGTTTATTTTCAAATAATATAATCAGTATAGGATATGCTGGTAAATTTCAATACATATTGACTTATAATTTCCTCCCCATGGACAGATTTACAACCAAATATCTAAAATCATCCCTCATAATAGAGGATAGGGAGGACACACAAAGCAACTATCCTTATTGCTCAAATATAATGATAGGGATTGAAGTTTTTATAATTATATTTTGAATGTATTATCTACATAAATAATATTGTTATAAATAACTGGATAATATTGCCATGAATAATGAGATAATTTTTTCAATTATTTCAATCTTATCCATCCATTGTATTTAGGTATAAATAAGCCCATTGTGCAATGCATTCGATAGAGTTTTCAGTGTTCAATATTTTGTGTTATCTGCAGTTTGGGTTATCCCATATCAGTGGTTTTAGAGCCTATGGTCAGGCCTAGGTATATATCCCTTGTTTAAACCTAGTTTGCCTAGACAAAATTTGTGTACCCTCTAAGTCTCATAAATACCTTATTAAGGAGGCACATTCTACCCTTTATTGTGGATACTTTGGAAAACATAAAAATCTTCATCACTTGAAGCAATTCTTCTACTGGCCCCACATGGAGCATGATGTGTTGAGGTATTTGATATAGTGTGTGGCTTGTTGTAAATACAAGATAGCTAATAGGAATCTCAGTCTCAACATGTCTTTTCCTATTGCATCTCGTCCATGGAAAAGTATTTCTATGAATATAGTTAGTGGTTTTCCTATGACAGTCCATTAGCATGATTGTGTTTTTGTTGTAGTTGACCATTTCAATAAAATGGCTAATTTCATCTCTTGTCGAAAAACCATTTCTATTGTCAACTTAGCCCATCTCTTCTTTGATACTATCTGGCATTCCTTTGGTCTACCCACTAGTATTGTCTCTGACCTTAATTCCCATTTTATTGGTCATTTATGGAATTCCTTACGAAAAATTTTAGGGGTGTCTCTTAACTTTTCCACAGTTTTTTATCCTCAATTCGATGGTCAAACTAAAGTAGTCAACCGTACTCTTATCTATATTCTTCTCATTTTTAACCATTCATCTCTAGCCAAATGGGATTTGAGTCTTACCCACATTGAGCATGAATATAATCAGGTTATCTATTCCTCCATAGGTCACTCACCCTTTGAAGTATGTCTAGGTGTTCAAACCTTAGCACCTTATGAGTTACCTTTATCCCTTCCATATCCTATCACAAACCCTATGTAAAAAGAGCAAGATAAAACCCATTCCTTCATCCATCATTTGCAGCAACTTCACTCTAATATTGTTCACATTTTACAAAAAATCCAATAGCAACAAAAAAAGGCCATGGATAAACATCATGTTCCACATCATTTTTAGGTGGGAGATAGAGTTTGGTTGCATATTTATCATTACATGTTCCAAAGTACAACCCATAGCAAGATCAAACCCATTCGCTTTGTGGCATACACTATTATAAAACAGGTATCCGAGAATGCTTTTCAGTTTGATTCTCTAGTACACTTGGGCATCCATGATATTGTTAATTTTGAATTACTCCGACCATACCATGATTTTACATTGGAGACAGATCCTATAATTAGTCATCTTGTTGATATTGTACTTGTCTTCTAGTTTTCTTTGGAGAATGATCATGTTTTTGACACCAAAACGTGCCACACTCACCAGGGATCTTCGACTTACTACCTTGTGGTCAAACATGGATAGCTTCCACATTGGGCTCAATGGATCTCTCATATGCAGATGGTTCATGAATTTTCTTCCCTTTTGACCGCATTGGAACCCAATGCTCTTACAATGGGGAGGAATGATAAACATTGAAGTTTCTATAATTATATTTGGAATGTATTATCCACATAAATAATATTGTTATAGATAACTTAATAATGTTGCCATGAATAATCGGATAAGGTTTCCAATTATTGCAACCTTATCCGTCAACTGTATTTAGCTATTAATAAGCCCATTATGCAATGCAATCGATAGATTTTTTAGTGTTAAATATTTTGTGTTATTTGTAGACTAGGTTATCCCATATCATATAAGGAAATAATTGATAATTTTAATGAAAAATGATCAAGGACTTTGAATCTAAGAAAATGGATTGATAGGAGATGGAAGTATCCAAGAGTGGGTCTATATTTTCTTCCCGAAAATTTCTTCCTAGATATTTTCTATTCAAAGGAGTAAAGAGATAGAATCCTGATAGGGGATCCTTGTTTTATGGGAAAAATAGGACTCTTCTTTACTTATTTGTATGAATAATTTAGACCAAAAGATGTAAATATTTCCTAGTACCAGTCTTTGTCAAGATGTATAGGTTACCCATTGAATTCTGGGAAATGGATACCTTCAAGTAAATAGGCATAAAATGACAAAATTCTTAGATATTTTGGAAAATACTAAAGGTAGATTCTTAATTATTTATGCTTGGATATTGGTAATGATTGACATCAGTAAACCTTTACCAAAATTAACCATTCTTAAATATGTGGGTAATTTTGTGGACCAAAACCATAGTTTATGAAAATATATAATTTGTCATGAGGTGGGGCATATTAAGAGATTGTGCCCTAAGAAGAGTCTAGCATAAACATATGTAGAAAACCATAATATAAAATTATAAATAGATATGTTTGATGATGGTTTTTAACTTCCAAAAAATAGGTCCAAACATATGAATGTAAATAAACAATGGAGACCCATAATAAAGGCTATTGGAAGAAATACCAATTCTTTTGAGGTTTCATCCTATGAAAAAAGAAAATTAGAGGTTAGAGGATATGGTACAATAGGATAAAAATATTAATAAGGAATTGTCTATTCAGTATAATCCTTATTTATGCATGAATATTCCTACTAAACCTAAAAAATCCTCATCAAATTTTGAAGACTCTCTTGGAGTACCATGCATTATTTAGAAGAAGAAACATGGTAGAGAAAATGGAGTGTTTGGTAGAATCAAAGAGTAGATATCAAAAACTTGAATAGAATCAATTAGCACACTTAAAACACAAAAATTAGTTTGCGATGAAACATATGTGAATTGCTCACCAAGGTATATAAATACATGTAGATAGTTGTATATATAGCTTTATGCTATAATAATAAGAACCACCTAACAATATTGATCAACACCTAAACCATCTCAATTGGTTAGGTGTATTCAATACAGGCTTGACCTCAACAACTAAACCATCTCAATTGGTTAGGTGTATTCAATATAGGCTTGACCTCAACAACTAAACCATCTCAATTGGTTGTGTGTATTCGATACAAACCTGACTTTAGATATGTGCACATAGGAGTAAAATAGTGTATATAGATAACTAACATACCTATTGAATACAATAAATTTGGTCTAGTTGTAGTTAAATAGATTAGACTACCAACTAGTTATCTAAATAATATGCTATCTACAGGTTTTCCTTCCTCATCAACAACCAATTTTGTGCTAGCTTCCATGGGAGTTGGAGCTGATTTATAATATTGCATTTTCCTTGGTATTCTTTGCTTGAGAAATGAAAATTTCTCTAGCATTTTGCCAAACTTGTATATTTTAATATTTAATAATTAAAGGAGAATGTTATTTTAATATTTAATAATTTTCCTTGGTCTAGTCAGCAGATCATGCTTGTATATTGATTACTCAAAGGAGAATGTTATTTTAATATTTAATAATTAAAATATTACTTACTATAATAATTACAAATATTAATTAATCTATAATTAATCATCCTAATTATCTCACTAGAAGTATGTTGGCTTACGACATACTTTTGAATTTTCTCATGATTGAATAGGATTCCAAACATTGAATCGACAACGTCTGCGAAGATCGGCTTATCAGTTTGTGACCAACAATGGAAAATAGGGAAAACGTGCTTCTTGGTGCGATCGTCGTACACACTGTTGTTGGTTTAGAATATGATGGATATGAACAAAACATGAATGGTCCAAGAGGTATCCTGCATCATGTTATGGTCGATATTTCACTTGGCATCGAAGTGAGTTATCCTATAATCAATGTTGCTATCGATTCACCCATTGGAAGGAGCAAAGCTCCATCCAGATCTGTCAGGTATTTTTTGTTAACCTTATGATTTATTTAACTATTTTTGACATCGAAGTGAGTTATCCTGCAATCGAAAACTCATTTGATTGTTTCCAATGGGTGAATCGATAGCAACATTGATTACAGGATAACTCACTTCGATGCCAAGTGAAATATCGACCATAACATGATGCAGGATACCTCTTGGACCATTCATGTTTTGTTCATATCCATCATATTCTAAACCAACAACAATGTGAACAACGATTGCACTAGAAAGCACAATTTCCCTATTTTGCATTGTTGGTCACAAACTGACAAATCGATCTTTTCAAACTTTTTCGATTCCATGTATGGAATCCAATTCAGTCGTGATCTAATTCAAAGGTATATGTCATAATCCAACATGCTTCTAGTGATATAATAAGGATGAGTAATTATAGATTAATATATATTTTTTATTAATATAATATTAAAGAGGTATTTAATATTTTTAATTATTATAATAAGTAATATTTTAATTATTAAATATTAAAATAAATTTCTCAACACCGATATTTTAAACGAGAGCAAGTTTGGTAGGTTTTAGAGAAGTGTAACGAAGAATATTCGTATTATTAAATAAAATCTTGGCAAGCTCTTTACCTCAAAAGCCATGACCTTCCCATAGATCAGAGGGTTTCATGATCTTCTCCATGTTATACAAGAGAATTCCAATGTGTCTTAGCATGGCTTTGATGAGCAAATTTTTGGACTGAAATAGGTTTTCCATAAACTTGGAAGAAGAAATCCTTCTATGCTCAAGTTCAAGATGATTGGCTTTCGCATTAGAACTTTCGTGAGATCTACCCCCTTAATACCCCATTTTGTTAATAACTGAAGCTTCAATTCTAGTATACTTTCCACATTAAAAGTAATAAGCAAGGGGAGGTCATCATTACCTTTGTAATCTGGTAGTGTGTGCAGCCATGCTTCTTCAACCCGTCATAGACTTTCTCCACTTTTTTAGGCCTCTCCAACCATGGGAAACCTTTCATCATCCATGCAATGTCAGTGGAAGAGAAGTTAAATTTCATGGTAGTGAACATTACAAATGGATTTGCTGATGACTATTGGTATCGCTTACACAAGTATTAATCTCACCCTTGGCTAGGGTTGAGAATGATTTGGAAAAATAGGAAACACAAGTGTTAATCTTGCCCTTGGTTAGGGTTGAGAATGTTTTAGAAAACTAGAAAACACAAGTATTTAACTCACCCTCGGCTAGGGTTGAGAATGTTTTGGAAAAATAGGAAACACAAGTATTAATCTTACCTTCGACTAGGGTTGAGAATATTTTAAAAAAATAGGAAACATAGGTATTAATATCACCCTCATCTAGGGTCAAGAATATTTTGGGAAAATAGAAAGCTAAAAATAGGAATTTTATGGATCTTAGAAGAAGTCCATTTACTTTTTATAAATATAAATCCTTACGTTTGGATATTAACATAATTGAGATATGAAGAAGAATTATTTATTGGTGAGAGTGGAACATTCTAGGGTAAAATAGTATATATCTTATAAAATAAATGCAACATATCTTATCTTAATTTAAAAATAGAAGGATGTAGAATTGGTTGATCCATTTAGGCCCATAAACCTATGTAATATGAATATAAGATAATCTTCAATGTGAGGGAAATTTGTTAAGACAACTATTAGAAAAAATAAATTTAGAAGAGCAAGGAAAATTTGTGAAAGGGAAACAAATTCTAGACGAGATTATAGTTGTTCATGAAGTAATGCATTTAGTAGCTTCAATAAAAAAAAGAATATTGATCTTAAAATTTGATATGAGTAAAGCCTAAGATAAGGTTAAATAGGATTTTCTTTTTTTCGTATTAGAAAAGTTTGGATTTGGAAAGAAATAGGCCAAATGGATTAAGCCTTTTCTCTATAGTATCATATTTGGTGTTGTCAATGGGCTAGTAATATAATAATTTAAATGCAAGAGAGGTCTTAGACAATAAGATCCTCTATCACCCTATTTGTTTATTATTATGGTAGACTTATTAAGAAGGAACTTGAAGCAAACATACAAATATGGATTAAAAAATAGACTTAAGGCTAGTAATAACATCGACAACATCACCCATCAACAATTTGTAGATGATATAGATCTATTTGGGAGGGCTGAGATAAACAAGACCAACACTTTGAATAACTTATTAAAGGAATATAAAAGAGTGTTAGGGCAAAAATTTAAGAGGACAAAATTAAAATTTACCTCCTAAACACTTTAACTAGAATCAAAGTCGAGATATGCAAGTTACTTCAAATGGAGGAGGCAACTTTACCAGCAACATATCTAGGGTTACTTCAAGGGTAGAATGAGGATATAATTGAGAAATCTAGTTATAAGTAAAGTTTTGAATAAACTATAGATATGGAAAGGTAGATTTTTAACATTAGAAAGTAATTAATTCCATCTTAGAAGCCTTTTTAACATATAATATATCTTTCTATCCTATGCCAAAATTGACAAAAAAAATAATCTATATTATACAGTCAATCATTTTGTGTTCAAGATTACATGATAAAAGCAAATGTCCTTGGGTAAAATGGATCAAGGTGTGTGATGATAAAACAAGGGAGGTCTTGATTTAAGAGTTCTTACAAATGCAAACTTAGCTCTTAGGGGGAAAGTAATTTGAAGTTTGTACAAAGAGAGTCAAAGAAAATAGACAAGAATTCTTCTAAGTATGTACATTCAGCCCAATGACCCAAGCTTAATATTTACCCAAATAGTTTCATAGTATGGAATAATTTATAAAAATCAATTGATCTAGTGATTAAAGGTCTAATATGGGTGGTAAAAACTATAATTTTTTTATTTGGTGATAAAAAACCACTCATTATAAGATCCAATTTGAAACCATTGACAAGATTAATTCAAGGAACATATGGTGATATAGTTTCAAATATTATGTAAAAGGATCAAGAAGGAAGATACAAATGAAAATAACATTATTTTACAAGTATACAAGACATTGATGTTAGGAGGTAGTTGAGTAGAAAGATAACAATGATTATTTCAAGGGGAGTCGAGGATAAGCCGATTAAGGAATTGAATAGTTCAAGAGAATACATAATAATAAGCAAATATAATGTAAAACACCAACAAAATAAGAATATCGCAAGAATATGGAGAGATATTTGGGATAGCCCGAGTATTCCTAAAGTCAAAATGTTTGTTCAACTAGTAGGTCATAGAAGAATTTTATCCTAGGATAACCTTATAAAGAAGGAGATTTTCATGGTCCCTCATAATGTATTCTATGTAAAAAGGAGGAGAATATAGACCATATCTATGGGACACTGCTCAATAGTCTAGAAACTATGGTAATTGATTATTAATATGTTTCATTAATGCATGGTGGTGAACGACAAAATCGAAGAATGGTTAAAGCAATGGCATAGAACTTTTAAAAGTGAGGCTTTACAAACAATCTAAGATATATCAAAAGATACAATACTTTGGACTATATGGCTAGAAATGAATAAAATAATATTTAAAGGAAGAGAAAGTAGTTGAGAGGTACTGGAAAGGAAGATTTGTTTAGCCATAAAGGAGTCAAAACAAACCCTATCAACTCACCGAATCCATAATATGGAAGAAAAGAGCCTTGATAAATGGATTCAAATCATCAAATAGAATTATGATGTAGAGTACAAAAAAAACAAAATGAAGGTAAAGAATATAAAGTGAAAGCCACCAGAAATGGAATTGATTTAAAAAATATTTGTGGAGCATCTAAAGGAAATCTAGGACCAAGAGGAAGAAGAATAATTAGATATAATAGATGAGATATTTTATCTCATTACTCTTTCAATAGTGGATTTAAGATAAATAATAAAGCTAAAACTTAGGCAGCTTTGGAAGTATTTAAAAATATGTAAAAAAATAAAATGGAACAAAGCATGGATGGAATATGATTTCCTAATAGTAATAAAACAATTTTGAGAAAGCAAAGGCTCCATGAAACATACAAGAGATAATTGTGGAAATACAAGATCTTGTTACATAGTTTGAAGAAATAAGGTTTACACATACTTTAAGGGTAGGAAAAAAATGTGTAGATTGGCCAGCCAATAAAGGGGTTATCATTGAGGATCATGTAGTTAAATTTTATTTTTTTACGGTTAGAGGAAGTGGTAAGTTTATGCCTAAATCAATAATGATAAAATTTATTTTCATATTTTCCATTGGTAATATTTACTTTATTTTACAACATTAATGTGTTTTCATATAAACAATTTATTACAGTTATTATGGTTGCACTTATGCTTCATGAAGGAAACTAGAAATCCAATAATGATTAAAATTTATTTTAATATTTTCCATTGGTAATATTTACTTTATTTTACAACATTAATGTGTTTTCATATAAACTATTTATTACAGTTATTATGGTTGCACTTATGCTTCATGAAGGAAACTAGAAATCCAAATCCGGTAAAGTAGACTATGATAGTGCAAAGTTTTAGAAATATTATTTTACTAAGATGCAATGCATAGGCATTAGAGGTAGAGTTTTGATATTATGAAGGCTATTATAGGAAAATGTCAAGAACGAAGTTTAATTTTTGAAAATTTATATTCACACAGAAAATTAAAGGTCATCTAGAAAATTAAAATCAAGAATTTAGATTTTTTAATTTTTGTAAAAAATGATCTAGGTTTCTAGCTATAACAATTCAATTGAGATGAGAATTGAATATTTTTATGAACTCTCAAGCTCTAAAGAAGAGAGTTGTGATTTTTCAAGGGTGGGGACCCAAGTACAACCCCTTGTTCTATACCAAAAATAAAAAATTATGGTCATCAAAATAATAAAATATTATGTTTGTCCTCATCTCAATTAGATTATATAATTTTTCAATGAGTTTACACAAGTTTTTATGAGGGGTCTTAGTCGCCTCATATATAAGTATATTTAATTTTTATATCTCAAAGATATTTCTACTTTATTTTTTGTAACATATATTTTCATCTTCCTAAGATCATTATGTTTTGATAATGAGTTCTTAAAATTATTTTCTTTGAGATATAAATTAGCTCTTAACATATTTTTTATTCAAATATAAAATCTTATTTTCTGAGATTTCTTCTAAAGTTTGAATTTCATGGAAATGAATATCAACACTACGTCTAATTACATAATTTTCCAATATTTTTCAATTGATTTCATGCTCTATAGATATGCTCACATTTCCAAAAAAAAACTACCTCCAACAATAATGTTATTTTTATCTAATCCTACCTTCATTTTTGTTGATAACATTAATGATAATAATTTTCCAGTTGATTTCATGCTCTATAAATATGCATAGATAGTAGCCTAGATCCGATTCTTCTGAGTGGTGCGCCATATTGATGACGATGGTGCAACCCCTGTGCGTCTGACGGTCCCCATATCACACGGGGTTACCATGTACCGAGACGGTGGAAGTCCTGGGAGCCTTCGTAGATAGTTTGAACCCTACCAGCTGTGCTGGTAGTTACTAAAAATCATGATTGTAACCATTGCTTCTATATATCAAGAAAAAAAAATGCTTATATTTCCAAAAAATTACCTCCAACAATAATGTTATTTTTATCTAATAACTACCTCTATTTTTGTTGATAACATTAATGATAATATGATGGAGACTGTTGTTATTCCCTTATCTCTTCAAATATATATATATATATATATATATATATATGGCAATTTTTCATGTTTTAGAAAATAAAATGTGGCAATTTTTCATGTTTCATAAAATAAAATTATAGATATTTATCAGCCAAGATTCAAATGATGGAAGGGAGCAATGAAGGGCAAGGGTATCAACAAGGATATTTATCAGCCAAGATTCAAATGATGGAAGGAGCAATGAAGGGCAAGGGTATCAACAAGGTGGGATATTTTATTTTGGCATGGAATTTTTTAGTTGATTTTAATTTATTATTTCAATAGATATTGAGTTATAGTTTCCTTCCCATGGACCAATTTATAGCTAAATCCTTATAATCATCCCTAGTAGTAGAGGTTAGGAAGGACCTCACAAAGCAATTATCCTTATTGCTCAAAGATAAAGTATTCATTGGTAAATTTAATGGGTCCTGATTAGGGGCTTCGAATATGAGAAAATAGATTGATAGGAGATAGACAAAGATAAAGTAGTCATTGGTAAATTTAATAGGTCTTGATTAGGGGCTTTGACTATGAGAAAATATATTGATAAGAGATAGAAGTCTCAAAGAGTGAGTCTATCCTTTCTTTCCAATGGTTTCTAAAAGGGGATCCTTGGAGAAAATAGATAGAATCCTAAAAGAGGACCCACTGGTATAAAAGCTTTGCAATTGAAAATATAAATTTATTCATAGTACCAATTTGGATCAAGATGTATGGGTTACCCCTTGAATTCTAGAAAATGAATACCTTAAGGCAATAGAAAACACTTTAAGATAATTCTTTGAGATTTAAAAAACTAAAAAAGATGGTGTTTTGGATATTTGTGCTCAAGTACTGGTCATGATTGATATTAATAAACTATGATTGATATTAATAAACTATGATTGATATTAATAAACCTTTACTAGAATCAATCAATCATTCTTACATATGGAGGTAATTTGTAGACTCAAATCATAGATTATGAAAATATATCTTTCAAATATAGAAGAGGTGAGGCATAATTTTACTAGAATCAATCAATCATTCTTACATATGGAGGTAAGTTGTAGACCCAAATCATAGATTATGAAAATATATCTTTCAAATGTAGAAGATGTCATAAAGTGAGGCAAAATAAGAGATCATGCGCTAAGAATTGGAAAGTAGCTTAATTTAAAGTTTATGCAAAAAAAACATTAGACAATTTAACAAAATGATAAAACTTTCTCAAATGATATAAGAGGCCTTTTGTAGAGAGACTTTGCCTATGGCATATCTACACAAACTAATTTGAAATAGTTAAAATGATCGTTCTTCTATTCTCAGTTATAACTGTCCCAGAAGATCTGTAAACTGTATTCCTTGATTATACATGATTCCCAATTTCCCGTCGAGTATCGTGATGCAATTGTTAAAACAATGGTTACGCCAGAGTAGGATTTTCTGCTAAAATTTATAATTCATCAATTATGCTTCACTAAACGTCCGCAATGAAATGAAATAAATAAGGCTGACTCTAAAAAAATTGATAATTAGCGTGCATACCAGAATTGAATAATTAAGTATTATTAAATAGCAAAAGCTCAACTTTTTTGTGTGGATTTTTATGGTTGAATTTTAAATTGATTTTTTTAATCTCATATAATCAATTTAAAAAATAACTAGTCATTACATAAAAAATAAAAAAACTTTTTTTAAAATCAGTGCAACATAAACAAAAAAATCTTTTGATTTTTTTTAATCTCATATAATCAATTTAAAAAATAGCTAAACATTACATAAAAAATAATTTTTTTTTTTTTAAATCAGTGCAACATAAACAAATAAATCTTTTGATTTCTTTTAATCTCATATAACCAATTTAAAAAACAACTAATCATTAAAAAAAAAACAAGGAAGTCTTTTTAAATAACTTAGGCTTCAGTCATCAAAACCACAGAAACATTTAACAGCATAGGGCATTCAGAATGAGTAGGAAGATATTCTTTTGTCATCAAAAGAAATCGGAAACTAATCACACAAGGCCCTGATAACAATAAAATAGAAAAACACAAATCTTACCTAATTACTGAGCCCAAATTGGTGAGCAACCTGCCATTGTAAACACGGATTTG
Organism: Wollemia nobilis; assembly: GCA_028583015.1. Lineage (NCBI taxonomy): Eukaryota > Viridiplantae > Streptophyta > Pinopsida > Araucariales > Araucariaceae > Wollemia > Wollemia nobilis. The sequence continues at coordinate 433,146 of JAQPPZ010017217.1, read as the reverse complement.
CATGGCTGCGGACACCCCACGTCCTCCACCCATAACTTGCATGACCGCTACGCCTGTGGTTCCACTTGGCACATACATGTCTCCTTCCAACTGCCATACGCCCGATTCATACTGCAATGCAATGTTATTTCTCATTAAATTAATAGTATTCTTCTTCTTCCAATAATACAGGTTTGAGCATTAGTTTAGATTAATAATTAAGACACAAAACAGGAATTGAAGATTTACATGAACACTGAAGCCCATTTCCCTTCGGGGGTTTTGTTGGACTGGTGGGGTCGTCCGGTTTGTCGTCATCGAAGACCCACATGGTATAAACTCCGTTCTTGAAGCTGAAACGCTCGTTCATGCTTACGTCGTATGGCTTTTGAACCATCGATTGGAGCTGCAGATCATTTTCTCCATCTCTTTGCACCTGCCGCTCTTTGCAATATATATATCTATATATATATAGAGGTAGTTCATTTCCTTTGAACTAATCATCGACTGCAAAAACACGGCAATCTGTTAGGGAGATGAGTACATGCAGAATAAACTAAGAAGACCAAAAACCTGACACTATCAAATGTAACAAATCTTACCCTTCAGACCTAACACAAGATGCGACACCCTTTATTCACAGCGGCTATATCTGTTGCGGGTTACTTGTTCTTACTTCCATCATCTTTGCGGCCTTTTTATAGCTCAGTCAAAACCCTAACAAAAACCCTAGACGAACTCTTGAGCTGACACGTGGACATTGCGGTTTTTACCTAAAAGGGGTCTAAATATGGGAGGTATGGTTGTCCGTCTTTTAGGGTCGGTGGTTAGATTTAGCAACTTGCATAGCGGAGCCAATAACATCAAAAATGAATACTAGACAACGATCTTTTAGGGTCGGTGGTTAGATTTTGCTTGCTTCGGCTATCTGTTACGGAAATTCGGTCTAATAACTAAATCCTTGAACGAGAACTTGAAAACCATCTATGGGTTTATTGCCCCGTCTGCAAGAGCGAGATTGATGCAGCAAGATTTAGCATAATTTATATAGGTTTTTAAATGGTAAGTGTAAATGGGCATTGCTAGATTCAATGAAAAATTATGTGCTTTGATGTTATAAAGGATTGAAATGATTTTCATTATGCCGAGAGGCGTTCCTTCAATGGCAGGTAGGGGTGGGAGGAGGCAAAGAGTTCATACATGCATGTCATGCATTAAACAATTTTTTATTTATTAAAAAAGTCGACATTAACAAAAATATTTAAAATATTTAAACTAAAATAGTCGACTAACCAACCGTTGCAAACATTTAAAATATTTAAACTAAAACACCCCCAAGAAATGAGATAGAGGCCTCCATGGCAGGTAGGGGTGGGAGGAGGGGTGGGAGGAGGCAAAGAGTTCATACATGCATGTCATGCAGTAAACAAATTTTTTTTAATTAAAAAAGTCGACATTAACAAAAACATTTAAAATATTTAAACTAAAACAGCCGACTAACCAACCGTTGCAAACATTTAAAATATTTAAACTAAAACACCCCCAAAAAATGAGATAGAGGCCTCGAGATTTATAACTCTCGACGTTTTTAGATATATATCCTTTATATCTAAGATAGCCATATTTCATATTTGGATCTCAATCATATATTAAGTGTGATAACTATATTACATCATTAATTATAAAGTAATGAGAAAGGGGGAGGTCATCGTTACCTATGCAATCTCACACTGTGTGCAAACGTGCTTAAAATAATCTTTAATGCGAGAGCAAATTGGTTAAGACCACTATTAAAAAAAATCATTTTAAAAGAGCAAGAAGGATTTATAAAAGGGAGATAAATTCTAGACGAGATGATACTAGTTTGTGAAATAATGCATTTAGTAGTTTTAAGAAAAAAAAGAATATTGATCTTAAAATTTGATATGAGTAAAGCCTATGATAAGGTTAAATCAGATTTTTCTTTTTTCTCGAATTAAAAATGTTTGGATTTGGAAAGAAATAGGTCAAATGGATTAAGCCTTCTCTCTATAGTATCATATTTGGTGTTGGTCAATGGGCTAGTAATAAAATCATTTAAAGGCGAGAGGGGTCTTAGACAAGAAGATCCACCATATTTGTTAATTATTATGGCAAAGGTATTAAGAAGGAACTTCAAGCAAACTTACAAATATGGGTTAAAAAGTAGACTTAAGGCTAGTAATAACATCGACAACATCACCCATCAACAATTTGTAGATGATATAGCTCTTTTTGGGAGGGCTGAGATAAACAAGACCAAAGCTCTGAATAACTTATTAAAGGAATATGAAAGAGTGTCAGGGCAAAACGTTAAGAGGACAAAATCTAAATTTACCTCGTAAACACTCCAACTAGAATCAAATCTGGGATATGCAAGTTACTTCAAATGGAGGAGGCAACTTTGTCAGCAACATATCTAGGGATGCCCTTATTTGAGGGAAGAATGAGAATAGAATTGAGAAATCTAGTTATAAGTAAATTTGTTAATAAACTATCGATATGGAATGGTAGATGCTTAACATTAGCAAGTAATTAAGTCCATCTTACAAGTCTTTTCAACACATTATATATCTTTCTATACTATTGCAAAATCGATAGAAAATTTTTAATCTATATTATGCAGTCAATCATTTTGTGTTCAGGATTAGGTGATAAAAGCAAATTTTCTTGGGTAAAATGGAGCAAGGTGTGTGATGATAAAACAAGGGAGGTATTGATTTAAGAGTTCTTACAAACGTAAACTTAGCTCTTATGGGAAAATTAATTTGAAATTTGTACAAAGAGAGTCAAATAAAATAGGCAAGAATTCTTCTAAGTATGTACATTCAGCCCAATGACCCAAGATCAATATTTACCCAAATGGTTTTGTAGTATGGAACAATTTATAAAAATCAATTGATCTAGTGATTAAAGGTCTAATATGGATGGTAAGAACTAGAGAATTTTTTTTGTTTGGATGGATACTTGGTGTGATAAAAAATCACTCAATCTACGATCCAATTTGAAACTATTGACAAGATTAATTCAAGGAATATTGATGATATGGTTTCAAATATTATGTACAAGGATCAAGAAGGAAGATACAAATGAAAAGAACATTTGTTTTACAAGTATACAAGATATTGATGTTAGGAGGCAATTGAGCAGAAAGATAATAGTGATTATTTCAATGGGAGTCGATGATAAGTTGATTAAGGAGTTGAATAGTTTAGGAGAATACATAATAAGAAGCAAATATAATGTAAAGCACCAACAAATTAATAATATCTCTCAATGGTGGCAGCAATGAGGGAATGACTTTCGGGGTAGTGCTTCTTTCAAATTAGCCCAAAAAATCAAATTTGTCAAAGAAAACCTGAAAATATGGAATAGAGAAGTTTTTAGAAACTTGTTCACTAATAAACAAGCAGGCTCTGATAGGCTGATGGAAATTGAGTGCAGAATCCAATCGGGGGAGGATGATGAGGATTTGAGGAGAGAAGGGAAAAAAGCTTTAGAAGATTACCACGATATCCTAGCGTGCGAAGAGGCTTTCTGGAGACAAAAATCAAGAGGTATTTGGATAAAAGATGAGGATACCAACACGAGATTCTTCCATGCATCAACCCTTAGAAACAGGATGTTTTTGCAGCTATAAAATATTTTTGGACATCCAAGGCAGTGCCACGAGGAATCAATTCTACATTTATAGCATTAATCCCCAATAATGAAATGGACAAATATTTAGCAGATTACAGACCAGTTAGCATTTGCAATGTGGTCTATAATATTCTCATAAAAACCATTACGAATAGGTTAAAAGAAATTTTGCCTTCCATCATAGATAAAAACCAAGGCAGTTTAGTTAAAGGAAGATCAATACTTGATGGGGTTATCATAGTCCATGAAGCCTTACACTCAGCAGCTTTAAGAAATCCACTTTCATTTTGAGGCTAGACATGAACAAAGTGTATGACAGAGTAAACTAGGATTTTCTGGTGGTTGTTCTCCTCAAATTTGGTTTTCATCCCCAATGGGTTCAATTGATCAAAGGCTGCATAATCAAACCTTGGTTCTCTGTTTTAGTAAATGGATCACCTGCAGGTTTTTTCCAAAGCAATAGAGGCATACGTCAAGGTGACCCAACTTTCCCCACTGTTGTTCATCACAATGGTTGAAGCCTTGGGGAGGACAGTCAAAGAAGCAGTCAACCGAAGTCTAATTTCAGGAATTAAATCCACATCACTCACAAACCCGGTGTCTCATTAGCAAATTTTTGGATGATACCATTCTTTCAACCTTTGCATCAGTGGCTGAAGCTAATATGATCAAACATATTCTCACTCTATGAGAAAGTGACAGGGCAAAAAGTTAACTTTAGGAATAGTAGGCTTTTCTTTCTCAATACTCCGTTGCAGAGGCAAAGGAAAATTGCAATTATTCTTGGATGCTCAATATCATCTCTTCCACCCTCTTATCTCAGCCTACCTCTTTTTTCAACACTCCCTTCCAAGTCATTATGGGACAATGTGATAGAGATAATTAAAAAGAAATTGTCAGGTTGGAGAGGAAAGATTTTGTCTCAAGCTAGCAAACCAATCCTTACCTCGGCATCCCTATAGAGCATCCCTATTTTTTCATGTCTATATTTAAGGCTCCAAGAATAGTTTATAACAAAATAGAACAAATTCAAAGGAAATTTTTGTGGTCTGGCTTAGAAGAAAGAAATCGTTTCCACTTAGTGAATTGGGACAAGATGTGTACACCAAAATCAGCAGGTGGAATAGGTTTGAGAAGAATTCATCTTATTAATATAGCACTCATAGCAAAACAAGCTTGGTGCTTAGTCAACAATGATAACAATGATTGGGTCCCAATTATCAAGAGAAAATATTTACAGGGTAGGGACTTTTTGAATGATCTAGTTCCCTTTATAGGATCTACTTTCTCAAAGGCGGTCAATGCTTCAAAAGAATTGTTGCGTAAAGGTCTGAGATGGTGGCTTGGGGATGGATGAAAAATAGATTTTTGTAAAGTTAAGTGGGTCAGAAACACTCCTAGGATTGAGGATCTAGCCTCGGCGGTGCTAAAAAACTTCACTAATGCTTCATTTGGTCCCAAAGTTGGCGACTTTATCCATGTGCATAATGGAAGACGGATTTGGAAAGAGGTCAGGTGCATCAATTTAAATTTTGAGTCCATCTTGCTCAATTCTCTTCTCAAATATTTCTTTATTCCATCTCATATTTTTGAAGATCATTTTTTCTGGGAAGAAACTGACTCAGGTAAATTCTCCATTAATACGGTCTACATTTTATCATTGGGCAACTTGGCCCCATCATATTTTAGTCGAGTATGGATAAAAAACATAGTTTCCAAAGTTAATTTTTTCTCTTGGCTTGCCACCCAGGATAAAATTCTCACCATTGACAACCTAATGAAGCGAGATCTGATAATTCCTAATAGGTATCATCTTTGTCTCGGCAATTGGGAGTCCTCGAGTCATCTCTTCCTCCTCTACCCTTTTTTTGAAGCTGTCCTCAGCCTTGTGTTCTAGTATTTTTGTATGATGTGGGTAAGACCGAGGGTAGTCTTGTCTTAATAGTTTCCTATGGCAAATATGGCTAGAGAGGAATAGGCATGTCTTCTCAAACCTCAAAAGGGATCCCAAATCAATTTTCAACAAGATCATGACTTTTGTAAAACAAAACGTCTCCCTTATTCCTATGCCAGAAAAACAACCCTCAAAATTTTAAGTCAGTCTTTGTCAGTCTCTAGGAATTCCCTTAAATATTTCACCTGGTCAAAGTGTCCTTAACAAGAGGGCAATGTGCATATGGACTCCACCCCCAAAATGGTGGATCAAATTAAATTTTGATGGTGCAGCTCATGTCAATCCTGGGATGGCAGGGGTAGGAGGAATTGTTAGATATCATAATGGTAGCGTCCTCATGGATTTTGCTGAGCATCTTGGGATCCAAACCAATCAGGTAGTTGAAGCTAGGGATTTATGGAGGGGTCTCCTTTTATCTAAGGATTTGTCAAGAAAATTGATTGTGGAAGGTGATTCCCCGAACATCATTAATTATGAGGATAAATTCATGCTCATCATGGAGAATTAAAGACATAATTGAAGAAGCCAAAATGCTTGGGGACCTACAGGACGAATTTCTTTTTCAGCATTCTTTCTGTGAAGGAAACTGTGCTACGGACTTGCTAGTAGGAATGGGAGTCAAAGTGGATGACTTGGTTATGTGGACAACTAACCTACCACATGAGGTGGACACTTTGGTCCACAAGGATTTGGACCCAAATGATGACTCAACCAATGTTAGTGTGGGTGAGGGTCATCACTTCATTCTTTAAACTTACTTGGTTTTCCTGATCAGGGTGTTGGTTTTCGTTGTGTTATGCTTTGGGGATGTCTCCAGTAATTAACATATTGTATGTTCTATTGGTAGTCCAGGTTAGGGTCTATGTACCTAGTTTTATTGTTTTCCTTTGGTTGACCTCCTGCCTGAGGATCCTCGTGTCAGTTTTTGTCATATTTGTGGTTTTCGGGTCGAAGACTTGGTATGTTTTTGTTATGTTGATCCTCTTGGTGTGGGGAAGTTTGGTCTATGTCCTTTCCACCCTATGTGGGGTAGTCTAGATTGTTGATATTAGTCCTTGATGTTGTTCTGGTATTAAGGATATCTCTTTACACTGGATGTATTCAGCCCCGGGATGTTGTTCTTAACTGCCCACAATAATATAAATTTTCTTAACTTACCAAAAAAAAAATATATCTCAAGAATATGGAGAGATATTTGGGATAGCCCGAGAATTCCTAAAGTTAAAATGTTTGTTCAACTAGTAGGTCATGGAAGAATTTTATCCTAGGATAACCTTATAAAAAAAGGGATTTTCATGGCCCATCATAATGTATTCTATGTAAAAAGGAGGATGAAAAATATAGACCATCTCTTTGGACACTTATCAATAGTCTAGAAACTATGGTAATGGATTCTTAATATGTTTCATAAATGCATGGTGATGAATGGCAAAATTGAAGAATGGTTAAAGCAATGGCATAACACTTTTAAAAGTGAGGCTTTACAAACAATCTAAGATATATCAAAAGATACAATAATTTGACCATATGGCTAGAAATGAATAAAATAATATTTAAAGGAAGAGAAAGTAGTTTAGAGGTACTAGAAAGGAATATTTGTTTAGCCATAAAGGAGTCTAAACCAACCCTATCAACTCACCCAATTCCTAATTTGGAAGCAGAGAGCCTTGATGGATGGAGTCAAGTCATCAAATAGAATTATGATGTAGAGTACAAGAAAAACAAAATGAAGGTAAAGAACATAAAGTGAAAACCACCAGAAAAGGAATTGATTTAAAAAATATTGATGGAGAATCTAAAGTAAATCTAGGACCAAGAGGAAGAGGAATAATTAGAAATAATAGAGGAGAGATTTTATCTCATTACAATTTCAGTAGTGGATTTAAGACAAATAATAAAGCTAAAGCTTAGGTAGCTTTGGAAGAATTAAAAGTATGTAAACAAATGAAATGGAACAAAGCATGGATGGAAGATGATTTCCTAATAGTAATAAAAGCAATTTTGAAGAAGCAAAGGCTTCATGAAACATACAAGAGATAATTGTGGAAATACAAGATCTTGCTACAGATTTTGAAGAAATAAGGTTTACACATACGTTAAGGATAGGAAACAAATGTGTACATTGGCCAGCCAATAGAGGGGTTTTCATTGAGGATCATGAAGTTAAATTTTATTTTCTATGGTTAGAGGAAGTGGTAATTTTAGCTAAAGGTGATAAGAAAATGTTGACTACCTCAATCAATAATGATTAAAATTTATTTTAATATTTTCCATTGGTAATATTTTCTTTATTTTATAACAATAATGTGTTTTCATACAAACTATTTATTACATAATTATTATGGTTGCACTTATGCTTCATGAAGGAAACAAGCAATCCACATATGGTAAAGTAGACTATGATAGTGCAAAGTTTTAGAAATATTATTTTACTAAGATGCAATGCATAGGCATTAGAGGTAGAGTTTTGATATTATGAAGGCTACTACAGTAAAATGTCAAGAACAAAGTTCAATTTTAGAATATTTATATTCACACAGAAAATTAAAGATCATCTATAAAATAAAAATCAAGAATTCATATTTTTTTTAAATTTTTGTGAAAAATGATGTAGGTATAACATTTCAATTGAGATTAGAATTGAATATTTTTATAAACTCTCAGGCTCTAAAGAAGGGAGTTGTGATTTTTCAAGGGTGGGGACCCAAGTAAAACCCCTTGTTCTATACCAAAAATTATAAATTATGGTCATCAAAATAATAAAATATTATGTTTGTCCTCATCTCAGTTAAATTACTTTTTTTTTTCAATGAGTTTACACAAGTTTTTATAAGGGGTCCTACTCCCATCATATAACTATATTTAATTTCATCTTCCTAAGATCGTTATATTTTCATAATGAGTTATTAAGATTATTTTAAACCTTGTCAGCTACATAGTTACTAAAAATTATGATTGTAACCAATTCATCTATATGCCCAGACTCATTTATGAACTTCATTTTCTCCCAAACTAAAAACCTAGGCTTCATAACCCTTCCCAACCCTTCTGAGGTTTACTATTAAATAATTCGGGTGATCTAGCATAGAATTTGTAGGGAGCTCAATGCTCTTAACTATAAAGTCCATATTTTGTAAATGTAAGATGAAACCCTAAATAGTTCCATAGTTTCCTTCACTGTTTGCCCACACAGTTTAAAATTGTGGATTTTGCCCTCTAATGTTTCCAATCGGCTAGGTAAGTCAACAAATCATGCTTGTACATTGACCGCTCAAAGGAGAACGTTAATATTTAATAATTAAAATATTACTTATTATAATAATTAAAAATATTAAATATTTCTTTAATATTATTTTAATAAAAAATATATATTAACCTATAATTACTCATCCTAATTATCTCACAAGAAGTATGTTGGATTAAGACATATACCTTTGAATTTGCTCGCGATTGAATAGGATTCAAAACAAGGAATCGACAACGTCTACGAAAATAGCTTGTGAGTTTGTCACCAACTGACAAGAAAATAGGGAAAATGTGCTTCCTGGTGCCATCGTCGTTCACACTTCTGTTAGTTTAGAAGATGAACAAAACATGAATTATCATCATTTAGAGTAGCTTTTGACTCTATCATCTGCACCAAGATCGCTGAGGATGACATCAAGATCTCTAAGGTACTGGTTTATTTAAGTAACCAGTCTTGGCAAGCGACAGAATCATAAGCCACTCTAAACAATGATCCAACTATGCTTCTTCAACCCCTCATAGAATTTCTTCATTTTTTCAGACCTCTCCAGCCATGGCACACCTTTCATCATCCATGCAATGTCGACGAAAGAGAAGTTAAATTTCATGGCAGCGAACACTGTAAACAGGATTTGCTCATGACCATTGGTATCACTTACATGAGTATAATTTCGCCTTTGCCTAGGGTTGAGAATGTTTTGGAAAAATAGGAAACACAAGTATTAATCTCACCCTTGGCTAGGGTTGAGAATGTTTCGAAAAACTAGGAAACACAAGTATTAATCTCGTCCTAGGCTAGGTTTGAGAATATTTTGGAAAAATAGGAAACACAAGTATCGGTTGGGGTTAAGAATGTTTTCGAAAAATACAAAGGTAAAAATAGAAATTTTATGAAGCTTATTATTTTAGAAGAAGTTTATTTATTTTTTATAAATATAAATCCTCAAGTTTGGATATTAACATAATTGAGATATAAAGAAGAATTATTTATTGGTGAGAGTAGAACATTCTAAGGTAAAATAATACATATCTCATAAACTAAATGCAACATATCTTACCTTGATTTAAAAAAAGAAGGATGTAGAATTGTTTGATCCATTTAGGCCCATAAACCTATGTAATATGGATATAAGATAATTGTGAGAGAAAATTGGTTAAGACCACTATTAGATAAAATTATTTTAGAAGAGGAAGAATGATTTGTAAAAGGGAGACAAATTCTAGACGAGATCATAGTAGTTCGTGAAGTAATGCATTTAGTAGCTTCAAGAAAAAAGAGAATATTGATCTTAAAACTTGATATGAGTAAAGCCTATAAATAGCTTAAATAGGATTTTTTTTTTGTAGTATTAGAAAAGTTTGGATTTGGAAAGAAATAGGTCAGACCGATTAAGCCTTGTCTCTATAGTATCATATTTAGTGTTGGTCAATGGGCTAGTAATATAATCATTTAAAGGCGAGAGGGGTCTTAGACAAGAAGATCCTCTATCACCATATTTGTTAATTATTATGGCAAAGGTATTAAGAAGGAACTTGAAGCAAACATACAAATATGGTTAAAAAGTAGACTTAAGGCTAGTAATAACATCGATAACATCACCCATCAACAATTTGTAGATGATATAGCTTTTTTTGGGAGGGCTGAGATAAACAATACCGGATATTTGAATAACTTGTTAAAGGAATATGAAAGAGTGTTAGGGCAAAAAGTTAAGAGGAAAAAATCTAAATTTACCTCCTAAACACTTCAAATAGAATCAAAGCCAGGATATGCAGGTTACTTCAAATGGAGGAGGCAACTTTGCTAGCAACATATCTAGGGATGCCCTTATTTGAGGGGAGAATGAGGATAGAATTGAGAAATCTAGTTATAAGTAAAGTTTTGAATAAACTATCGACATGGAAAGGTAGATGCTTAACATTAGCAAGTAATTAATTCCATATTATAAGCCTTTTAAACATATTATATATCTTTCTATATTATACCAAAATCGATAGAAAAAGTTTAATCATTATTATGCAGTCAATCATTTTGTGTTAGGATTTCATGATAAAAGTGAATTTGCTTGGGTAAATGGAGCAAGGTGTGTGATGATAAAACAAGGGAGGTCTTGATTTAAGAGTTCTTACAAATGCAAAATTAGCTCTTAGGGATAAAGTAATTTGAATTTTGTACAAAGAGAGTCAAAGAAATTAGGCAAGAATTCTTCTAAGTATGTACATTCAACCCAATTACCCAAGATTAATATTTACCCAAACGATTTCGCAGTATGGAATAATTTAAAAAAATCAATTGATGTAGTGATTAAAGGTCTAATATGGATGGTAAGTGAAGAACACAAGCTTATACTGAGAGGGGGGTGAACAGTATAAGACATATTTTTACTTTCTCTATTTAACTTCAACTTCGCAAAGCAATGAACCAATAGCAATATCAAAGCAATGCATAAAGCAACACATAATGAGACACCAATTTTAACATAGTTCACCCAACATGGGCTACATCCACAAAAATTTTCTCTAAAAGCTTTCTCAAAGTTCTTTGGGAATCCTTCCCAATTACAATGTTTATGAGCCTCAGCCCAAAGGAGAAACATTCCCCTACTCAAGTATTTATGAGCCTCTGCCCAAAGGATAATCCTTCCCCTCCTCACAAATTTATGAGCCTCCTGCCCAAAGGAGAAATATTCCCCTCAACATGAATTTATGAGCCTTCTGACCAAAGGAGAATCCTTCCCCTCAGCTCTGGAAATGAAACTTCAGAAGATCACCTGCCTCTTATTCCGCTAGCACATGGAACTCCTTTCCACAGAAGACCTCCTGTCCTCAATGCTCAGCCTCAAGAGACCTCTGTCCTCACTGATCATCTCCATAGCAACTCATTAACCTGTACTAAACACATTTAGTCAGTCCAGCACAAGTCTTCCTCACTCTTTCAGATCTGTCCCAAGCTCAACTCATAAAGCTTGAACAAATCAATCTCTGCTGCACACAAGCCTTCTCAAAGACTTGTCAAAACTGTCCCCAGGTTCTTCTTAAATAACCACTTCAACTTTGTCCTCAAGTCCTCTGCTAGGACCTATCCAAATCAGCTCACAAGTCCTCCCTAGAACTTGACCAAATAAGCTCACAAGTCCTCACTAGAACCTGTCCAAATCAGTTCAGAAGTCCTCACTAGAACCTGTCCAAATCAGCTCACAAGTTCATCAAGAAAAAATTGCTTAGCATGAACCCACAAAGATAATTGTTAGAGACCCAATGTGACTCATCAACCTCAAAGAAGCATAAAGAGAATTGTTAGAGACTCAATATATTCTATACTTAACTCCCAATATCAATCTCAAATCTCATAGAAACATAAAGAGAATTGTTAGAGACTCAATATGTTCTATACTTAACTCCCAATCTCAATCTCAACTCAATCTCAATCTCAAAAGAATAAGATAGATGTAGTATGCTTTTCTCAAGAACATGAAACACAACCCAACAATTTCCAACCATGCAATATCTCTTATAACAATGATACTCATGTTCTTTCCACAACCAATATCTATTCTCAACCAATTAAGGCTTCAACAACAATTCTCATAGACAAGGTTTAACCAACATCATTCAACTCAACATTAACCTTGAAGCATTCAACCAATAACTACATGAAAAGGAAACTAGTAGACATCCTTTTCCCTCCAAAGATATTTGAACAAAATAGCCACCAACATAAATCACAAATGCAAAGAATAACTTGCTCAAATCAATCTCAATGGAGTAAGCCCAAATCATGTATCAAGTAAAGCATTAATTTGATCAAAACAACCTGTATGGAAGCAACTCAACCATCAATCTCAAAATAGCCAACTGAGGGTTTCAACAACTCAAATCAAGTAGCAAGACTTACTAACATAAACCCTAGTGCAAAAATGCTTCCTCTTCTTCAACCAGAATTATGCATTCACCCAAAAAACTCATCAATGATTTTAATGCATAAACAATCTTCAATATCCAGAAAATGGGATTTACACCAACAAGAATACCTAGTAGACAACCTTTTCACTCCAAACTCAATTTCATAAAATACACCATCAACAATATACATGGAAGAAGTTGCCCATACCTTTTTTTGAGGAAGAAGAGAATAGTTCTTCAACTTGTTACCAACACCACCCTCAACTTTGCCACCAAGTTAGGGTTAGATCATAAAAGTAACCACAAAAATATTTATTCCATAAAACACCTTATGACTCCAATCCTTAGAAGTCAACTACCAAAAATATAAAGCATACAAACAATATATCCTTTTACACCTTATTTCTCCAAATTAATTAAACCATGCTCAAGGAATAATAGCTTCTAAGAAAATCTCACTCAACAATCAAGCCAAAAATCTCAACCACACACTATCAACCTTATATCTCCAAAGAAGCATTTAACCTTAAAAATAATTTTAAATAAATCTGCCCAACCACTTCTTCTTTAACAAAAATGCAGATTTTATTTAAAAAACCTTACCAAAAAAATGCTTCCAAAAATCGCGGGTCAACAGTGCCTTCAAAAAAAAATCGGAGCACAAAAACTCTTCTCACACTCCACGGCAGGAGTCGAACGCTTGACCTCCCTTCAAGTGCCTTCGTAGAACAGTCGTTGCCACTAGGCCAACGACGCTAGCTTGAAGGCTAGCAAGAGTCTCCTTCTCCTTAACCCTTTGGCGACGGATAAACATGGTGGAAAAAAAATGATAATCGTAGCTTTTGCTTCCCAACCTTTGCGCAATTCCAATTTCTTTGACACCTTTTCTTTGGACTATAGGTTATGGCTTATATAGCCAAAATTCCATGCTATGCACGACATCGACGGGAGGATAATTCAAACTTTTTGAATTAATATTATTTTTGCATCTTCGAAACAACTTTAGGGTTTATGAAACCCTTTTGATTATTTAAAAAATAATCAAAGGTCTTTTAGATCTTAGACCTTAGGTGGAGAACCCATTAAATTATTAAAATAATTTAATCACTAAATCAAATAAATAATTAATTAAAAAACCTTAAAAAAGTTTTATTAATTAAGTTATTTAATTAATAAGTATTTCCAGCCTTTGTATTAAGCTAAGAGTGGTTTTGAGAAAAAACCTTAATGCATCCACCTGGTTTTAATAAAAACCCTTAAACCTGCTATGGTTTTGATAAAAGCCTTTTCATTTGCCACATGGAATCTCTCCAGAATCTTCTAAAAAATATTCTTTGGAATCTTCAACCTTTGAATCCAATAAATCCTCTTGACATTAATGCTAGTTCCTTTTGACATCAATGACAACTCATAGACAATAAGCTAGGATCTCAAACCCAAAATTGCCAACAATCTCCCCCTTTGTCATTGATGGAAAACCATGCTTCTCAACAACACTGAAACTCAAAACTGTTGTATAAAAATCAGCTCCCCCTGACTTGAGGCTCTCCCCCTTACTCATATCTCTCCCCCTTTGTCATCAATGGCAAAGGGTCACCTTTGAGGCTTGGGACTAAGAATGAGCCTCTTAGCTTAGTCCCTCCCCCACCTCCTATTGAGGTGATTAATTTCGGGGTGGGAGTATTACTCCCATTAGGCACTGATCTTCATCAGTGTCTATAGCTACCTTACCATGTCTTCTCTTGTTCTCCTTTTCCATAGTCCTATTCCTGTTCATGTCACTGTTGTTTTTTTTGTTATCATTCCTATTCTTATCCATATCTTGATTTTTGTGCCTGTTCATACCCATGTTCCTATTCCTGTACCTTGGAATTTCAGCTCTACATTGTCTAGCTATGTGACCTTCATTTTTGCACTTATAACAACTAACAATGTTATTTCTTTGAGGCATACCTAATCTTTGACTCCATCTGTTTTGACCAACACTGTTCCTGTTATTAGCCTTGCAATAAACAACCTTGTGCCCAAACTGTTTACAAGAGTAGCAATACCCTTGAAAGAAATTACCACCTTTGAATCTGTCATTTACCTTCCTCACTTGAGTCATGCAATGTGAAGCCATGTGACCAAACTTGTGACAAGCAAAACATATGCCATTAAAATTTCCTTGATTTGACCTCTTAGGTCCTGTAAACTTTCTCCCATTTTTTTGATTCCTATTTTTTGATTCTGTGCATCTATCACTCAAGGACTCTTTTTTTGAAGTACTTTCCTCATCAGAACTCTTCCTTTTAGAATATCTTACTAGATTCCCAAGCAGAGTCGCCAACCTATTCCATGTGTTTCTTACCAAAACCAAGACCTATTTTATCTGTTGTCCTTCTTTGATCTTTGATGATTGACTTTACCTTTTTGGTGCTATCTTCAAACCTATAAAGCTTCTCCTTGTACTCTTTAGTTTTCTCTTTCAAGGAAGCCACTTTCTGTTCCAACTCTCTACTCTCAAGAAGCTTAGAATCTAACTTATCCTTAAGTTTATGTGTCTTAGCTATAGATAAGTCAAGACTTTCTATAAGCTCATCTCTCTCAATACAACATTCATCCAATTTATCATTGAGTCTAGCATTCTTCTTTCTTTCCTTTTTCAAAGCACTAAGAGCACTAACAAGTTCAGCTTCAAGATCTACTTCACCATCCTCTATAACTTCCTCTATTTGTTTGCCTTTTGAAACATCAATGACTTTTTTAGATTTCTTATCACTAGAGGTGCTACCTTTTTCTAAAGCCATACAAATATCTTCCTCACAATTTTCTGAAGCATCCTCATACATAGTATAACTAGAAATCAATCCATCATTTGTGCAATCATCCTCAAGATGTCCAAAATTTCCACATCTAAAACATTTCATAAGGACAAATCTATGTTTCTTTTCTTCTTCTTTTTCTATTAGGAACAACATCTCATTTCCAACATCACTTGAAGAACTTTCACTATCACTACTAGAACACTTACTTGCCTTGTCTAGGTAGAAAATTTTCTTGTGTTTGTGAGAGTACCTCTTTCCTTGATTGCTTTGCTCATCTATATTCTTCCTTTGATGCCTGTGCCTTTCGTAATCCTTGCTCTTATAATCCTGTTTATCTTCATCACTTTCATCCTTGGTAGCAGTACAGTTAGTAGCATAATGACAAAACTTTCCACAATTGAAACACTTGAAATATTTCATACCTTTGTGCTTTCTTGAGAACTTTCCCTTCTTGCTATAATATGCCTCTTCATCACTAGAAGACTCATCACTATCTTGACGCTCTTTACCCTTGGATTTCTTAGTAGCCTTGAAAGATGCCTCCTTCTTAACATCAACCTTCACTTGAGTTCTCAACTCAAATGCTACAAGTATACTATGAAGCTCATCCTTTTTCAACTTATCCAAATCCTTAGCTTCCTCAATAGCAAAAATCTTTTCACTAAATCTATTTGGAAGAGACCTCAAAATCTTATCACAAATATCATTTTCAGCAAGCTCAAGACCTAGTTCCTTCATAGAGTTAACAATCTCATCCATACGAAGCATATAGTCACTAATATTTTCTTCATAATTCATCTTGAGTTGTTCAAAAATACCTTTGAAGTGTCTCAACTTGGCCTTTCGAACATTTGCATCACTTGTATGAACCACCTTCAACTGTTTCCACATTTCACTAGCTGTCTTGCAGTGAATCACCTTGGTAAGATCTACCTTCTATAAACCCTTCAAGATTGCATTCATTGCCTTTGAATTGCTATGATGTAGGAGCCTATCTTCCTTAGTAGAAGTACCATGCTCAGGAATGGTATACTCATCCTCAATCACTTCCCAAACTTTATTTCCAAGAGCCATAAGATGAACCTTCATCCTAGCACTCCAAAGCCCAAAATCTACCCCATCAATAATAGGTGCTGCATTACCACTTGTAGATTCCATTATGTTATTTACAATATTTTCCTTCAAGTTGTTAAACTTTTTGAAGGAACCCGCTCCGATACCAATTGAATAACACAAGCTTATACTGAGAGGTTGGGTGAACAGTATAAGACCTCTTTTTACTTTCTCTATTTAACTTCAACTTCGCAAAGCAATGAACCAATAGCAATATCAAAGCAATGCATAAAGCAACACACAATGAGACACCAATTTTAACGTGGTTCACCCAACATGGGATACATCCACAAAAAATTTCTCTAAAAAGCTTTCTCAAAGTTCTTTGGGAATCCTTCCCAATTACAATGTTTATGAGTCTTAGCCCAAAGGAGAAACCTTCCCCTAATCAAGTATTTATGAGCCTCTGCCCAAAGGAGAATCCTTCCCCTCCTAACGAATTTATGAGCCTCCTTCCCAAAGGAGAAATCTTCCCCTCAGCACGAATTTATGAGCCTCCTACCCAAAGGAGAATCCTTCCCCTCAACTCTGGAAATGATACTTCAGAAGATCACTTGCCTCTTATTATGCTATCACGTGGAACTCCTTTCTACAGAAGACCTCCTATCCTCAATTCTTAGCCTCAAGAGACCTCTGTCCTCATTGATCACCTCCACAACAACTCATCAACCTGTACTAAACACAGTCAGTCAGTCTAGCACAAGTCTTCCTCACTCTATCAGATCTGTCCCAAGCTCAACTCATAAAGCTTGAAAAAATCAATCTCTGCTGCACACAAGCCTTCTCAAAGACTTGTCAAAACTATCCTTAGGTTCTTCTCAAAGAACCACTTCAACTCTGTCCTCAAGTCCTCTGCTAGGACCTGTCCAAATCAGCTCACAAGTCCTCCCTAGAACTTGTCCAAATCAGCTCACAAGTCCTCACCAGAACCTATCCAAATCAGCTCACAAGTCCTCACTAGAACCTGTCCAAACCAGCTCACAAGTATTCACTAGAACCTGTCCAAATTAGATCACAAGTTCATCAAGAAAAACTTGCTTAGCATGAACCCACAAAGATAATTGTTAGAGACCCAATGTGATTCATCAACATCATAGAAGCATAAAGAGAATTGGTAGAGACTCAATATGTTCTATACTTAACTCCCAATCTCAATCTCAAATCTCATAGAAACATAAAGAGAATTTTTAGAGACTCAATATGTTCTATACTTAACTCCCAATCACAATCTCAACTCAATATCAATCTCAAAAGAATAAGATATATGTAGTATGCTTTTCTCAAGAACATGAAACACAACCCAATAATTGCCAACCATGCAATATCTCATATAACAATGATACTCAAGTTCTTTCCAAAACCAATATCTTTTCTCAACCAATTAGGGCTTCAACAACAATGCTCATAGACAAGGTTTAACCAACATCATTCAACTCAACATTAACCTTGAAGCATTCAACCAATCACTACTTGAAAAGGAAACTAGTAGACATCCTTTTCCCCCCAAAGATATTTGAACAAAATAGCCACCAACATAAATCACAAATGCAAAGAATAACTTGCTCAAATCAATCTCAATGGAGTAATCCCAAATCATGTATCAAGTAAAGCATTAACTTGATCAAAACAACCTCTATGGAAGCAACTCAACCATCAATCTCAAAACAGCCAACTAAGGGTTTCACCAACTCAAAGCAAGTAGCAAGACTTACTAACATAAACCCTAGTGCAAAAATGCTTCCTCTTCCTCAACCAGAATTATGCATTCACCCAAAAAACTCATCAATGATTTTAATGCATAAACAATATTCAATGTCCAAAAAATGGGATTTACACCAACAAGAATACCTAGTAGACAACATTTTCACTCCAAACTCAATTTCAGAAAATACACCATCAACAATATACATGGAAGAAGTTGCCCATACCTTTGTTTGAGGAAGAAGAGAATAGTTCTTCAACTCTGTTACCAACACCACCCTCAACTTTGCCACCAAGTTAGGGTTAGATCATAAAAGTAACCACAAAAATATTTATTCCATAAAACACCTTATGACTCCAATCCTTAGAAGTCAACTACCAAAAATATAAAGCATACAAACAATATATCCTTTTACACCTTATTTCTCCAAATTAATTAAACCATGCTCAAGGAATAATAGCTTCTAAGAAAATCTCACTCAACAATCAAGCCAAAAATCTCAACCACACACTATCAACCTTATATCTCCAAAGAAGCATTTAACCTTAAAAATAATTTTAAATAAATCTGCCCAACCACTTCTTTAACAAAAATGCAGATTTTATTTAAAAAACCTTACCAAAAAAATGCTTTCAAAAATCGTAGGTCAACAGTGCCTCCAAAAAAAAATTGGAGTGCAAAAACTCTTCTCACACTCCACGGCGGGAGTCAAATGCTTGACCTCCATTCAAGAACCTTCGCAGAACAGTCGTTGCCACTAGGCCAACGATGCTAGTTTGAAGGCTAGCAAGAGTCTCCTTCTCGTTAACCCTTTGGCGGCGGATAAACGTGGCAAAAAAAAAATGATAGCAGTAGATTTTACTTCCCAACCTTTGCGCAATTCCAATTTCTTTGACACCTTTGCTTTGGACTGTAGGTTATGGCTTATATAGCCAAACTTCCATGCTATGCATGACGTCGATGGGAGGATAATTCAAACTTTTTGATTTAATATTATTTTGGCGTCTTTGAAACAAATTTAGGGTTTATGAAACCCTTTTGATTATTTAAAAAATAATCAAAGGTCTTTTAGATCTTAGACCTAGGTGGAGAACCCATTAAATTATTAAAATAATTTAATCACTAAATCAAATAAATAATTAATTAAAAAACCTTAAAAAGGTTTTATTAATTAATTTATTTAATTAATAAGTGTTTCCAGCCTTTGCATTAAGTCGAGAGTGGTTTTGAGAAAAACCCTTAATGCATCCACCTGGTTTTAATAAAAACCCTTAAACCTGCCATGGTTTTGATAAAAACCTTTTATCTGCCACATGGAATCTCTCCGAAATCTTCTAAAAAATATTCTTTGGAATCTTCAACCTTTGAAGCCAATAAATCCTCTTGACATTAATGCCAGTTCCTTTTGACATCAATGAAAACTCATAGACAATAAGCTAGGATCTCAAACCCAAAATTGCCAACAGTAAGAACTAGAGATTTTTTTTTTTTTGGATGGATACTTGGTGTGATAAAAAACCACTCAATCTAAGATCCAATTTGAAACCATTGACAATATTAATTCAAGGAAAATATGGTGATATGGTTTCAAATATTATGGACAAGGATCAAGAAGGAAGATACAAATGAAAAGAACATTATTTTACAAGTATACAAGACATTGATGTTAGAAGGCAGTTGAGCAGAAAGATAACAATGATTATTTCAAAGGGAGTCAAGGATAAGTTGATTAAGGAGTTGAATATTTTAGGAGAATACATAATAAGAATCAAATATAATGTAAAGTACCAACAAAATAAGAATATCGTAAGAATATGGAGAGATATTTGGGATATCCCAAGTATTCCTGAAGTCTAAATATGTGTTCAACTATTAGGTTATAGAAGAATTTTATCCTAGAATAACCTTATAAAAAAGGGATTTTCATGGCCCCTCACAATGTATTCTATGTAAAAAGGAGGAGAGTATAGACCATCTCTTGGAAAATTGCTCAATATTCTAGAAACTATGGTAATGTATTCTTAATATGTTTCATAAATGCATGGTGGTGAATGGCAGAATTGAAGAATGGTTAAAGCAATGGCATAACACTTTTTAAAGTGAGGTTTTACAAACAATCTAAGATATATCAAAAGATGCAATACTTTGGACTATATGGCTAGAAATAAATAAAATAATATTTAAAGGAAGAGAAAGTAGTTTAGAGGTACTGGAAAGGAAGAATTTTTTAGCCATAAAGGAGTCTAAACCAATCCTATCAACTCACCCAATCCTTGCTTTGGAAGGAGAGAGCCTTGATAGATGGAGTCAAGTCATCAAATAGAATTATGATGTAGAGTACAAGAAAAACAAAATGAAGGTAAAGAATACAAAGTGAAATCCACTAAAAATGGAATTGATTTAAAAAATGTTGATGGAGCATCTAAAGGAAATCTAGGACCAAGAGGAAGAGGAATAATTATAAATAATAGAGGAGAGATTTTATCTCATTATACTTTCAGTAGTGGATTTAACATAAATAATAAAGCTAAATCTTAGGCAGCTTCGAAAGAAATAAAAATATATAAACAAATGAAATGGAACAAAGCATGTATGAAAGATGATTTCCTAATAGTAATAAAAGCAATTTTGAGGAAGCAAAGGCTCCATAAAACATATAGGAGATAATTGTGGAAATACAATATCTTGCTACAAATTTTGAAGAAATAAGTTTTACGCATACGTTAAGGGTAGAAAGCAAATGTGTAGATTGGCCAGCCAATAGAGGGGTTTTCATTGAGGATCATGAAGTTAAATTTTATTTTCTATGGTTAGAGAAAGTGGTATGTTTAGCTAAAGCTCACAAGAAAATGTTGACTGCCTAAATCAATAATGATTAAAATTTATTTTAATGCTTACCATTGGCAATATTTGTTTTATTTTAGAACATTAATGTGTTTTCATATAAACTATTTATTACAATTATTATGGTTGCACTTATGCTTCATGAAGGAAACTAGCAATCCAAATATGGTAAAGTAGACTATGATAGTGCAAATTTTTAGGGTAAATTAGACTATGATAGTGCAAAGTTTTAGAAATATTATTTTACTAAGATGCAATGCATATGCATTAGAGGTAGAGTTTTGATATTATTAAGGCTACTACAGTAAAATGTCAAGAACAAAATTCAATTTTAGAATATTTATATTCACACAAAAAATTAAAGATCATCTAGAAAATAAAAAACAAGAATTCAATATTTTTTAATTTTTGTAAAAAACTTATGTAGGTATCTAGCTATAACAATTCAATTGAGATGAGAATTGAATATTTTTATAAACTCTCAAGCTCTAAAGAAGATATTTGTAATTTTTCAAGGGTGGGGACCTAAGTACAACCCCTTGTTCTATACCAAAAGTAAAAAATTATGGTCATCAAAATAATAAAATATTATGTTTGTCCTCATCTCAATTAGATTACTTTTTTTTTCAATGAGTTTACACAAGTTTTTATGAGGGGTCCTAGTCCCCTCATATAAGTATATTTAATTTTTATATCTCAAATATATTTCTACTTTATTTTCTGTAAGATATATATTCATCTTCCTAATATCGTTATATTTTCATAATGAGTTCTTAAGATTATTTTCTTTGAGAGATAAATTAGCTCTTAACATCATTTTTATTCAAATATCAAATCTTATTTTCTGAACCGTCTTCTAAAGTTTGAATTTCATGGAGATAAATATCAACACTACGATTGATTACATAATTTTCCAATTGATTTCATTCTCTATAGATATGCTCAAATTTCCCAAACAATTACCTCCAACAATAATGTTATTTTTTTTTGTAATCCCTACCTCTATTTTTTTATAACATTAATGATAATATGATGGAGACTGTTGTTGATTCCCTTATCTCTTCAAAATTATATATATATATATATATATATATATATATATATATATAAATATATATATATATATATATGTGTGTGTGTGTGTGTGTGTGTGTGTGTGAATTAATCTCAATTGGAATATATTTTTATTCTATTTATTATTTGAAGTTCCATATGATTCTAGGTGAAGAGAATTTTGTGAATAAAATGGTTATATGTTAGAAGTTTTTTGGAATAAAGGCAATGCCAAGGTAATTTTTTCAGATAAAAATCTCATATTTTAAGAGTCATATCTTTGCAAAGGGTTTTATGAAGGAATCCAAATAGTATTTATGGAGATACAACTTTGTGAATTCAATCATCCAAAACAAGGGTAATGACAGTTTTTCAAGTTGCAAAAAATAAAATTATAGATATTTTCCATCCAAGATTCAAATAATAGGAGGAATAGAGGGCTAGGGCATAAACAAGGAGGGATATTATTAGGATCTCACTATTAAAAATAAGCACTCACACAAAATATTGAAAAATAACTCAAATACATCAAATAACTCAATAACACTGCAGAAATCAAATGCAAAAATGGAACAATCTCACAATAACATATAATCGCAGGCCTCTTCGAGGGGGCAACCTCCTTCAATATTTCATTATCTTGCAAAAGGATCAATTCGTACATGGATTCATATATTTTAAATAAAAACTTCATGCAACCCTACCTAAAGGCTCAAGAGTTGGCTTACATGCAAAATGCCACTCGAGCTAGAATCTCCTACCTACCATCGGTTACAATATTGATAAAAACGGTTACATGAGATGGCACCACTTGGCTAGGCACCATACTTGCCACATACATTACAAATTATTAAAAAATAATATCATAATGGGATCCCCCACATTGTAAGTCGGTCATTACGTAAGTAAATTAGAATTATAAAATGGTGTTAGGGTAGGATCCTAATAGATATTTTGTTTTGGCATGGAATGTTTTAGTTAAGTTCCATTTATTATTTCATTTTATTTCAAGTTCTATAAGTAGATTATTATAGGTTTATTTTCAAATAATATAATCACTATAGTATATCTAGTAAATTTTAGTAGATATTGAGTTATAGTTTCCTTCCCATGGATCGATTTATAGCTAAATCCTTATAATCATCCATAGTAGTAGAGGTCAGGAAGGACCTCACTGAGCAATGATCCTTATTTATCAAAGATAAATTAGTCATTGGTAAATTTAATGGGTCTTGACTAGGGGCTTTGACTATGAGATAATGGATTGATAGGATATAGAAGTCTCAAAGAATGAGTCTATCCTTTCTTTCCAAAGGTTTCTTCCTAGCTATTTTCTGTTCCAAGGAGAAAAGTGATAGAATCCTAAAAGGGGATCCTTGGTTTATGGGAAGAACAATCTTCTTGACCCACTGGTATAAAATCTTTGCACTCGGAAATGTAAATTTATCCATAGTTCCAATTTGGATAAAGATGTATGGGTTACCCATTGAATTCTAGAAAATGGATACCTTCAAGGCAATATAAAACACTCTAAGATAATTCCTTGAGATTTCAAAAACTACAAAATATGGTTTCTTGGATATTTGTACTCAAGCACTGGTCACGATTGATATTAGTAAATCTTTACTAGAATCAATCATTCTTATGTATGAAGGTAATTTGTAGATCCAAATCATAGATTATGAAAATATATCTTTCAAATGTAGAAGATGTCATAAGGTGGGGCATATTGAAATATCATGTGTTAAAAAGAATTCAATAGAAACATGTGTAGAAACTTGTAAGAGAAACTTATAAATGGATTTAGATGAGTATGGTTTTCAAATTCTAAAAAATAAGTTTAAACAAATGAAAGTAAATAAATAGTAGAGATCAGTAAAAATATTGGAATAATTACCAATTATTTTGAGGCTTTATCCTATGAACAAAAAAAATAGATCAGAGCTTAAAGGATACGATACAACAAAATCAAAATATTAACAAGCAACCATCTACTCGATATAACCCTACTTTAGAGATGAGCAAAGGTTGTTAAACCTAAGGAATGTGCCTCATCAGATTTTGAACTCTATTGAAGTACCATGTACCATTCAAGAGAAGGAAAGTGGTAGAAAAAATATAGTATTAGATATTAATACCTCTACCATTAACAAGGAAACATTGGAGAATAAATAGGATAAGTCAAAAGCTTCCTTAGCAAAGCCAAGAGGATAAATATAATAAAAATAAAAGTATTCAAAGAATATTGAGGAATAGAATAATAAGAACTACTTCTAATACATGCAAGGAAAAAAGAGGAAAATCTTCAAATTATCAAGGAAGCAAGAGCAAACATAGAGAAAGAAACATAATCTAAGTTGGTTGAACTTCTCTTTACTAAATAATAAAATGATATTGTTAATTCATAGGCGGGGCTAGCAACCCCTAATATGATATGATTATAATATCATGGAATATAAGGGATGTTAATATCCCCTCAAAGTGATTTATGGATGGTCGAAATTGATTAGACGTTTTTCGTAGGACTGCCCAAAATTCCGAACTCGTTTCGATCATATCTCACTCATTCGGACTCGGATTGAGCTGAAATTTTGAGGGTAGATGCCTAAAAAACCCTAGAATGTCTCCACAAATTTTCATATAATTTGGAGTAACACATATCCTAGCACATCCCTATATATGAACGATATATTTGGCAAGCGACTATGCAAGGGTTTCATCTGGGTTGAGTGCAAGCAGCTCTAGAGGTTGGTTTTTAGGGCCTACGGGCCCTAGCGGGCATACTGTGAACTTGAGTGAAAATGGCTTCCAATTTGCTGCACAAAAGAAAAGTGAAAACCATACCTTTCCACGACGTCTAGGGCAAGGATTAAAGAGATCACGAAACAAGTTTCAAGCAGTTGATAAAAAAATGGCTCATATCTCAAGTGAATATGGTGCTAAGGTGCACCCACAAAATAATTCTATTGTGAAAACCCTTGTCAAGGGTAAGAATTTTGAAGACTCAGTCCCAAAAATAAATTTTAGGGATGCCCTTCATGGTGGACAGCCTTAGCCCAATGCTAATATCAATATTAGGGCTTCCCATAAACCTCTAAGAATGCCTAATATTGATCCCAAGAAAACGAAGTCAGGATGTCTTAAAGCAGCTGATGGAACTCCTATTGTTAAGCTTGATATGGGTAACATTCAGAATGGCATTGAAGATTTGGAAAAAATAGGACTAATTTGTCGGTTCGTGGGTTTTCATCCGAGTCTATCTGCTTTCAAAGTCTGGGCTACAAAAAGCTGGAAAACTAAAGGTGAGTTACAAATCTCTATTTATCCAAATGGTTATTTTCTTGTTTTATTTTCTAATAATGAAGATAGAGAGAAAACTTTTCAAGGGGGTCCTTGGTTTTTTGGAAGGGCAAGGCTTTTCATGAAGCCCTGGCATACTAAATTTAAAGCCGAAGAAGAGATGCCTTCTATAGCTCCCGTGTGGGTTAGACTCTTTGGCCTCCCTATTGAATTTTGGAATCCTACTATTTTTTCTTCAATTGGAAACTCTTTAGGAACTTTTATGATGATTGCTGATTGTACTCAAAATTTTGAACATATTATTTATGCTCGAATTTGTGTTTTAATGGATTTTGACAAACCCCTACCTAAAAATATCACATTACAATTTGGGGAAGACACTTGGGAGCAAGTAGTGGACTATGAGAACATTCCTTTTCGTTGTAGAATTTGCCATGAATATGGTCATTTGGCCAGTGCTTGCCCAAATAAAATTCCTGATCAAAAGAAAGAAGATATAAACTCAACAGGTTTCCAAATACCTAAGAAGAAGAACACTCAGAAAAAACCAGTTATGAAGGATCAATCAAAGTCATCTTCCAATATGTTTGAAATCCTTTCCACAAATGATGTCCCAAGTGAGGAAGAGGAAATAATGGAAACTGAAATCTTAGAAACACAATTTAAATATGAAGGGAAGAACTCAGAGACAAACCAACAAATCAAAGGTTTTCAATAGAAAAAAAAGGAGAAAATTTACACAAGAAAAACAATATTTCAAATGTCAAAACTTCAAATAATGCAGGTCCCAATATAGACTCCGTTGAACCATCTAGTAAAATTTTGGCTATGTATGAGCATTCTTCAAGGTTAGAAGCCATCTCAGATTCAATTGGAATAAGTCAAGAAATAGGGAAAAAAAATTGAAGATGGATTCTAATCAAAAAGTAGGTCGCAAGACCAATCAATATCATATGGTAAAAGAAGGTGAAAAGCTTGTAGAGGAAGGTAAGATTAATGCCCTTCCCAACTTTTTTAGCCCTGGTATTAATGAAGATCATCACTTGGAATATTAGAGGACTCAAAGGGAGTCTTTCAAAACAAAATGAAATTAGAAGAATGATTCAGATAAATCATCCACATCTTGTTTTCCTTCAAGAAACAAAGATGTCAATGGAGGATATGGACTTAATTGCCAATAAAATTTGGCCAGTTGGAAAAGTGGTTTCCCTCAGTTCCCAAGGGACTTCGGGTGGCATTGCTTGTCTTTGGGACCCAAAAGAGGTAGTTATTCACCATATGATTTGCAGTTGGGGTTTGTTGGCTATAGCTATTCAAAGTAGACATTCCAACCAGATTATGCTCTGCATTACTGTTTATGCTCCAACTTATTTGGAGGAAAAAAGAAGACAGTGGAAGGATATTACTCATATTATCTCTCATTTTCCTAAATCTTGGATCTTGATCGAAGGAGATTTCAATACCATCCTCTCTCTGGATGAGAAAAGGGGGGGAAATAGAAATTTGGACAAAAGCACTGACCTCATGAGTGAATATATTGCAAACCTCCATCTTGTGGATATCCAACTAGATAATGGCCTTATGACTTGGTCTAACAGAAGGCAAGGCTTAGCTTGTATAATGGAGATATTGGATAGGTTTTTGCTCTCTGAAAATTTCTTAATCCATGGTCACATTCCTAAAGTGAAGACTCTTAATAATGTTGGTTCGGATCATTGGCTAGTCATGGTGGAAATGTGGAAAACCAATGTGAGTTTCTCTCCTTTTCATTTTCAATTAATGTGGCTTAGAGACATTTCCTTCAGACCTCGTGTGCAACAATGGTGGAAGGAAGGTAAACCTAGGCATGGGACTAAGATGTTCTATTTTTCCAAAATACTGCAATACATTAAATCCAAAATCAAGACTTGGAACTGGAAAGAGTTTGGGGATGTTCATAAAAAAAATATGAAGTTATTGCTCATCTTGAAAATTTGAATAAGAAAATCCGTTTAGATGGCCTCACAGAGAAGAGAAGTGCGAGATGAAATTAAACTCACAACTCAGTTAGAGGAATGGGAAAAAGAGAAGAAATCTTATGGAAGCAAAAATCTAGAATTCAATGGCTCAAAGAAGGAGATCGAAACACAAATTTCTTCCACAAATCTCTTCTAGCTCGAAGATCTCACAACTTTATTTCTTCCTTAAAATCAGATTCTGGAGATGTTGTTTATACTTGGGATGGGATGAAGGGATCAACTTCTCAACATAATGTTCTTCAAGCAATCCCTTCTCTTATCACTTCTGAGGAGAACTCTATTTTTACTGCTCTTGTTACTATCAATGAGCTTCAACAAGTAGTTTTTAAAATGCAAAAAGGGAAAACCCTAGGTCTTGATGGTTTTCCTATTGAGTTCTACCAAGAGTTCTGGGATATCCTTCATGTTGATTTATTAGAGGTGGTGGAAGAAGCCAGGAAAGCCAAAGAAATTTTGAAGGTTATCAATAAAACTTATATTACTCTTGTTCCAAAAGCTCAAGAGGTTGATCATATCTCAACTTTTAGACCTATTGCTTTATGTAATGTTCTTCTCAAAATCATTACTAAAATCATGCGAGAAAGGTTGAAGCCTCTTTTGCATAAGATTATTTCCCCAGAGCAAGGGGGTTATGTGGAAGGACATCAAATAGTAGATGAGATAGTTCTTGCTCAGGAAGCCATCCATTCCATGGATATGCAAAATTCTCCTTCCATGTTCATTCGGTTAGACTTATCCAAAGCTTATGACAGAGTGGATTGGCACTTCCTTATCAAATTTTTGAGGCAATTTGGTTTCTCTAAGGATTGGATGGATTGGATTATGGGATGTATCTCTTCAGTTTCCTACTTAGTTCTTATCAATGGCAAGCCTTCTCAGTCTTTCCTAGCTTCCAGAGGTATTAGGCAAGGTGACCCGCTATCCCCTTATTTATTCATCATTCTTGTTGAATGCTTGGGTAGGACTATAACCAAAAAGAGGGAAAACAAAACCCTTGAGGGAGTTACCATTGCTCATGGAGCTAGACCTATCTCTCATATTCAATTTGTGGATGACTCTACTCTTTTAGGTAAAGCTACGGTTAAGGAAGCTTCTAATATTAAGCAAATCATTACTTGTTTTTCTAAGGCTACTGGGCAGTTGATCAATGAAGACAAATCTAAAGTTATTTTCTTTCATTGCTCTGCTAGACAGGAATCCATGGTCTTGGATAAATTAAGATATAAGAAGACCTCTCTTCCAATCACTTATTTAGGTATTCCCATAAATATTCAAAGGCAAAAAAATAAATATTGGAATTGGTTGTTGGACAAAGTCAAGAAGAAAATTGGAAAGTGGACCAACAAGTGGCTTTCTTCTGGGGGTAGAATCACCTTGGTAAAATCAGTCCTTCAAGCTATTCCTATTTATGTTTCTTCTATTTTGAATATCCCAAAGGTTGTTCTTCGAGAATTGGATCAAATCAGTCATCGTTTCCTTTGGAGTGGTACTAAGGAGAAAAGAAAATGGGCCTTGGTGAAATGGGATACTTTATGTCTTCCTAAGAGTGAAGGGGGGTTAGGATTCCGGTCTTCAATTAATAACAACAAATATTTAGCTGCTAAATTATATTTGAGGATGTTGCATAACCCCAATGCTCTTTGGGCCAATAATCTCCATGCTAAATATGTTGAGAACAAAAGTCCTGAAGACCTTGTTCGCTATCAACTTCCTACCAAAGGTTCTCCCATTTTAGCAGTTCTTAAGACCGGTGAGGATTTGATAAAGAAAAAATTATTTTGGATCATTCATAATGGTCAACATGCAAAATTTTGGATAGATTCTTGGGATGGTCACAAGCCTTTGATAACTCAGTTTCCCGATTGGAGGCCTTGGATGGAGGAGCTTCACCGAGCTAATTGGATAAAGGTGGCTAATTACTGTTGATACCATACTGGTAATTCAAATGTTGGTAGATATTGGATCCCTATTGAGGACTGGCCTATTCAAATCCCAGAAAGGCAAAGACAAGATATCCAAGGCATCCTTCATATGAGATCCCTCTCTTGGTCCCATGAAAAAGATTGTTTTGGATGGAACAACACTACTAAGGGTGAGTATTCAGTTGCTCAAGGTTATTTGACCTTATGCCATAATAATCCCAACCATTCTTCTGACATCTTTTCTCGATTGTGGGCTCAAAAGCTCCGGCCTAAGGTGAGGTTCTTTAATTGGCTTTTATTGCATCGTAGGGTGCTTACTGGTGAGCAACTTATGAAGCGTGGTTTTCATGGCCCTTTTAGATGTGAAATGTGTGAAGAGAATGTAGAAAATATCAACCATATTTTTATTGAGTGTACTTTAGCCTCTGAGCTATGGAGGAGAATGGCCACTTTACTTGGCTTACAGTGGTCCAATTTTTTTACTTTTGAACATATTTGGAGGGATTGGCCTAATCAAGAGGGTGTTGATCATTTTATTAGGTAGTTAGTTTGGATGGGTTCTACCATTCTTCTTTGGAATATTTGGAATGAAAGGAACAACCAAATTTTTAATCAAGATAGGAAGGATATTCACTATATTTGGCAAAAGACCATAGCCAACTTAGTTGAATCAGCCCATCAACTCCTTAATCACCCCCAAAACTCCCACCAAATATGGGATCAAGTGATGCAAATATTGAAGATTAAACCTTCTAAGGGCAACCAACTTAAAGGGAATGTGAGTATTAGTAAGATGGATAGGACTAGAAATTGGCAACCTCCTCCTAAGGATTTTGGAAAAGTCAATACTGATGGAGCCTCTAGAGGGAACCCTGGAAAAGCCAATGTGGGAGGAATTGGTAGACTTTTAGATGGCTCCCTGGTTTTTACTTTTGCTGAGAATTTGGGTATTCTTTCCAATAACCTTGATGAGGGGTATGGTATCCTCAGAGGTCTTCAGGAGGCTACTAAGGTTGGATGGGAAAAGGTGTTAGTTGAGTCTGACTCTCAACTTATGATTAATCTCTTGAAGACTCCTTCTAAGAATCATAAGGTGGATTGGAGAATAAAAAGAATTATTGAGAAGATTCAGTTAATCCAGATGGGATTTTTGAAAGTTGATTACAATCATGTGGTTAGAGATCAAAACAAGAGTGCTGATGCTTTAGCTAATTGGGATTTGGACAAAGGTGATCTTACTTGTTATGGCCACCCTCCTATATGGTGGGCTTCTCAAATTAGGGAAGCTCTTCTTTCTATCATTTCTTTGGATGGCTCCAGTTCTGAAGGTACCTAGTTTCTTCTTGTTTTTTTTTTGCTTCTCTTTGGTTCATTCAGTTTTTTTTAGTTCCCTAGCTCATTCTATTCTTTATTTTGTTTCCTCTATTGATTCTTGCCTTAATAGTCTTCTGGTCTAGATAGGTCATTGTTTTGTTCATTTTTTTTTTTTTTTTTTTGTTTTTTTTTGTTTAGTTTTTTAAGGTGGGTGGGTTCTTTTGTTTTGTTTTGTTTTTGTGTTCTTTGTGTTGTTTTTTGTTGTTCTTGTGTTTTTTTTTTTGTTTGTTTTTTTTATGTTTTTTGTTATTGTTCTTGTGTTTTTTTCGTTCTTGTTCTTGGGTTTCTCTTTGTTTGTGTTATTTCATGTTTTTATGTGTGAGTGTTTTCTATGTATTTTGTTTTTGTTTATTGTCTGTTGTTGGTTGTTTTTTATTTTTATTTTTATTTTATTTTTTTAATTTTTT
Source organism: Wollemia nobilis (assembly GCA_028583015.1). Classification (NCBI taxonomy): domain Eukaryota; kingdom Viridiplantae; phylum Streptophyta; class Pinopsida; order Araucariales; family Araucariaceae; genus Wollemia; species Wollemia nobilis. Next base: position 401,864 of record JAQPPZ010017217.1, on the reverse strand, counting down.
AGGTTTTGGTTGTGTTTATTTTTCATGTTTTTTTGGGTTATGTCTTTGTAGTGTTCTGTTGTTTTTGTCTTGTTTGTGTTTTGTTATGTGGTTCTTGTGTTTTTCTATGTGGTTTGTGTTGTGGTTTCTTTTATCTTATTGTGCGTGTTTGGTTGTGCTTTTGTTTTTGACACACTCAAGGAGCATGTTTTTTATTTTATTTTATTATTTTTTTTGTTATTTACTTATTTTTAAATTGGTTTTGTGTGTTTGTTTGCTCCTTGAGTATGTCAAAGGTGGTAGGCCAGGTCCGAGTCCTGGGCATTTTTGGCGGAATGGATACCCTTGCCTCCTTGGGTCTTACCCAAAAGTGGCATCCCTTTTGGGATGTTTTCCACAAATAAAAAAACAATATCCCCTCAAAGCAGATGTGTATTTGATGAGGAACTTCATGTAATAGTCTAATTTTATTTCTATGTACTACATGACACATTCAAAATACTCACATTATATCTCTATGATAGGTTGTTCCAGAAAGTCAAGTTATTATGCTCATGATGTAAGGTGTATGTGTTATCAAAATCATTAGAGCTCTCTTATCATATTGATAGGATTTTCTTATAATTAAACCACAACAACTCATCAAAATTCATATCGTAGGTGAATTTATCTACAAAATGTGGGTCAAGGACAAAGGACATTGTGCAAGTATGCATAATGTATGAGGTGTAACCATTATCCTTCCATCCAAGTGAGTACATATGATGATATGGTTTCAAAGGCAACGGTAACCTATCAATAATGGATCTCATAATCAAATTATTTTACGAGTCATTGTTGATTATGCAATCCATAGAAAAATTGTGGGTGAGGTGAGTTATTGTGATGAACAAATTGTCATGGTCACCTTTAGGCAAATGATGAGGCATCAGGGTAAACTTATTGATTTTACCCTTGAGCTCATCATACTCCGTATCTTCTCCTATAAATGGGAACATCTTGAGGTTCCTCATCTTGATATTTTATAGTGAGATAATTCTTCTTCCTACAATAGTCAGATTCCACATGACCTCTCCTGATACAATAAGTATATTTTTTCTTGCTATTGAAAGGAGGATAATAAGATGATGATGATGATGATAAATAAGGATAATAATAAGAAGTAATAATATTTCTTTGTCTTGCATCATTATTATTGATATGGATATTCGAAAGCTCCCATGGAACCAAACTATCATGGTCCTCTTGACTAAGAAACAAACTTCTCTTCCATCAATTGCACTTGATTAAAGGTTAAAACCAAAGTGGTTAGGTTAGTATATTTCAATTCCCTAAATAGGAGATTCTACAAACCACTCTTACATTTGATAGTGAGTCCATTATTTGAATCATACACATCAATTAGTATTCTCAACTTGTTAAATTAATAAACATTATCTTGAGCACTTGTGTTGTTGAATTGCCTTAAGAGAAACCATTTAATGATGAGATATTTGCTATAGTTTGAAGAATAAAAGGTATCCTTCAATGTCTTTACTAGTTCATTCCAATTGCCAATAGGATTTTTAGTACATTAGCATTTAGTTACCAATACTTTAGCTACTCCACATAGTTTGAGTTTTACAAATTGAACTTTATAATATTCAAGAACTTGGCTATATGTAAAACATGTATCCATATTGAATATCTAACTATTTAGGACCTCTGGATCCTTTGAACCATCATAGATCTTAACCTTGCATTTTTATTTTAATTGAAGGTCATTGTTGTATATTTTGACATCACTTGGGTCACTTTGGACTGCTATTTTATTGACCTTGTCAACCAAGATACTAAAAACATGGGCTAGTTCATATATTTGGTTTGCTAAATTGGTGTCCATAATATATTGGGTGATATCCATATGGAATCAAATAATTTTTCCCTAAGAGATCAAAAAGTGTTGTAAAGCTTGTGCAATTTCCAAGCAAGTACAAGAAAAAGTTCATGTATTACAAAAATAAGGCTTGGAAAATTAAATATTAAGTTACCAATTCATAAATTATGATTAACAAAAAGGTAAAATATTTAATTAATTAATCACAACAAGGTCTAATAGTTTGAAGTAATTAATTAATTAAATTTATTTAATTAAATAAGTTTTACCCCCTTTGAATTTTTGTAGGATCTAAAGAAAATTTTGAATTTCCAATGCTCCTATGCATACCAGGAAACTCCAACAGTCATCCATGCTCAAGAAATTCAAACAATATTCCAAAAATGGTGAAGGATGAAAATAACACCAATGGATGAGTGTCATGCGGTACACTAGGAATAAATCTCCTACTGTCCAAACTCTGTATGTTTATGTCATAGTTTTTTCATCATAAATTTGTTGTTGAATTTTCATTGTAGTTTTGTCATAGGGTATGGTTAATAGAATTCAACCATGGTTGTGTCATAGATTTGCATAACAAGTGTGCTTAAACTAAGCCACATCAACACTTTGGTTTTTCTTCCGGCTCATATATTGGATGTTCAAGATAATTTTTTCTAATGGCTACGAGATGACTAACTAAAAAATAATTCTTAGTTTATGCATAGTTTAGAAATTTTTTGACAACTCTGATGACAACACATGGTAGAGGCTTCTCATGAAAATTGTGATCACCATATAGACCTATTTAGACATGTCAAACACATTGATTGTCTCCTCAATAAGGTATCGTAGACCTCCCATGCAAAACTTATTTGTATGTTTTCTAGCTTAAATCTGGATATGTCATATTAGTGGCTTGATCACACATTTTCTAATAGGAAGTGTCATGTCAATGAAAAGTAGATTTATTACATCTACAACCTTCTTAGGTATCCAAAAATAGAAAGGATCCACTTTCTTGCTAACTTCATAAGGTAAATTTTGGAAGATTTTTTGGTAGTTTAATTCATAAGAATGTGGCTAGCTCAATGCATTCCCTCTTATTATTTGAAATGTGATGCATCTCAAATTTAAATGTTTGTTGCAACAATTTGCATCTACTAGTGAGTTTTACAATGTGGTTCTCATGAAAATTGCCTACGTGATATCTCATTGCTCTATCCTCTACTGCTCTATCGTAGCCACATCTGGCACCTATTTCCATTCAACACCCCCTCTTCATCTGATGATAAACTTTTGTTGTCAACTTTTAACAAGAACTCTAGCACTATTTCCTTTTTCTCCAACAATAACACTTGGAGATTAGCATTTAGGTCTCCAATGTGAGGGATAACCATGGATACATAGACATGCACCCACATCCAAAAACTATCACGAAGGGTTTCTCACAAGTTGAATGTATAGTATCATTGATGCTTTCACTTAGTAACAATGCTTTTACTCTATGTAAACCAGAGAGTGATAGCACCACCATCTTGTAATCTAATGACACTTTCACTTTTGAGAGTAGAAAAACAAAATTAATGCAAGATGAGCTAATATTATGATGACTATGGTGATGGGCCATGATCGAGGAGTATGAGGGCCCTTTTAAATAGCAAAAAGAAATATTTACTTGTTTAATATGAATATTAAATGATAAGACAAGATATGAACTAAATTCAAGTGAAAATATATAAAACTAGCTCTAAGTGAAAAATATAAAAGGGCTAAAGCTACAATTATAAGAAAGATCCAAAAGCAAATAAGGGGAAAGAGCACAATCCAGTACATAAGGTTGTTTTCTCCTTGTTATAAGCTTGTTAAAATATTGCTAGCTTGCTTGTTTATGGCCTTTGGATGCATGATCTTGAAGGCTTTATGCTCAATGCTTAATGAATACGTGTATACTTGTAGATTTTATTTCGTGGAGAGATCTTTAAGACTTGATGCTTAGATTCTTACAAGAATGCATGGAGAAATCTTGCAAGGAATAAGAGATTAAATGCTTGCAAACGTGGCCTTCACAAGGTTGTGGCAATATTTTAGCATAACCTCATCATTCAAAATACTAAATACCTATGATTCTAGAGATATATTAATAGAGTTTTGTTATCTTCAAAATACCCTTGGCAATGCTTTCACTTAGTAATAATACTTTTACTCTATGTAAACCAAAGAGTGATACCAAACCAAATATGTAATTTATGGGTCAATTGAAAAGTATAACGTCCATATTTTCATGAAGATTTTCTTGTAAGAAGGTATTGATTACTCAAATAATCTTACACCTATTACCAATATGTATTCTATGCACCTTGTACTTTTTATTGTTGCATCACAGGGTTGGCTACTGTACTGGATGGATGTGAAGAGTTACTTCTTGCATGGATATTTTAAGGAGGAAATCTACATGGAGTAGCTTGTTGGGTTTGTTCATGACTCTTCTCTTGTTTATAGACTATGAAGGTCTATCTATGTTCTAAAACAACCCCCCTAATCCTGGTATGAGAATACGGATTCTTTTCTTCTATCTACTACTTTCGTTCATTGGAAATCATATCCTATAGTGTATATACAACATATTGGAGAGGTTATTGTTATACTTGTCTTGTATTTTGATGATTTGCTTCTCACCGAAATATCCTCTTCCCACATTTAGACTATTCAAAGAGCTTTCTTGATTTTGTTTGATATGACAGATCTAGGTCTTTTACACTTTTTTCTTGGTTTGTATATTTCTCAATTAGATTTAGGGATTCATTTGAGTTAGTATAATTATGCCCATGATATTCTTCAACATTTTGGTATGGTTAATTTCAATCCATGTCCCTTTCCTTTCTAGTTTGGGGCTTCTCTTACTTACACCTACACCACTTCTCTTTGTGATCCTACCTTGTATAGGTAGTTGGTTGGAAGTTTGATGTACTTGATCCATACTCGCTATAATATTTCTTTCATAGTTGGGCTTGTGTCTCGGTTTGCACATACCCCTCATAACAGTCACTAGTAGGATACCAAGAGGATTTTATGATATCTTCAAGGCACTTCACACATTGGATTGCAATAGCCTACTACTAATAACATAAAAGGAATGACAATCAAATCATTCCAAGCTACAAGGATCTTAGGTGTTAATAGAATACCACATTCAACCAAAAAATAAGAATCTAAAATCAAAATGACAACATAAGCTTAAAAATAGATATGCAAAACAAAGAGAAACAATATCATGTATTATATTTTGAAAATAAACTACAAGTACAATGAAGGTCCCTTTCTTATATAGGCAAGGATGATCAACCATAGTCGTAGGATCAAGCTAAGGATAAATATCCACCATACAAAAGGAATATGTGATATGGTCCATATATTTGTAAGCACTATGGGTAGAAAGAATCTCAACCCTCCAAATATACCTAAAAATATCCCCATAACACCTAGGAATACTCAAACCAAAAAGTATCCCCATAATATCTCATAAATAAATATGTAATTTCTCATAATATCTAAAATAAGATAAATGAAATATCCACACATAAGTGGGTGGGTAAAATACACGGAATAAATAAATAAGAAATAAAAAATAAATCACCTAGGTGAACATGATCTAAGGTAAACAACCTACTCCAACATCATCAATCAGTCTTTTAATCTACCAAAATAAATTATCCTTTCTTGTGCTCAAATTTAGAGCAAAGCAACAGTGCAAGGACATGAGTGATAGCATTGATAGTGTTATCATGACCTAGTGGAACTTTTTCAAAACTTTGCAATTTTAACCTTTTCCCATCTATTTTTTACCTCCAATAGTTATGATATGAAAGTGCTAATGCAATCATACCAATGATACTATCACGTCTTGACCCTGTTGATATTCACGCATCAAAATAAAGAAATTTTATTTCATTTTTCTCTTAAGATGTCCACCTTTAATAAACTAAATCCCCAAAATTTTATTTGTTGCCCCTATAATAGATAACAAATATAACAATTGATATATAAATCCATGGCTTTCTATAAAGCCACTTTCTTCTATATTGGCATCTTCAATATAATTCTTCTCCCAAGAAGCCATGTCTTCCTATAAAGCCAACACATAGGAGAGGCCAATAAAGGGTATTTTGAAGATAAAAAAACTATATTAAAATATCTCTAGAATCATAGGTATTTAGCATTTTGAATGGAAAATTTATGCTAAAATATTGCAACAACCTTGTGAAGGTCACCTTTGCAAGCATTCAACCTTTTTTTCCTTGCAGGATCTCTATAAGAATTCTTGCAAACATCTAAGCATCAAATATCAAAGCTCTCTCTAAGCAATAAAATCTTCAAGTCTACAAGTAATCATTAAACATTTAGCATCAAGCCTTCAATATCAAGCATCCAAAGACCATCAACAAGCAAGCTACTAAGATTTTAACAAGCTTATAACAAGGATAAAACAACCTTGTGTATTGGGTTGTTCTCTTTCCCCTTATTTGCTTTTGGCTCTTTCTTGTTCTTGTAGCTTTAGGCCTTTTATATTTTTTACTTAAAGCTAGTTTTATATTTTTGCACTTACATTTAGTTCATCTCATGTTTTATCATTTAATATTCATCTTAAGCAAGTAAAGCTTTCTTTTTGCTATTTAATAGGTCCCTCATACTCTTAGGTCATGGACCATCATCATAGTCATCATAATATTAGCTCATCTTACATTAATTGTGTTGTTCTACTCTCAAAAGTGAAAGTGTCACTAGATTACAGGATGGTGGTGCTATCATTCTTTGGTTTATATAGAGTAAAAGCATTTCCACTAAGTAAAAGTATCAATGACAATATCATGACCTAGTGGCACCTTCACCACATGAAATTTATTTCTTGTATTCTAACATTTTTTACTTATATAAATAGGGGTTTGATTGTTATTCAATAAATTCTAACCTCCTCCACCAGCTTATATAGGCCCCTCTACTATTATTTTGTAGGTTAAGAAATAGCTCCAACAACTCTTTTGCAAGTAAGCAACACTTTCGACATAGTGGCAGAACCATGTTTCCCCATAAATCTATTATTTAATTATTTAGAAATTAGATTCTATTTGTTGTTTGTGTAAACTAGGTTATGTTTTTTCTTTAGTGATGAAATAGACAAAAGGAAAGTAGTGAACTAGTTAGTCTTAATTATATAGGGATCCATCCTAATATTTAAGGTCTTGAATTTAATAGAAATCATATATATATATATATATATATATATATAGTAGAATTTGTTTGTTGCATATTATTGTGTCTTTGCATCTTAAAAGAAAAATTGTAATTTTCTTTATCATCAAATCAAAAGAGCATTTTAGTTGTAGGTATTGTATGTTGTATTTTGTATGTGCATTAGGGCTAAGATAAGGTTAATATTAGAGAAAAAGTTATATTATGAGAAACATAGATTCTTTAGGAGAAACATAGGTGTTCTTCAATCAACCCAAAAAACTAAGCATTAATATCATAATGTCCCCTAGTCTCAAGTGAGAATAGGAGAGAGTGAAGAACGTTGTGATAAGACCCTTCATGATGTCCTTCCGTTATTTTCTCTCATATTCACACATTTTGGTAAACTCAATATGAACAACACCATGGTTCTCAAGATTCCTCTTTTTCCAAGCTAAGCGTTAATTAAACTAAAATTTATCTAAACTTTAATCAAGACCATTTAATCTTACTTATTTAAATTAAATCACATTAAATCTAAATAACATGAACATAACTAATTTTTAGTCCTACTAGGGATCTTTATGATCCTTTTAGTATCTATAGTACAAGGTACTAGGCTATTTTAGGTATAGAGTGAGCCCGGGCTACAAGCCTCCCATATAGGGTCTCATGCGTACTTATGCCTAGTACAAAGTATATTGCAATGGGCTAGTGGGAGTCATAAGGAAGTATTCTATTACCTCTAATATGCCATATTGGCCATGTATCCAAGTAATCACTTCTATGTATCATTGAAAACCCATGTATTGACTTTCTCTAATGTATTAATGGGTATATGGAGGAGTCGGGTATATAAGGACCTTTGGTACATAGGGAGGCCCTTGAGGTATATATTTTAAATTTGGTATATCTAGGGAAGGTGATATAAGGTTGGAAAAATATCTTCTCTTTATTTTATAATTAAATATATAAACTTTAAAAATTAATTAATTGACCCCTTATTTTCCATATAATACATGGCCAAGAGACACTACCTAACCTGCAGTCCCACTTATTAGCTGGCCATTGATCCTAACCCTTTGATGGAATGTCCCAAAGATAAATCCATATTTAAGATCTCAAACATCAAAGAAGAAGACAAGGGAACTCCCCCTCAGGTTCTCTAACTCCCATCCATGATGATCAAGGAAGAGTGGTCTTTAAATTTATTGATTACATGGATTTATTCTTACATAAAAATACAAAAATTGTGGGATCCCTCATTAGATAAAGTCCTAATATCCTAGGTGTTTCTGTAGGGGAGGTTTCATTGTTGAACTATCTCCAACAACCTAGATCAAAACCTTTGAACCAATTGGATCCATATTTTGTATATTTAAATGTAGACTTTAATGCATAAATTTCTAATATCATCACTATTTTTGTGAATGTTGTGGTTTAAAACATCCTATATTTATCGGGACATCACATATATTTGTCTTCTATTGAGGTACTACTACAAGGAAATGTGAGTTGTCTCATATCTCAAAAAGTTGGTAAAAGTTATGTTCCTAACTTATATTTAATATCAAGTGTCCCAATTACTAATCCTCATGTTTATAATCTTCATTATAATCTCAAAAATACAAGCAAGGGTTTTACTTAATATCCTAATCCCATAAGCTCTCATATTTTATCTTCTAATCCTTTCACTTCAAAAATTTTGGGATAAGGTAATATAATTCCAATATCAACATCATACATCTAAGTATATCAATATTCTCCCCATATCAATTAAAAAGTTCCTCATTTCTCTTAGCATATGCCTTTTTTGCAATTAAATCTTCTAAACTTCAAATTCTAACCTTTCAAGTAGAGCAACTAAAATAAAAATGACCATAATCTAAGGAACTTCCTTTACTCCCAAGTTTTCTTATGATGTCTTATGCAACTAATGTTTAGAACCTTTTTTAGCTAGTCACCATTTTACTCCTAGTTTTAGAACCCCTAAATTTTAAATATACAAAGGAAAGGAATATCCTATCAACCATCTCAGGTTTTTTAGAACCGCTTGTAGCAATTTTTCTTATGAAAAAACACTACTACATAAAATCTTTGCTAATAACCTTAGTGATCCCACATTGGAATGGTACTACCACATTCCAAGGCATTCCCTTAAGATCTTTAGGGATCTTGCTAAGATAATTTTTAAATATTTTTTTATATTTACTAAGAATAAGGTCATGATTAGTGGCCTATATCTACTCAATTAATCAAAACAAAATAACTTCACAAAAAATCAAAAGAAAATAACTTTGTTAACTTATTGGTAACATGGAGAGCCTTGGTAGGGAGAATCCAATATATCCCTCAATCAAGAGATCTTTTAGATATATTTATAGGTAATCTTACTAAGTAATTGGTCTCCTTTTTGGAGATAATCAATATCTCTTATTTTAAAGATGTCATCGACATGGCCAAGAGGGTAGAGACTACCCTCCTCAAGTGAGGACAATTGAAATTCAAATAACATAAGAAAGAATATAAGTCTTCCTCCAACCCAAACTGGTAGTATAAGAAGAAACACGTTGTAGAAAATGGAGTTATAAATTCATGCCAAACCAACAATGTGAGTTCCATGACAACCCTTCAATAGCTTGTCTTAGGGAATCCACAAAAACTAAAAAGTAGAAGGATGTACTCTTGATTATATCAACCTCTGTCATCCATATTGGATATGGTGGAGCTTCCACCTACAAACCCTTTAGATCCTGAAAGTAAAAAATTTCTTTGTTTTTCTATAATAAGCAAAGTTCCTTTCATCATGTTAACTCGCTGGGAAAAGAGAAAGAAAAATAAAAAGAACTACAAATCAGATAAAATAAATAAAAATAAAAATAGAGGTGATATGCCAAAATAAAATATACTGATTGATCTAACTAAAACTCCCAAAGAGGCACAATGCAATATAGGAAATAAGACAATCATGAATAAACTGTAATAGGTAATGTTAGCAGACCAAGGGCCAATGCCACATGCAATTTGGCCAAACTAAAAATATACAGGCTATAATTCTAGCATTTTTTTATATTTTTTCCCATAGTATTACAAGTCCAGCAAGTTTTGGATTCAACCAATGCTCATAACAACTTTGAAAAATATTTTTATAGCTCCCTAACAATTTTTTCCCACCTGCTGATTTTCTACCCGAATAGCTCAGGTTAATTATTTTTGGTAGATTACATATTATCCTTCTATTTTTAGAATCATAGGACAACTTCATTAATTTTCATCCACTTTTTGGATCTACAAGACTACACACTAATATTCCCATGTTTGACCTATGAAATTGCATGTCTGCTACATAAATGTCAGTCTATTTTTAGATTTACAGGACTGCAAATGCATTTTTTACCTAGGCCTGCTAGATTAAATGTTTTTGCCAGACTGTGTAGATATTCTAGCATATTTTCTAGATTTACTAGACTGACAAAATATATTTCACTATTATTGATGTTCAATCTATATAACTACAAATAAATGGTCACCCACCTTTAGGAATTTTAAGACATCAAATATTTCCCAACTATTGACATCAAATCTGTAAATTTACACATGCACGTCCAAAATATTTATAGATGAAAATGTGGGCAACTCATGGATGGGGAATATTTGAATAAAAATTAAATAATAGTGCAATACTTCTCCAAGCATAGGCACTAATCAAACCAAGAGTACGTACCATAAAATTGAGCATAAATGCAGTCAAACTGGGTAGTGTACAGTCAAACTGGGCAAAGTATAGTCAAACTAGGTATTGTACAGTTAAACTGGGTAGTGTATAGTTAAACTAGGTGGTATACTATCAAACTAGGTGTTATCTTTAAACTAGAATCATGTAGCATATTTGAACTAGAATCAGGCACCAAATCAGACACCAGATTTGAATTGGAATCAATCATCATCTTTGAACTAAAATCAAGTGCCATATTTGAACTGGAATCAGGCACTGTCTTTGAACTAAAATAGGGTGCCATCTTTGAACTAGAATCAGGCACCAGATTTGAACTAGAATTAGACACTGGATTTGAACTGGAATTAGGTGTTGTCTTTACATGAACTGCTTAACTCTATCAGGTGCAAACACAAATCCGTCCACCATGTATCACAAAATTTTTGCAATTGGTGTAACCATTAATAAATTAGAGCAATAGGCTCAAAATTTATTAACAATTTGGTGACTCACATGAGACACATACCTGCAATGTGTAAGGAACTCAGAATACTAGGTAGACTTAGCATCCATTGGGTAAATATTCATTGATCATCTTCATATTTTCACAAAGAGTTGAATTCCATACTTGCTTTGTAAGGTAGAATTGCTGGAAATATTCCTTGCAATGGGATAAAAAAACTGCACAAAACTAAAAATAGAACAAAAAACTACACAAAACTGAAAATAACCAACATAAAAATAAAATAAAATAAAACATGTTTCATAGGAAGCAAGAGGTGTCTCAGGATACTTAGGGAACACAACAAAAAAGAAAACTAAAACTACAACCTACCCTTGTTATTTCTTAAACCTCTATTCTAATGAATTCCAACTTTGAAATGGATTTTATTTTATAAGCTTTTGGGGAAGAAAAAAGTATTGTTGTTGTTGTTGTTACTCAAGAAAACAATATGCAACTTATATTGTGCCCTCTCAACTGCCATCATATCATCTTCTTGATTGCTCTTCTCGGTACTATTTTTATATTCAAGGCATCAAGCCCTTCAATTAATTCCAACACTCTATTTTTGTATTCTTCTAGATGCTTATCCTTAATAACAAACTGACCTTTGAATTGCTACACTACCAATTCTGAATCACCAAAAATCTACAATAGTTTTACACCTATTTTCTCTACCTATAGGATTCCATGAATTAGAGCTTCATACTCTGCCATGTTGTCAATGCATTTGAACTGGAGGTTGAAGGGATGGGGGAATGTTTCCTTAGAAGGAGAGGTTAAAACAACACTACCATAAACACATTTATTACACTTAGATCCATGAAAATGCAGCTTCCACACACCTTTAGTTTCTTTTTTTGTTTTCATGATCTCTTGCATCATGCTCTTCTCTTCCAAGATAAAAATGTTCCCAGGCCTATGTCTTGAAAATTATCATATGGATCAAATCCATATAACCTATTTTCCCACTCATAAAGCTGAGTATCAAGAATAGGAGGTGTGGTTTGTGTGTACCTCATTAGGATCCATTTGCATCAGATTTATAGCCTCTTTAATAGGATTTTTAGTCTCTTTAGGTGCTAAAGATACATGACTCAGAGCTTATTTGAGGAGATATTTCTATCCTGGTAGTGCAAGAGCATCCCCTATAAAAACTTACAAGTTGGTCTTCTTTGTTTTCTCCACCAAGTTAATAGGTTGATCCTTATGTGTTTGTTTGGTAATCCAATCATTTCTTGACCTCTCAACAACTGGTTAAGTAGGTCTATTTTACCATGTTCTACTAGGCTATTGCATTTGAGTTTGTTGATTTATCTAATATGGAGTATCCTTGCATGTGACTATAGGCTACTGTCTAACATTGTTACTAGGAGGTTGAGAGAATGTGGTTGTTTGTGATATAGAAGGGCCATCCATTACAACATTCCCTTTAGACCTGGTATTATAGTTGGATTGAACTTGCTTTACAAGTTGATTACCCACAACCTGATTCACTACACAATGCTTATTTTCTTGTTAGTACATCAAGATTCTATCAGGATTTATTGCATGAGGATGATGATATTGTTGTTGTTCCACTATTTGATAGCTAGGATCTTGTGCCACTAAAGCACTACTACTATTTCCATATGCACAACTATTTGTATAATGAGGTAACTAACAAGAATGGCACCACCTCTACTGCTCAACTAAGGTGTTTTGTATAGGTACCAAGGCTTGATTTAGGTTGGTAATAGCAGGGAACTATACTTGTAAAGGCCTACCTGGGTGTGCATGATTCTGATATGGATGTTTGTGCTGATAAGGAGGGTAGTATGGCTGGAAATTTCTCTGTGGAGGCTAGTTTTGCTACTTTTCTAAGCTATTGAGCTTATTACCCATTATTTTGATCAAATTTAATAGATCATTTATTTGGTCATTTAATTGATCAAAAGTGGCAGGTGTATTCTCATTAATTGGTAATGGATTAACTGCTATAATATTAACAAAAACTTGAGAGGATAGTGGATTGGGTACAATCACATCTGGAAACAGAGGCATAGGAGGCCTAGGGAAAATCCTACCACACTGCACTAAATAATTTTCAACTTGAATAGCCTTTTCATATGCATCAGGTAATGTATTGAATCCCATAGTTTGGATGTCCATATCTATATCAGAACTCAAAGCTCTCAAGAAATACCAAAAAATTAGATTGTGCATTTAGCCTTACCTCAATGGGTATTCTATCCCAAGTCCTTTGAAATATGAAATTAAAATCTGTAATTTGCTCATTGGGAGCTCTTTTGATGGTAGTCAGCTGCTCCATGCATGACAAGATATCTGATTTATCCTCAAACTGCTTGATTAACTTATTATCCAAGTCATCCCATATTATAATGGTATAGACAGGAAGTTTTCTAAACAATTGAAGGGCTTTACCCTTCCAATAAGATGCCAACAACCTCACAATCATGTTTTCTTTAGTCATATTATGCCTTAGAACAAATTTACCATGTCTTAGAGATGTTCCACAAGAGTGACTGAGTTCTCGCTAGTATAATAAGGTAGAGCCTTAAGGGCTAATACTGGAATATCATCATGTGTTTTCGGGGCTAGTGGACTATTCTTATTGAAAGAGAGATAAGCTCTAGGTGGTAGCCTAGCCATGAATGGAAAAACATGATGGATCCTTTGAGTAAAGGGGGAGGATGTGGTGTAGAAACTTGATTATGAGTCCTTCCCTTTCTTCTTTTTCTTGAGGTACTAAAATAGAGTTGTTGAAACTGGAATCTACCTTCCCTTTGTGAACTTCTTCTTGTAGACACACCCCTCATTAAAATGAGGATGTAGTCAAGCATTTGGTATTTTTAACTAGTAGAGTTTCTAGGTAATTTTTTTTAATATTCTTCAGTAAGCAAGTAACATTCAGGACAAACACCAAATCTTGACTTTATAAAACATAAACACACGATCTATGTAAGTATTTCATAGCAAATTGTAGATCCATCCCACTGGGCATGCTAAAATTGTTGATAGATGAAAATGTACACCTTACACTACACCTGTACACATCATCAAAATGGGATTTACCCTCTCATGTGGGACTTCCTAAGAGGAAAAAATCTCTAGAGAGAGTCAGATCTCAAAAACATAAAAATAAAATAAAACCAAAACTACAAAATAAAACTGCACTAAAAAGCCTAGGAACCTGGTAAAAATAAAACTGCATAGTAAAAATAAAATAGAATAGCTACACTTACTTTTCGGGAAAAATAAACATAGATAAATAAAATTTAAACTAAAACTTACTACTAACTCACTGAGAAAAGGGGAAAGAAAAATAAAAAGAACTACAAATCAGATGAAATAAAATAAAATAAAAATAGAGGTGAAACACCAAAATAAAATAGGTTGATTGATCTAACTAAAATTCCCAAAGAGGCACAATACAATATAGGAAATAAGATAATCATGAATAAACTACAACAGGTAATGTTAGGAAACCCACGGTCAATGCCACATGCAATCTAGCCAAAGTAAAAATACGGAGGCTACAATTCAAGCAGTTTTTTACATTTTTTCCCATAGTATTACAAGGCAAACAAGTTCTGGAGTCAACCAATGCTCAGAACAACTTTGAAAAATATTTTCATAGCTCCCCAATAATTTATTCCCACCTTATTTTTTACCCGGATAGCTCAGATTAATTATTTCTGACAGATTACATATATTCCTAATATTTTTATATTCACATGACAAATTCATTAATTTTCATCCACTTTCTGGATCTGCAGGACCACACACTAATATTCCCCTGTTTGACCTCTAAAATTACAGATCTCCTACATAAATTTTGATCTATTTTAAGATTTATAGGACTGCAAATACATTTTTTGCCCAGGCCTACCAAATTAAATTCTTCTGCCAGACTATGCAGATATTCCAACATATTTTCCAGATTTACCAGACTAACAAAATATATTTCACTATTGTTGATGTTCTATCTGTAGAATTGCACATAAATACTCACCCACCTTCAATAATTTTAATACTGCAAACATTTCCCAGCTATTGACGTCAAATCTATAAAATTGGGAAATAAATTTACACATGCACGTCCAAAATATTTATGTTTGAAAAATGTGGACAACTCACGAATGGGGAATATTTAAATAAAAATTAAATAATAGTGAAATACTTCTCCAAGCATAGGCACTGATCAAACCAAGAGTACATACCATCAAATTGAGCATAAGTGCAATCAAACTGGGTGGTGCATAGTCAAACTAGGTAATGTACAGTCAAACTAGGTAGTGTACAGTCAAACTGGGTAATGTACATTCAAAATTGGTAGTGTATAGTCAAAATAAGTGGTGTACAATCAAACTGGGTGTTGTATTTGAACTAGAATTAGGTGCCAGATTTGAACTAGAATCAGGAACCAGATTTGAACTAAAATCGGGCACCAAATTTGAACTAGAATCATACACCATCTTTGAACTGAAATTAGGCATCGTCTTTGAACTGAAATCGGGCACCGAATTTGAACTAGAATCAGGAACCAGATTTAAACTGGAATTAGGCATCAAATTTGAACTTGAATTAGGCATTATCTTTACATGAAATGCTTAACTCCATCTGTTGCAAACACAAACCCATCCACCATGTATCACCAAAATTTTGTAATTGGCGCAACCATTAATAAATTAGAGTAGGTTACTCAAAATTTATTAACACTAAGATGAAGGGTACTTTTGATTTACTTCATCAACTTGAAAGTACTGTAGCTAGAATCTCCCTTCTCGATCTTCTTAGGACCTCTTCACCCCTTAAGGACATGTTACTCAAAATTTTGAGTGAATGAGGTATTTCTCAAGATCTCAAACTAAATTATATCACTTCTTTGGTGGGATCAATTGGGATTAATCATGCAACTATATCATTTTGTAAGTAGGATATCCCTAAATCTTCTATGATCAGAAATATCCTATTATAAATCATTACCCACATTAGTGGAAGGTTTATCAAATGAATCCTAGTTGATAATGGCTCTAATATTAATATTTATAGCCTAATATTCATCAATCAATTTAGGCTAACCAATAGGATTTAGAGAAATCCGATCTTGTTATTAGGAAGTTTGATAATGGAAATTGTGTGACTAATCACACTATAGTCTTATCCTAAAAGTTGGACCTCACATTATCAATACTATTTTTTATGCCATGTATTGTGACTAACCTACAACATTATTCTTGGGAGGCCATGGATCTATGCGATGTAGTCCATCCTTAAAATATTCATCAATGCCTTAAATATGAATATAAAGGCTAGACTTATCATATTCCATCCAACCCCAAGCTCTTCACCTATTGCTAGGTGGACGAGGTCAAGAATCCTAAGGCTCATCTTTATCCTTATCTTAGTTTATCTTTTAAGCCATCCTCTTCTTCTTCTCTTTTTCCAATAATTGATGCATTAAGGTCTCTCACCTTATGTAATCAACCTAATAATGAATATAAATGTCAATCCTCTAATCTAACCAAAATTAACATCAGTAATCAAGATAATTATTAACCTACTTTGAATCTAGATAAGCTTATTTTATCTCCTTGAACCTTAGACTTGACTTTTAGTAGCCAAGGTAATATTGTGAAAATCTAAAGTTACTTCTTTGTTCATGTTGGTACTGCTAACAATGAGAAAATACATGTCAATAATCCTTTCTTGGTTGAATGACAATATGCTTTATTATTTTTTTCAAACTTGTATTCCATTCCAAAATAGATGCTTTCTAATATGGGATATAAAGATAAATTACTAGGCCTACATGAGTAGGGTATCAAAGATCCCTTACATATGAAAGCTTGGTTGGGACATTATGGGATAAGTTACATTGCCATTTGTAATTAAACTCTTCCTCCCTCATCCTCATCTGATAGTGAAGATGAATTTAGCTTCCTTGATAAGAAGTCCCATGATTATACCATTTCCTTAAAGGGATTAGATTGGGATGAGGAGGATGACAATGGGTCATCACATCGTAGCTTGTCTTGATATATACATTTTACTATTGTAAATATCTTAATCCTACTCTACCCCAATCTAATTGTTGGTGAAGATAACTATGAGGTAAAGGACATCTTGAGTGATCCTCTTCAAGATGAACCTTTATATTATCTAAGCCAAAAATATTTTTATTTTGGTGGAACATTTTCTTAAATTATGAAAGTTGTAATCTTTCAGCCAATCAATTGTACTCAGATGATCCTAGATCCTATATATCTTGAGATTTTGACAATGTTGGCCTCTCCTCAATTAGAATATGAGTCTCATATTCTAATTGAGGAAACCATGGATATTTATAATGGGAATTTTGAAAATCCCAATATCCTTAAGCTAGGAAAAGACTTTTTCATTAATAAAAAATGAAACATGGTATAGGAGTACTAAAATAAAATGTGATGCAAGATCATCCAGGAGCAGCACAGCAATCTTGCATCACCAAAAACAAAAAAAAGAGAAAAACAAAAGAAACAAGCCAAAAAAGTTCTAAGTATGAAAAATAGTCTGAGTGTTGAATGTGTCACGATATTGCGACATGAAAGCTGTCGCGATATCGCGACAACTCAAAATAATGGTGGGCGCAAATCACAAGTGTCACGATATCATCACATAAAATTTTTCATGTTATTGTGACAACTCATAACCAATGGTGAGTGCAATCGCAAGTGTCGCGATATCGTGACACAAAAGTTGTCACGATATTGCGACAACTCAGAACCAACAACAGGCGCAAATCGCAAGTGTCGCGATATCACGACACCAAAGTTGTTGCGATATCGTGACAACTCAAAACCAACGGTGGGTGCAAATGGCAAGTGTCATGATATCATGAAACAAAAGTTGTCGCGATATCGTGACAACCCAGAAACAACGACAGGCGCAAATGGCAAGTGTTGTCGCGATATCGCGATGAACTTAGAGCAAAGTTGGAGCAAACCAAAAGTGTCGCGATATCGCGACAGACTTAGAGCAAAGTTGGAGCAAACCAAAAGTGTCACGATATCGCGATGGACTTAGAGAAAAGTTGGAGCAAACCAAAAGTGTCGCGATATCACGACACATTGGCAAACAAAGCCAAAAGCCAAAAAAGTGTCGTGATATCGCGACGGATTGACATGGAGAAAAAGTGTCACATTTTTGCAACCCAGCTAGGAGAGAGAAGAGCAAGATGCAGAGGTGTCGTGAAAACGTGACATGTTACTTTTTTTTAGACTGTTGCAGAATGACAGTTGGCAATTCTAGAAGCCGTTAAGGCAGTTCCAGGGAACCGTTGCAGCGGTTATAGAGACGGTTGCGAACGACGGTTGCAGCAAGATCCTATGATGATAAAAAGAATTTTTTTGAAGGATTGCAAAGGCTGGAGAGATGAAGGCTATGGCTTCTTTTGGGCATTTTTTGTATTGTGTAGTCTTCCATAGTTACGAATTGTAAAACTTTCCATGCTTCAAAATAAAATTACATCTTTTTTGTGTTAATTAAAATTGGCTCCCCATCAAGTGGTATCAGAGTAGTAAGATTCTGAGTGTGTGAGCAGAGCACCAAATGTGAGGCAGCTTGCACCAGGATCTGGGGTTACGGGTTCTAATAAATAGTGAAGCAGAATGTCATCGCAAAGAAATCATGGTGCTGGAAGGAACGTGGTTCCTGAAGGAGACTTCCGAGCATTGTAGAGGCAAGTGCAGGCCCTGTAAGAAGAATTACGTAGAGGACTAGAGCCAAGAGGAGAAGACCAAAGTGATGATGAAGCTTGCAGGGTTGATGATCCGTCTGAAGAAGAAGAAGCGATGAGTTCTGCAGAAGCTCACATGATTAAAGTTATTTCTCAAATTGGGAAAAGGCCAAAGATTGATGTATCCACATATTCTAGAAATTTAAATCCAAAAGAATTAATTGACTAGATTAATGACATGGAGGAATATTTCAAATATGAGGAAGTTGAAGATCTAAATCGAATTAAATTTGCTAGAACAAATTTGAAAGGCCATGCTAGCATATGGTGGAAAGGAGTGCAACTGGAAAGAAATCGTAGAGAAAAAGAAAAGATCACCGGTGGGATCGAATGGTTGAAAAACTAAAACGGTAGTTTATTTTGACGGACTCACGAATTAGATCTGCTTGAGAAAAATGCGAGTTTGCGCCAGTCCAGCAAGTCTGTTAAAGAATACACAGAGAAATTTTTTAAAATTTCTATCAGAATCGGCCATGCAGAAGCAAATAAAGAGAGAGTAGCCCGTTACATTAATGGGTTGAGAACCAGCATGCAAGAAGAATTAAGTTTGGTCTGAATGAACACCATTGAAGATGCTTACCAATTTGCTCTGAAAGTGGAAGAGAAACTAAACCATAGATTTGATAGTAAGCAAAGAGGCTGAGGTTGTGGTGGAAGAACTGGTGGAAGAACCAGTAGAGGTAAATATGATGACCAAAAGCAAACTGGTGAAACCAACAATCACCAAGAATAGAAGGAGGAGAATGCTTACCGACCCTGTAATCAGAACAATGATTATCAAAGGGGACGAGGTAGAGGTGGATGTGGATATGGCAGAGGCAGATTTTGTGGAACCTATTTCAATTGTGGAGAAGAGGGGCATCAATCATATGAGTGTCCCAAACACCAAGAAACATCGAACAGAAGGCCTGAAGGTAATGCCAGAGCTGCAGTTGTTGAGGATGGTGTTGAATCTGAGCATTCTAAAGAAGCAGAGCACAAAGAAGTGATGGTCACAAGTAGAACCTTGTTGAATGAAGAGAAGGAACCAGATCAGCAAAAAAGACTGTTCTGCACGAGGTGCAAATGTTCAGGTAAAATCTGTAATATTATTATTGATAATGGTAGTACAGATAATTTGGTTTTTGAGGAAATGGTAGCTAAGTTAAAGCTAGAGAGAAGATATCACCCACATCCATACTAGATTGCGTGGTTGTAGAAGGATCATAGAGCATTGGTCAGTGAACAATGCTTGATCAAGTTCCAAATTGGAAGATACCAGGATGAGGTCCTATGTGATATTTTGTCGATGGATGCTTGCCATTTGTTGCTGGGTAGACCATGGCAATTTAACAGACGTGTAGCACATGATGGGCATGCAAATACCTATTCCTTGACAAAAGACGGAGTACGCCACAAATTGAATCAATTAAAGGAGGTTGAGGAAAAGGTATGCAATAATGTTAGAATTTTTTTAGTAGATGGCAAAAAAATTTTGGATGGTCTAAAGAGGGATTCAATGTGTTATGCATTAATTCTTGCTGTAAAGAGAAAAGAAACTACTGACATTCCAGCAAAAGTTACCCAGTTGTTAGCAGAATTTCTTGATATTATATCAGACAATGTGCCTGAGAGTTTGTCACCAATGAGGAATATTAGTCATCAGATTGACTTAATGCCAAGATCTATCTTACCCAATAAGGCTGCCCATAGAATGTCTCCTGTAGAGAATGAATATTTGAACCGCCAAGTTTAGGAATTGTTAAGGAAGGGTTTGATTCGAGCAAGTTTGAGCCCTTGTGCAGTGCCAGTAGTACTTGCACCAAAGAAGAATGGCGAATGGTGAATTTGCACTGATTCCCAAGCCATTAATAAAATTACCATTAAATATCGCTTTCCATTACTCATAATGGAAAATATAATGGAATGCTTGAGTGGAGCTAAATACTTCACTAAGATTGATTTGAAGAGCGGATATCACCAGATACGTGTTAGAGAGGGTGACGAATGGAAGACAACCCTTAAAACCAGAGAGGGTTTGTATGAGTGGTTAGTTATGCCATTTGGATTGACTAATGCACCCAATACGTTTATGAGGCTGATGAATGAGGTATTGTGTGACTTCCTGGAAAAGTTCATGATAGTTTATTTGGATGATATTTTAATTTTCAGTAAAACATTAGAAGAGCATTTGATGCATGTTCGAACAGTTTTTGAAAAACTGCGTGAGGAGCAGTTATTGATTAATATACAGAAGTGCAGTTTTGTACATAAATAGTTGATTTACCTGGGATTTGTCATCTCATAGGAGGGTCTAAAAATGGATCCTGAAAAAGTGAAGGCTATCATTGAATGGCCTGCCCCATGAAATGTAACAGAGGTAAGATCGTTTCATGGTCTTGCAAGTTTCTATCAAAAATTTATTAGAGACTTTAGCAGTATTTGTGCACCCCTAACAGAAACTATGAGAGGGGATAAGAGAGAATTTAAGTGGACTGCCAAGGTAGGTACCAATATGGACATATTGAAGAAGAAAGTGATAGAACATCCCATTCTAGCACTTCCAGATTTTAATAAAGTGTTTCAGGTTGACTGTGATGCTAGTGGCAGTGCCATTGGAGCTGTATTGAGCCAAGTAGGTAAACCTGTTGCATATTTTAGTGAAAAATTGAATGATGCTCGCAAGAAATATTCTGTTTATGATCAAGAGTTCTATGCTATAATTTAGGCTCTTAAGAAATGGAGACATTATTTTTTAACCAAAGAGTTTGTTTTATATACTGACCATCAAGCTTTGCAGTATATAAATAGTCAAGGTAAACTTAACCAGCGGCATTTGAAGTGGGTTGAATTCCTACAGAGTTATACCTTTGTACTAAAGCATAGAAGTGGAAAATCTAATAGAGTTTCAAAGGCCTTGAGTAGAAGGCATAATTTGTTGATGGAAATGAGAGTGCAGGTTGTTGGGTTTGATGAACTTGAGAGTTTATACCCAGCAGATCCAGATTTTGCAGAGGCATGGACAACATGTGTGTCTCCTACTACTGTGGATCATACTAAGTGGTTGGATTTTATGATCCAAGATGGGATGCTATTTTGACAAAACCAGTTGTCCATTCCACGTAGTTCCATGAGGGAAAATTTGATCAAAGAGAAACATAGCGGAGGACTAGCAGGGAATTTTGGTCAAGATAAGACCATTGCTCTCGTTAGTGAGAATTACCATTGGCCGCAGTTCCAGCCGAATGTGACCAAATTTGTGCAGGGTTGCAGAGTGTGCCAGATGGAAAAAGGAGTCAGCTAGAATACAGGAATGTACCAGCCATTTCCTGTACTAGAGAGACCATGGGAGGACATCAGTATAGATTTTGTTCTTGGTTTTCCAAGGACACAATGTGGAAATGACATCATTTTTGTTGTTGTTGACAGGTTTTCGAAGATGGCTCATTTTATTCCATGTCAGAAGATAAGTGATGTTGTTCATATTGTAGGCTTGTTTTTCAGGGAGGTTGTGTGCCTTCATGGTCTACCCCAAAGAATTGTCTCGGATAGAGATACCAAATTTGTGGGTTATTTTTGGAGTACCCTATGGAAGAAGTTGAAAACAGAATTGAAATTTAGTTCTGCGTACCTCCCGCAGACTGATGGACAGACCGAAGTAGTCAACAGAAGTTTGGGTAACCTTCTACGATGTTTGGTAGGAGATAAACCCAAGGGATGGGATCTGATTTTACCACAGGCAGAGTTTGCTTACAATAATTCTGTTAATCACAGTACTGGTAAATCCCCATTCCAGATAGTACATGGGAAGAGCCCGAGAAATGCTTTTGAGTTGAGGCTAATGGATAAGGGTGACAAGCGTAGTGCTGAAGCTTAAGACTTTGTAGCACACATGAAGAATTTACATGAAGAGGTACAATAGCATATCAATAAAATGAATGCTACGTACAAAGCCAGAGCAGATCAAAAGCGATGTTTCAAGGAATTCCAGATAGGAGATGAAGTCATGGTTCATTTGCGCAAGGAATTTTTTCCTACCAAAACCTACAATAAGCTAAAAATAAAGAAGTTTGGACCATGTCATATCATAGGTAAACGATATTCAGGCAATGCCTATGAAGTAGATCTACCGAGTGAGATGAATATTTCACCCATCTTCAATATTTCAGACTTGGTTGAATATCATGCAGGCAGTTGTAGCGAACCACCCAGTTCGGATCTATGGAACATTCCAGCATCCACTCCCAAAAAAGAAGAAATTGAAGACATACTCTCCACTCGCGAAGGCAGAAGCACCCGAAACAGGCAATATTCAGAGTATTTGGTCAAGTGGAATAATCGACTTGTTGAAGATGCCACATGGTTGTCCAAATTAGAGGTTGATCGTCTGGGTTTTCCTCTGACCGTCCAGAAGTGAGGATCACTTCTAAAAATATACCCCGGGTGTCTGATGCAGGAGCATCCAGGAGCAGCACAACAATCTTGCATCACCAAAAACAAAAAAAAGAGAAAAACAAAAGAAACAAGCAAAAAAAGTTCTAAGTATGAAAAATAGTCTGAGTGTTGAATGTGTCGCGAT
The DNA here is from genome assembly GCA_028583015.1 of Wollemia nobilis. Taxonomy (NCBI): domain Eukaryota; kingdom Viridiplantae; phylum Streptophyta; class Pinopsida; order Araucariales; family Araucariaceae; genus Wollemia; species Wollemia nobilis. Next base: position 378,246 of record JAQPPZ010017217.1, on the reverse strand, counting down.
ATCGCGACATAAAAGCTGTCATGATATCATGAAAACTCAGAATAATTGCAGGCACAAATCACAAGTGTTGCGATATTGCAACATAAAAGTTGTCACGATATCACGGGAACTCAGAACCAACGACGGGCGTAATCGCAAGTGTCGCGATATCACAACATAAAAGTTGTCGCGATATCGCGACAACTCAGAACCAATGATGGGCACAAATCACAAGTGTCATGATATCGTGACACCAAAGTTGTCATGATAGCACAAAAACTCAAAACCAACAACGGGCACAAATGGCAAGTGTTGCGATATCATGACACAAAAGTTATCACGATATTTTGACAACTCAGAAAGAACGACGGGCGCAAATGGCAAGTGTTGTCACGATATTGCGATGGACTTAGAGCAAAGTTGGAGCAAACCAAAAGTGTCGTGATATCGCGACGGACTTAGAGCAAAGTTGGAGCAAACTAAAAGTGTCATGATATCACGACACATTGGAAAACAAAGCTAAAAGCCAAAAAAGTGTCACGATATCTCGACGGATGGACATGGAGAAAAAAGTGTCACATTTTTGCGACCCAGCTAGGAGAGAGAAGAGCGAGATGCAGAGGTGTCATGAAAACGTGACATGTTACTTTTTCATGGATTGTTGCAGAATGACAGTTGGCAGTTCCAGAAGCTGTTAAGGCAGTTCCAGGGAACCATTGCAGCGGTTACAGAGACGGTTGCGAACGACGGTTGTAGCAAGATCCTATGATGATAAAAAGAATTTTTTTGAAGGATTGCAGAGGCTGAAGAGACGAAGGTTGCGGCTTCTTTTGGGCATTTTCTATACTGTGTAGTCTTCCATAGTTACGAATTGTAAAGCTTTCCATGCTTCAAAATAAAATTGCATCTTTTCTGTGTTAATTAAAATTGGCCCCATCAAAATGCAAACTAGTTTCTGATTCACCAGATCGCTTACATGCAAGTGAAGAGAATACTACTAGTATTGGCCAGATCGCATTACGTGGCAAGTGAATATCATAATACCAACATGAAAAGCATTGTTAAAAATAGAAGAAAAATATTAAACTTAAAAAAAATATAAGTTAGGAAAGGAATAAAAGACATGAGATTGAATTTTATTCTAATAAAAATAAGTAATACAACATCAAAACTCTGAACGCGTTTCGACCTACAGGTCTCATAAACAAAGTGAGTTTCAAATAAATACAACCTCTATTTATAAGGACCTAACTCTAGGGGGGAGCTAAAGAGAAATTTATATGGGATATAAACACCCAAGCATTAATACAAATTGCAGGTCTATAGACCAAGAAGGTGAAAAGAATAAAAGTCCTAAGCTCAACCCCCCAAAAAATAACACCCACCCATAAAAGAGAAGAAACACATTTAAAAATATCAAAATACAAGGTCGCAAAAAGTCCCTTAAACAATTTTATTTTTACACAGATAAGTTCGAAGAGGTTTTTGCTTCCTCCAACAAATTATGTCTCAAGCAATGTGCTTGAGCTTTCTATATTTTCTCTATTTTTTAAACATTGGAGAAATAATATCTGTGTTGATTCGAATATCTCTAACAAATTTGCAGTTGTCTTGATCTAAAATAAGAGGAATTATTTTTATTTTGGATCCATGTCTGCGTGCTGCTTTCTCCAAAAATCTGGCCAAAAGTGAATGCCTGCCATCAAATTTAACTTCTCAAAAAAAGGTAAGAGAAAATTAATTTGATATCCCCTAGCTTTGAGACTATTAAAATTTTTATTTTTAACAAATATAAATCCATCCCTAGAGCTTTCTCTAACCAAAAATATATTTATTTAACTCGTGATGAAGGCCATTTTCTTATGAACAAGATGATGGGAGGAAGTAGGGATGTATTTATAACCATTTATCATATTCTAAAATAATTTGGTGGAAATAATTCCGGTCTGAGCAAAATCAGGCCCCTTAAAAAATACAATATCCATAATTGTTACTTTACAATAAAAAATAAAGGAATTAATTTTAATACTTTCATAGAAGAAATCATAGGCAACAAGAAAACCAATAAGATCCTCCTTAGGGCCATGCCAAACTCCAATGGCATCATCAATGTATATTTTATAAAATAAAATATTTTCCACAACAACATTATTAAATACTTGTTCCTCTAGATGACAGAGAAATAAACAAGCATAAACCATAGAAAAATTACTTTCCATGGTTGTTCCTCTTATCTGCCTATATGCTTTTCCTTTGAATTTCAAATAGTTTTGTGTTAACACTATCTCTGCATGTCTTACCACAAAGTTTATCTTGGTCGGATCAAATTTTTTCCTCAAAAAATGACGAAGGGCTGCAAATCCTTGAGAGGTGGGGATGTTGGGATAGAGGCTCTCAACATAAAAAGAGAAAAGAATAATATCCTAAGGAAAAGTATGAGCATGCAGATATTTAATTAGAGATATGGAATCCAAGATATGATTTTTTTGCTTCAATAAAATTGGCAAAAGCAGATGATGAAGTCATTTGGAGGCAGGTTAGATCTTGAAACCACAATAAGAACATATCGGTCAACCAAAAAGCTTGGGATTATGGATTTTTGGGAGAAGGTAAAAAACACACACTCTGGCAGAGGATGGTGTTACCTGGAGCATAAATTTCCTATGGTTTTCTAAAAGTAAATTCCTCCTAAAAGCCTAGTCAAGCAAGTCTTGGAGCTAGTAAAAAATATCTTGTCAAGGGACTCTATTCACTTCAAAGTAAATATTTTGATCTAAAATCTAGCAAAAGCCTTTTAAAATATACCAATCCATAGACAAAATATGAACACCCAAGTTTTTATCTGCGAGTCTAATGACAATGGATTTTTCATTTGCAAGGGAACAAATGGCAGACTATATATGGGGTGGAAAGGCACATTGGTGGGTGGGATTGACATCTAATAATTTTTTATTGAGGAATATTTCACCCATGCCAATAACTTCTTCCAATGTCTTTTAAAACTATGAGGGATTAAAACTTGGATTGGAAACATAGAAAGGATCAATGGGCTTAAGTGGGTTTGGATAGCCACCTCTTGGTCCAAAAAACCATTCAAGACGAAGACGTCCACAAAAATCTAAAAACTCATGTTTTAGAACCTCCTTGGCCATGGGAGAAGGAACAGGGAGGAACTTTAAACCTAGGATAAGGGCCTCAATTTCATTCTGGGTAAGCTTTTTGGAAGAAAAATTATGGACAATATTTGTGATTTTGCCATCCATAGCCCAAACATGAATCCTATAAAAATACTAACGACAAAAATCCTATGGGGTGAAAATTGTAGACCAAGGAGATATTTCTGGTTTTTACCACTGTTTTGATGACAAAAGAATCTTTGCCCTTGCTGCTTCTAAATAAATGGGGCAAAACCCTTTATCGAATTCTCAAAACTAGAGTTGTAGAAATTTTTGCCATTATCATTTTGCAATTGTTGCTACACATAGGAAGTATGGTTTTAGAAGTTTCTCCTCTTCTTTCATATTTTTGGAGAAGGACCCCAAAATTTTAAATTATACCCTTGTTGTTGTTGATGCCTTTGTTTTTATTGTTGTTTTTTTTTGGTTGTTTATTCCATTGTTGTGGTTACCATTGTTGTTTATTTCTATTTTGTGGATGTTTCTATGATTACCTTTTTTGTGTAGTGGAGGCTCTCGATTTTGGCCCTCTATTGTGACTTTTATTGTTGTTGAATTGTGCCAAAAAATTATTTTGTGCATCTGTGATTAGTTTTTCTAGATGATCAATTTGTTGATTGATTTCTCTTTTAACCAAGTCAACTATGCTTTCTGTAGCTTCTAACATATTAACTTCTGGGACTTCTAAAGCAACATTCTCTCAAAGGATTTTAGATTTATCTTGCATATCTTTTTGGATTTGCATTTCAACTCTCCATGCCTGAAGCTTTCTCTCAAAAAGTTCTTTAATTTGAGATTCTCAATCCAAAGCAATTTCTTGAGAAATTGTCTTATGTATATTTACGACATCTGCAAGAATTCCTTAAGTGTAGGTAATAAAATATTGGGAATATAATCATTTGCCTAAGTAGCTAATTTATCTATATATTTTTTGAAATTATATATGTACAATTTAGCCATTTCCAAGAAAAAGTTTTCTATGAGTGCCTCCGACTCATCAGAAAACTATTTATTAATATCTTCATATGGAATTTGAAGACATGGTTTTTGCATTCGTAGGCTATGGGAACAATGCCTTTTCCTAAATTCTCTTCAATCCAAGCTAGCCTACAATGACATTTTTTTGCCTTTCTACTCAAAATCTTGAATTCTTCAAACCTTGTTTCCAACATCTTGTCCAAATACTATGGTCATGGAGGAACACCATGCATTGCACCGATTCCATCTATGAAGGTCCATCTATAAAGGTCCATCTATCTTGTATACAATAAATCTTCCATTTTGAGAAAAAAAATTTGTTTCTATTAGATCTCTACAAAACTCTTCCATTTGGTCTATGTCAAAGATCTCTACAATACTTGATGAACTGGATGATGGGAGGAAGTAGGGATGTATTGATAGACATTCATCGAATTCTAAAATAATTTGGTGCAAATAATTCCATCCTAAGCAAAATCAATCCGCTTAAAGGAAGTAATTTTAATACTTTCATAGAAGGAACCATAGGCAACAAGAAAACTAATAAGATCCTCCTTAGGGCCATGCCAAAATCCAATGGCATCATAAATGTATCTTTTATAAAATAAAATATTTTCCACAACAACATTATTAAATACTTATTCCTCTAGATGACAGAGAAATAAACAAGCATAAACCACAAGAAAATTACTTTCCATGGTTGTTCCTATTATATGCCTCGTATATTTTCCATTGAATTCCAAGGTGTTTTGTGTTAACACTATCTATGCAAGCCTTACCATAAAGTTTTTCTTGGTGGGATCAAATTCATTCCTCAAAAAATGGCATAGGATTGCCAATCCTTGAGAGGTGAGGATGTTGGGATGGAGGCTCTCAACATCAAAAGAGAAAATAATAATTTCTTGAGGAAAGGTACGACCATGCAGATCTTTAATTAGATATATGAAATCCAAGAGATGATTTATTTGCTTCAATAAAATTGGCAAGAGCAGGTTATAAAGCCATTTGGAGGTAGGTTCAAGCATGAAACCACAATAGGAACATATGGGTCTACCAAAAATCTTGGGCTTGTGGATTTTGGGGAGAAAGTTAAAATACACACTCGCGAGAGGATGGTGTTACCTGGAGAATAAATTTCCTATGGTTTTCTAGAAAGCAGAGTCCTCCTAAAATCCTAGTCAAGCAAGTCTTGGAGCTAATAAAAAATATCCTACCATGGGACTCTATTCACTTCAGAGTAAACATTTTGATCTAAAAGATTGAAAAATCCTTCTAAAATGTACCAATCCATAGACAAAACACAAATACCCAAAATGTTCATGCAAATTATTGTAGGTTTATTTTCAAATAATATTATCACTATAGGATATACTGGTAAATTTCAATAGATATTGAGTTATAATTTTCTTCCTATGGATTAATTTAAAGCTAAATCCTTAGAATTATCCCTCGTAATAGAAGTTAGGGAGGACCTCATAGAGCAATGATCCTTATTGCTCAAAGATAAGGTAATCATTGGTAATTTTAATAGGTCTTTTTCAACAACGAAAATGGATTGATAGGAAATGGAAATCTCTAGGACTAGGTCTATCATTTCTTCACAAATATTTCTTCCTAGAAATTTTCTATTTGAAAGAGCTTGGTTTGTTGGAAGAGCAAGATTCTTCCTTACCTATTGGTATGAAGGTTTTACACTTGAAAATGTAAATCTTCCCTAATACCAATTTGAGTCAAGATGTATGGGTTTCCCATTGAATTCTTGGAAATGGATACCTTCAAGGCAATATGCAACAATTGAAAAAATTCTCAAATATTTTTGAAACTACAAAATATAAATTTTAAATTATTTATGCTTAGATATTGGTCATAATTGATAGTAGTAAACCTTTACCAAAATAAACCATTATTAAATATGGGTTAAGTTGTGGACCCAAACCATAGATTATGAAAACATATCTTTGAGATGTACATGATGTCATTAGGGGTACTTTATGTATAAAGACAATGTCATTGGAGGCTATATTCCAAGTGTTGAAGTTTCCATGGAAGGAAAAGATCCTATGGTTACAAATTTATGTGTAAATATTTTGGTATGCTTCCTTGTGTATTGTTTTTCTTATTCAATTCTGACAGGTGAAAAGCAAACTACTTTTTGTTTTACATAGTACTACCAAAATCAAAATTGGTTCCTCATAGAGTTAGCTAACGCTAAAGAGGAATAAGAGATGAATCAAAGCAAGACAATGAGCGATGGGGTGATTTATTCCAATGGATGAATCGATAGCAACATTGATTGTAGGATAACTCACTTTGGTGCCAAGCAAAGTATCAACCATAACATGATCCATGATACCTCCTAGTTCATTCATATTTTTTTCATCTCCATCATATTTTAAACCAACAACAGTGTGAACGACAATCACATCAAGAAGCACATTTTCCCTATTTTCCATTATTGGTCACAAACTAACAAACTGATCATCACTTACATTGCCAATTTTGTGTTTGGAATCCTATTCAATTGCAAGAAAATTCAAAGGTATATGTCCTAAGCCAACATAATCCTAGTGAGATAATTAGGATGAGTAATTATAGATTAATATATATATATATATATTAATATAATATTAAAGAGGTATTTTAATATTTTAAATTATTATAATAAGTAAAATTTTAATTATTAAATATTAAAATAAAGTTCTCAACACTGATCTTTTAAACGAGTTCAAGTTTGGTAGGTTTTAGAGAAGTGCACCGAAGACGAGTTATATTATTAAATAAAATCTTGGCAAGCTCTATATCGTAAAAGCCATGACATTTCCAAAGAGCAACCAAGGGTTTCATGATCTTCTCCATGTTATACAAGAGAATTCCAAGGTGTCTTAGCATGACTTTAATAAGCAAACATTTTGACTGAAATGGATTTTTAGGAAAAATGGAAGAAGAGAGCCTTCTAAGCTCAAGTTCAAGATGATTCCCTTTTACATTAGAACTTTTGCGAGATCTACCCCCTCGATGCCCTAGGTTGTTAATAATTGAAGCTTCAGTTCCAGTATACTTTCTATATTAAAAGTAGTAAGCAAGGGGAGGTCATCGTTACCTTTGTAATATGGCAGTGTGTGCAACCACACTCCTTCAAATCGTCACATAATTTCTCCACTTTTTTTGGCCTGTCCAACCATGGGACACCTTTCATCATCCATGCAATGTCAGTAAAAGAGAAGTTCAATTTCATGGCAACGAACACTGCAAATAGATTTGCTGATGATTATTGGTATCACTTACACAAGTATTAATATCGCCCTTGGCTAGGGTTGATAATGTTTTGAAAAACTAGAAAACACAAGGATAAATCTCGCCCCCAGCTAGGGTTGAGAATATTTTCGAAAAATAGAAAACACAAGTTTTAATCTTACCTTCGGTTAGGGTTGAGAATGCTTTGAAAAAATAGGGAACAAAAGTATTAATATCACCCTCGGCTAGGGTTCAGAATATTTTGGAAAAATAGAAAGGTAAAAAGAGGAATTTGATGGAGCTTAGAAGAAGTCCATTTACTTTTTATAAATATAAATCCTCACGTTTGGATATTAACATAATTAGATATAAAGAAAAATCATTTATTGGTGAGAGTGGAACATTCTAGGGTAAAATAGTAAATATATTATAAAATAAATGAAACATATCTTACTTTGATTTTAAAATAGAAGGATGTAGAATTTTTTGATCCATTTAGGCCAATAAACCTATGTAATATGGATATAGGATAATCTTCAATGTGAGGGAAATTGGTTAAGACCACTATTAGATAAAATCATTTTAGAAGATCAAGGAGGATTTATGAAAGGGAGACAAATTCTAGATAAGATCATAGTAGTTCACGGAGTAATGCATTTAGTAGCTTCAAGGAAAAAGAGAATATTGATCTTAAAACTTGATTTGAGTAAAGCCTATGATAAGTTAATCCTTTTTTTTTTTAATTAGAAATGTTTGGATTTGGAAAGAAATAGGTCAAATGGATTAAGCCTTCTCTATAGTATCATATTTGGTGTTGGTCAATGGGCTAGTAATACAATCATTTAAAGGCGAGAGGGGTCTTAGACAAGAAGATCCTCTATCACCATATTTTTTCATTATTATGGTAAACTTATTAAGAAGGAACTTGAAGTAAACATGCAAATATGGGCTAAAAAGTAGACTTAAGGCTTAGTAATAATATTGACAACATCACCCATCAATAATTTGTAGATGATATAGCTCTTTTTGGGAGGGCTGAGATAAACAAGACCAGAGCTTTGAATAACTTATCAAAGGAATGTGAAAGTGTCAGGGCAAAAAGTTAAGAATACAAAATGTAAATTTACCTCCTAAACACTCCAACTAGAATCAAATCTGGGATATGCAGGTTACTTCAAATGGAGGAGGCAACTTTTCCAGCAACATATCTAGGTATGTCCTTATTTGAGGGGATAATGAGGATAGAATTGATAAATCTAGTTATAAGTAAAGTTTTGAATAAACTATCGACATGGAAAGGTAGATGCTTAACATTAGCAAGTAATTAAGTTAATATTACAAGCCTTTTCAACATATTATATATATTTCTATACAATGCCAAAATCAATAGAAAACATTTAGTCTATATTATGTAGTCAAATATTTTGTGTTCAGGATTACATGATAAAAGCAAATTTCCTTGGGTAAAATGGAGCAAGGTGTGTGATGAAAAACAAGGGAGGTCTTGATTTAATATTTCTTACAAATGGAAACTTAGCTCTTAGAGGGAAAGTAATTTGATATTTATACAAAGAGAGTCAAAGAAAATAGGTAAGAATTCTTCTAAGTATGTACATTCAGCCCAATTACCCAAGTTTAATATTTACCCAAATGGTTTTGTAGTATGGAACAATTTATAAAAAGTAATTGATCTAGTGATTAAAGGTCTAATATGGGTGGTAAGAACTAGATTTTTTTTGTTTGGATGGATACTTGGTGTGATAAAAAACCACTCAATCTAAGATCCAATTTGAAACCATTTACAAGATTAATTCAAGGAAAATACAAGTATCAAGAAGGAAGATACAAATGAAAAGAACATTATTTTACAAGCATACAAGACATTGTTGTTAGGAGGCAGTTGAGCAGAAAGATAAAAATGATTATTTCAAGGGGAGCCGAGGATAAGCTGATTAAAGAGTTGAATAGTTCAAGAGAATACATAATAAGAAGCAAATATATGTAAAGCACCAATAAAATAAGAATATCATAAGAATATGGAGAGATATTTGGGATAGCCCGGGTATTCCTAAAGTTAAAATATTTGTTCAACTAGTAGGTCATAGAAGAATTTTATCCTAGGATAACCTTACAAATAAGGATATTTTCATGGCCCCTCACAATGTATTCTATGTAAAAATGAGGAGAATATAGACCATCTCTTGCGACCCTACTCAATAGTCTAGAAACTATGGTAATGGATTCTTAATATGTTTCATAAATGCATCGTGGTGAATGGCAAAATTGAAGAATGGTTAAAGCAATGTCATAACACATTTAAAATTGAGGCTTTACAAACACCCTAATATATATCAAAAGATACAATACTTTGGACTATATGGCTAGAAATGAATAAAATAATATTTAAAGGAAGATAAAGTAGTTTAGAGGTACTGGAAAGAAAGATTTGTTTAGCCATAAAGGAGACTAAATCAACCCTATCAACTCACTCAATCCCTAATTTGGAAGTAGAGACCCTTGATAGATGGATTCAAGTCATCAAATAGAATTATGATGTAGAGTACAAGAAAAACAAAATGAAGGTAAAGAATATAAAGTGAAAACCACTAGAAATGGAATTGATTTAAAAAATATTGATGGAGCATCTAAAGGAAATCTAGGACCAAGAGGAAGAAGAATAATTAGAAATAATAGAGGAGATATTTTATCTCATTACACTTTCAGTAGTGGATTTAAGACAAATAATAAAGCTAAAGCTTAGGCAACTTTGGAAGAATTAAAAATATGTAAAAAAATGGAATGGAACAAAGCATGGATGGAATATGATTTCCTAATAGTAATTAAAGCAATTTTGAGGAAGTAAAGGTTCCATGAAATATACAAGAGATAATTGTAGAAATACAATATCTTCTTACAAAGTTTGAAGAAATAAGGTTTACACATACGTTAATGTGTATATTGGCCAGTCAATAGAGGGGTTTTCATTTAGGATCTTGAAGTTAAATTTTATTTTATATTGTTAAAGGATGTCGTAAGTTTAGCGAAAGGTGACAATAAAATGTTTACTACCTAAATCAATAATGATTAAAATTTATTTTAATGTTTTCCATTGCTAATATTTTCTTTATTTTATAACATTAATGTGTTTTCATATAAACTATTTATTAAAATTATTATGGTTGCACTTATGCTTCATGAAGGAAACTAGCAATCCAAATATGTTAAAGTAGACTATGATAGTGTAAAATTTTAGAAATATTATTTTACTAAGATGCAATGCATAGGCATTAGAGATAGAGATTTGATATTATGAAGGCTACTACAGGAAAATGTTAAGAACGAAGTTTATCCATTCATTTTATTAAATAAATTGCATGTAAAATTATTGTAGGTTTATTTTCAAATAATATAATCAGTATAGGATATGCTGGTAAATTTCAATACATATTGAATTATAATTTCCTCCCCATGGACAGATTTACAACCAAATATCTAAAATCATCCCTCATAATAGAGGATAGGGAGGACACACAAAGCAACTATCCTTATTGCTCAAATATAATGATAGGGATTGAAGTTTTTATAATTATATTTTGAATGTATTATCTACATAAATAATATTGTTATAAATAACTGGATAATATTGCCATGAATAATGAGATAATTTTTTCAATTATTTCAATCTTATCCATCCATTGTATTTAGGTATAAATAAGCCCATTGTGCAATGCATTCGATAGAGTTTTCAGTGTTCAATATTTTGTGTTATCTGCAGTTTGGGTTATCCCATATCAGTGGTTTTAGAGCCTATGGTCAGGCCTAGGTATATATCCCTTGTTTAAACCTAGTTTGCCTAGACAAAATTTGTGTACCCTCTAAGTCTCATAAATACCTTATTAAGGAGGCACATTCTACCCTTTATTGTGGATACTTTGGAAAACATAAAAATCTTCATCACTTGAAGCAATTCTTCTACTGGCCCCACATGGAGCATGATGTGTTGAGGTATTTGATATAGTGTGTCTCTTGTTGTAAATACAAGATAGCTAATAGGAATCTCAGTCTCAACATGTCTTTTCCTATTGCATATCGTCCATGGAAAAGTATTTCTATGAATATAGTTAGTGGTTTTCCTATGACAGTCCATTAGCATGATTGTGTTTTTGTTGTAGTTGACCATTTCAGTAAAATGGCTAATTTCATCTCTTGTCGAAAAACCATTTCTATTGTCAACTTAGCCCATCTCTTCTTTGATACTATCTGGCATTCCTTTGGTCTACCCACTAGTATTGTCTCTGACCTTAATTCCCATTTTATTGGTCATTTATGGAATTCCTTACGAAAAATTTTAGGGGTGTCTCTTAACTTTTCCACAGTTTTTTATCCTCAATTCGATGGTCAAACTAAAGTAGTCAACCGTACTCTTATCTATATTCTTCTCATTTTTAACCATTCATCTCTAGCCAAATGGGATTTGAGTCTTACCCACATTGAGCATGAATATAATCAGGTTATCTATTCCTCCATAGGTCACTCACCCTTTGAAGTATGTCTAGGTGTTCAAACCTTAGCACCTTATGAGTTACCTTTATCCCTTCCATCTCCTATCACAAACCCTATGTAAAAAGAGCAAGATAAAACCCATTCCTTCATCCAGTATTTGCAGCAACTTCACTCTAATATTGTTCACATTTTACAAAAAATCCAATAGCAACAAAAAAATTCCATGGATAAACATCATGTTCCACATCATTTTTAGGTGGGAGATAGAGTTTGGTTGCATATTTATCATTACATGTTCCAAAGTACAACCCATAGCAAGATCAAACCCATTCGCTTTGTGGCATACACTATTATACAACAGGTATCCGAGAATGCTTTTCAGTTTGATTCTCTAGTACACTTGGGCATCCATGATATCGTTAATGTTGAATTACTCTGACCATACCATGATTCTACATTGGAGACAGATCCTATAATTAGTCATCTTGTTGATATTGTACCTGACTTCTAGTTTTCTTTGGAGAATGAACATATTTTTGACACCAATATGTGGCACACTCGTCAGGGATCTTCGACTTACTACATTGTGGTCAAACATGGATAGCTTCCACATTGGGCTCAATGGATCTCTCATATGCAGATGGTTCATGAATTTTCTTCCCTTTTGACCGCATTGGAACCCAATGCTCTTACAATGGGGAGGAATGATAAACATTGAAGTTTCTATAATTATATTTGGAATGTATTATCCATATAAATAATATTGTTATAAATAACTGTATAATATTGCCATGAATAATCAGATAAGGTTTCCAATTATTTCAACCTTATCCGTCAACTGTATTTAGCTATTAATAAGCCCATTATGCAATGCAATCGATAGATTTTTTAGTGTTAAATATTTTGTGTTATTTGTAGACTGGGTTATCCCATATCATATAAGGAAATAATTGATAATTTTAATGAAAAATGATCAAGGACTTTGAATCTAAGAAAATGGATTGATAGGAGATGGAAGTATCCAAGAGTGGATCTATATTTTCTTCCCGAAAATTTCTTCCTAGCTATTTTCTATTCAAAGGAGTAAAGAGATAGAATCCTGATAGGGGATCCTTGTTTTATGGGAAAAATAGGACTCTTCTTTACTTATTTGTATGAATAATTTAGACCAAAAGATGTAAATATTTCCTAGTACCAGTCTTGGTCAAGATGTATAGGTTACCCATTGAATTCTAGGAAATGGATACCTTCAAGTAAATAGGCATAAAATGACAAAATTCTTAGATATTTTGGAAAATACTAAAGGTAGATTCTTAATTATTTATGCTTGGATATTGGTAATGATTGACATCAGTAAACCTTTACCAAAATTAACCATTCTTAAATATGTGGGTAATTTTGTGGACCAAAACCATAGTTTATGAAAATATATAATTTGTCATGAGGTGGGGCATATTAAGAGATTGTGCCCTAAGAAGAGTCTAGCATAAACATATGTAGAAAACCATAATATAAACTTATAAATAGATATGTTTGATGATGGTTTTTAACTTCCAAAAAATAGGTCCAAACATATGAATGTAAATAAACAATGGAGACCCATAATAAAGGCTATTGGAAGAAATACCAATTCTTTTGAGGTTTCATCCTATGAAAAAAGCAAATTAGAGGTTAGAGGATATGGTACAATAGGATAAAAATATTAATAAGGAATTGTCTATTCATTATAATCCTTATTTATGCATGAATATTCCTACTAAACCTAAAAAATACTCATCAAATTTTGAAGACTCTCTTGGAGTACCATGCATTATTTAGAAGAAGAAACATGGTAGAGAAAATGGAGTGTTTGGAAGAATCAAAGAGTAGATATCAAAAACTTGAATAGAATCAATTAGCACACTTAAAACACAAAAATTAGTTTGCGATGAAACATATGTGAATTGCTCACCAAGGTATATAAATACATGTAGATAGTTGTATATATAGCTTTATGCTATAATAATAAGAACCACCTAACAATATTGATCAACACCTAAACCATCTCAATTGGTTAGGTGTATTCAATACATGCTTGACCTCAACAACTAAACCATCTCAATTGGTTAGGTGTATTCAATATAGGCTTGACCTCAACAACTAAACCATCTCAATTGGTTGTGTGTATTCGATACAAACCTGACTTTAGATATGTGCACATAGGAGTAAAATAGTGTATATAGATAACTAACATACCTATTGAATACAATAAATCTGGTCTAGTTGTAGTTAAATAGATTAGACTACCAACTAGTTATCTAAATAATATGCTATCTACAGGTTTTCCTTCCTCATCAACAACCAATTTTGTTCTAGCTTCCATGGGAGTTGGAGCTGATTTATAATATTGCATTTTCCTTGGTATTCTTTGCTTGAGAAATGAAAATTTCTCTAGCATTTTGCCAAACTTCTAGTCCAAGACAATAATGGAGTATGCCTGAACTTATCATCTCAAAGTTATTCAAATCCATTTTTATATTTTTAATCTCTTCTTCGTCATCACCAGTAATTATTAAGTCATCCACATAAACAATTACAAGAGATATGATAGTACCACATTGAACCTTCAAGTAGAGATTTGAATCAACAAAAGACTTATGGTATCCAGTTTGGAGTAGGTACTTGTCAATATTAGCACACCAAGCTCTAGTAGCTTGTTTTAAGCTAGAAAGTGCCTTTTCGAGATGGCATACAAGATGCTCTTTACTTTCTTTTACATAACCATGTGGTTGATCTATGTACACTTACTCAATTATATCTCCATTTAGAAAAGTATTTTTTACATCAATTTGATGTAGTTTCCATTTGTGTTGAGTTGCTAAGGCAAGAATAACTCTGATGGTGATCATCTTGGCTACTGGTGAAAATGTCTCCTAATATTCTATGCCATGAGTTTGAATAAAACCTTTGACTACCAATATTACCTTATGCTTACCAATAATACCATCTGATTTAAATTTTATCTTGTAGACCCATTTATAAATAATAGTTTCTTTACAAGGAGGAAGTTAACAATATTTCATGTCTTATTTTTCTTAATGGTTGCCATATCAACATCCATTGCAACTCTCTATTTCTCATCTTGGAAGGCTTATTCATATGTGAAGGGCTCATAGGTATTCAATACTTGTGACATAAGTGCATAATTTACTCGATCTATTCTCATCTTGGGATTTCTTTTACCCTCTATATCTGGCAACTGTGATTTAGTTAGGATTTTAAGATACCTTTTGGGAAGCTTATTTGAATTTGAAGAGGATTAATGAGAAAATTATTTTTGTGCTTCACTATCACTTGTGAAGGTACTTTAAGGATCACTAGATGTGGGTGTGTTGGATTATGATTGTTCTCTAGCTACTCTATGTTGAAGAAGTTTCAACTCCTTAACACAAGAGTCTTTGATGCCTTCATAAAAGATTACATCCTTAGATACATTAATCTTTCTGGTTTTACTTACATAAATGTAACCAACAAATATACATTTGCTACTCTTATCATCTAATTTCTACCTTTTTCATTTTGGAATATGCATATAGGTCGTACAACTGTAAAGTCTATATTTTCTCTAAACTTATCTTTGGCTAGTTTGAAAATGTAAGACAAAACCCTAAATAGTTCCAAAGTTTCCTCGATAGTTTTCCCACATAGTTGAAAATTATGGATTTTTCCCTCTAATGTTTCCAAGCGACTACTAGGTAAGTCAGCAGATCATGCTTGTATATTGATTACTCAAAGGAGAATGTTATTTTAATATTTAATAATTAAAATATTACTTACTATAATAATTACAAATATTAATTAATCTATAATTAATCATCCTAATTATCTCACTAGAAGTATGTTGGCTTACGACATATACTTTTGAATTTTCTCATGATTGAATAGGATTCCAAACATTGAATCGACAACGTCTGCGAAGATCGGCTTATCAGTTTGTGACCAACAATGGAAAATAGGGAAAACGTGCTTCTTGGTGCGATCGTCGTTCACACTGTTGTTGGTTTAGAATATGATGAATATGTACAAAACATCAATGATCCAAGAGGTATCCTGGATCATGTTAAACTTGAGAGGATAGTGGATTGGGTACAATCACATCTGGAAACAGAGGCATAGGAGGCCTATGGAAAATCCTACCACACTGCACTAAATAATTTTCAACTTGAATAGCCTTTTCATATGCATCAGGTAATGTATTGAATCCCATAGTTTGGATGTCCATATCTATATCAGAACTCAAAGCTCTCAAGAAATACCAAAAAATTAGATTGTGCATTTAGCCTTACCTCAATGGGTATTCTATCCCAAGTCCTTTGAAATATGAAATTAAAATCTGTAATTTGCTCATTGGGAGCTCTTTTGATGGTAGTCAGCTGCTCCATGCATGATAAGATATCTGATTTATCCTCAAACTGCTTGATTAACTTATTATCCAAGTCATCCCATATTATAATGGTATAAACAGTTTGAAAAAAATGTGGACAACTCACGAATGGGGAATATTTAAATAAAAATTAAATAATAGTGAAATACTTCTCCAAGCATAGGCACTGATCAAACCAAGAGTACATACCATCAAACTGAGCATAAGTGCAATCAAACTGGGTGGTGCATAGTCAAACTAGGTAATGTACAGTCAAACTAGGTAGTGTACAGTCAAACTGGGTAATGTACATTCAAAATTGGTAGTGTATAGTCAAAATAAGTGGTGTACAATCAAACTAGGTGTTGTATTTGAACTAGAATTAGGTGCCAAATTTGAACTAGAATAAGGAACCAGATTTGAACTAAAATCGGGCACCAAATTTGAACTAGAATCATACACCATCTTTGAACTGAAATTAGGCATCGTCTTTGAACTGAAATCGGGCACCGGATTTGAACTAGAATCAGGAACCAGATTTAAACTGGAATTAGGCATCAAATTTGAACTTGAATTAGGCATTATCTTTACATGAAATGCTTAACTCCATCTGTTGCAAACACAAACCCATCCACCATGTATCACCAAAATTTTGTAATTGGTGCAACCATTAATAAATTAGAGTAGGTTACTCAAAATTTATTAACACTAAGATGAAGGGTACTTTTGATTTACTTCATCAACTTGAAAGTACTATAGCTAGAATCTCCCTTCTCGATCTTCTTAGGACCTCTTCACCCCTTAAGGACATGTTACTCAAAATTTTGAGTGAATGAGGTATTTCTCAAGATCTCAAACTAAATTATATCACTTCTTTGGTGGGATCAATTGGGATTAATCATGCAACTATATCATTTTGTAAGTAGGATATCCCTAAATATTGTATGATCAAAAATATCCTATTATAAATCATTACCCACATTAGTGGAAGGTTTATCAAATGAATCCTAGTTGATAATGGCTCTAATATTAATATTTATAGCCTAATATTCATCAATCAATTTAGGCTAACCAATAGGATTTAGAGAAATCCGATCTTGTTATTAGGAAGTTTGATAATGGAAATTGTGTGACTAATCACACTATAGTCTTATCCTAAAATTTGGACCTCACATTATCAATACTATTTTTTATGCCATGTATTGTGACTAACCTACAACATTATTCTTGGGAGGCCATGGATCTATGCGATGTAGTCCATCCTTAAAATATTCATCAATGCCTTAAATATGAATATAAAGGCTAGACTTATCATATTCCATCCAACCCCAAGCTCTTCACCTATTGCTAGGTGGACGAGGTCAAGAATCCTAAGGCTCATATTTATCCTTATCTTAGTTTATCTTTTAAGCCATCCTCTTCTTCTTCTCTTTTTCCAATAATTGATGCATTAAGGTCTCTCACCTTATGTAATCAACCTAATAATGAATATAAATTTCAATCCTCTAATCTAATCAAAATTAACATCAATAATCAAGATAATTATTAACCTACTTTGAATCTAGATAAGCTTATTTTATCTCCTTGAACCTTAGACTTGACTTTTAGTAGCCAAGGTAATATTGTGAAAATCTAAAGTTACTTCTTTGTTCATGTTGGTACTGCTAACAATGAGAAAATACATGTCAATAATCCTTTCTTGGTTGAATGACAATATGCTTTATTATTTTTTTCAAACTTGTATTCCATTCCAAAATAGATGCTTTCTAATATGGGATATAAAGATAAATTACTAGGCCTACATGAGTAGGGTATCAAAGATCCCTTACATATGAAAGCTTGGTTGGGACATTATGGGATAAGTTACATTGCCATTTGTAATTAAACTCTTCCTCCCTCATCCTCATCTGATAGTGAAGATGAAGTTAGCTTCCTTGATAAGAAGTCCCATGATTATACCATTTCCTTAAAGGGATTAGATTGGGATGAGGAGGATGACAATGGGTCATCACATCGTAGCTTGTCTTGATATATACATTTTACTATTGTAAATATCTTAATCCTACTCTACCCCAATCTAATTGTTGGTGAAGATAACTATGAGGTAAAGGACATCTTGAATGATCCTCTTCAAGATGAACCTTTATATTATCTAAGCCAAAAATATTTTTATTTTGGTGGAACATTTTCTTAAATTATGAAAGTTGTAATCTTTCAGCCAATCAATTGTACTCAGATGATCCTAGATCCTATATATCTTGAGATTTTGACAATGTTGGCCTCTCCTCAATTAGAATATGAGTCTCATATTCTAATTGAGGAAACCATGGATATTTATAATGGGAATTTTGAAAATCCCAATATCCTTAAGCTAGGAAAAGACTTTTTCATTAATAAAAAATGAAACATGGTATAGGAGTACTAAAATAAAATGTGATGCAAGAGCATCCAGGAGCAGCACAACAATCTTGCATCACCAAAAACAAAAAAAAGAGAAAAACAAAAGAAACAAGCAAAAAAAGTTCTAAGTATGAAAAATAGTCTGAGTGTTGAATGTGTCACGATATCGCGACATAAAAGTTGTCGCGATATCGCGACAACTCAAAATAATGGCGGGCGCAAATCACAAGTGTCACGATATCATGACATAAAAGTTGTCATGATATCGTGACAACTCAGAACCAATGGTGGGCGCAATCGCAAGTGTCGCGATATCGTGACACAAAAGTTGTCACGATATCGCGACAACTCAAAACCAACGATAGGCGCAAATCGCAAGTGTCGCGATATCGCGACACCAAAGTTGTCGCGATATCGTGACAACTCAGAACCAACGGCGGGCGCAAATGGCAAGTGTCATGATATCATGACACAAAAGTTGTCGCGATATCGCGACAACTCAGAAACAACGGCGGGCGCAAATGGCAAGTGTTGTCGCGATATCGCGATGGACTTAGAGCAAAGTTGGAGCAAACCAAAAGTGTCGCGATATCGCGACGGACTTAGAGCAAAGTTGGAGCAAACCAAAAGTGTCACGATATCGCGATGGACTTAGAGCAAAGTTGGAGCAAACCAAAAGTGTCGCGATATCGCGACACATTGGCAAACAAAGCCAAAAGCCAAAAAAGTGTCGCGATATCGCGACGGATGGACATGGAGGAAAAAGTGTCACATTTTTGCGACCTAGCTAGGAGAGAGAAGAGCGAGATGCAGAGGTGTCATGAAAACGTGACATGTTACTTTTTTGTGGACTGTTGCAGAACGACAGTTGGCAGTTCCAGAAGCCGTTAAGGCAGTTCCAGGGAACCGTTGCAGCGGTTACAGGGACGGTTGCGAACGACGGTTGCAGCAAGATCCTATGATGATAAAAAGAATTTTTTGAAGGATTGCAAAGGCTAGAGAGATGAAGGCTATGGCTTCTTTTGGGCATTTTTTGTACTGTGTAATCTTCCATAGTTACGAATTGTAAAGCTTTCCATGCTTCGAAATAAAATTGCATCTTTTTTGTGTTAATTAAAATTGGCTCCCCATCAAGTGGTATCAGAGCAGTAAGATTCTAAGTGTGTGAGAAGAGCGCCGAATGTGAGGCAGCTTGCACCAGGATCTGGGGTTACGGGTTCTAAGAAATAGTGAAGCAGAATGCCATCGCAAAGAAATCATGGTGTTGGAAGGAACGTGGTTCCTGAAGGAGACTTCCGAGCATTGTAGAGGCAAGTGCAGGCCCTGTAGGAAGAATTGCGTAGAGGAGTAGAGCCAAGAGGAGAAGACCAAAGTGATGATGAAGCTTGCGGAGTTGATGACCCGTCTAAGAAGAAGAAGAAGCAATGAGTTCTGCAGAAGCTCGAATGATTAAAGCTATTTCTCAAATTGGGAAAAGGCCAAAGATTGATGTATCCACATATTCTAGAAATTTAAATCCAGAAGAATTAATTGACTGGATTAATGACATGGAGGAATATTTCGAATATGAGGAAGTTGAAGATCCAAATCGAATTAAATTTGCTAGAACAAAGTTGAAAGGCCATGCTAGCATATGGTGGAAAGGAGTGCAGCTGGAAAGAAATCGTAGAGGAAAAGAAAAGATCACCAGGTGGGATCGAATGGTTGAAAAACTGAAACGGTAGTTTATTTTGACAGATTACGAATTAGATCTGCTGAGAAAAATGCAGAGTTTGCGCCAGTCCAGCAAGTCTGTTAAAGAATATACAGAGAAATTTTTTAAAATTTCTATCAGAATCGGCCATACAGAAGCAAATAAAGAGAGAGTAGCCCGTTACATTAATGGGTTGAGAACCAACATGCAAGAAGAATTAAGTTTGGTCCGAATGAGCACCATTGAAGATGCTTACCAGTTTGCTCTGAAAGTGGAAGAGAAACTAAACCGTAGATTTGATAGTAAGCAAAGAGGCAGAGGTCGTGGTGGAAGAACCAGTGGAGGTAAATATGATGACCAAAAGCAAGCTGGTGAAACCAAAAATCACCAGGAACAGAAGGAGGAGAATGCTTACCGACCCCGTAATCAGAACAATGATTATCAAAGGGGACGAGGTAGAGGTGGACGTGGATATGGCAGAGGCAGATTTTGTGGAACCTGTTTCAATTGCGGAGAAGAGGGGCATCGATCATATGAGTGTCCCAAACACCAAGAAACATCGAACAGAAGGCCTGAAGGTAATGCCAAAGCTGCAGTTGTTGAGGATGGTGTTGAATCTAAGCATTCTAAAGAAGCAGAGCACGGAGAAGTGATGGTCACAAGGAGAACCTTGTTGAACGAAGAGAAGGAACCAGATCAGCGAAAAATCCTGTTTCGCACGAGGTGCAAATGTTCAGGTAAAATCTGTAATATTATTATTGATAATGGTAGTACAGATAATTTGGTTTTTGAGGAAATGGTAGCTAAGTTAAAGCTAGAGAGAAGACAGCACCCACATCCATACCGGATTGCGTGGTTGCAGAAGGATCATAGAGCATTGGTCAGTGAACAATGCTTGGTCAAGTTCCAAATTGGAAGATACCAGGATGAGGTCCTATGTGATATTTTGTCGATGGATGCTTGCCATTTGTTGTTGGGTAGACCATGGCAATTTGACAGACGTGCAGCGCATGATGGGCATGCAAATACCTATTCCCTGACAAAAGACGGAGTACGCCACAAATTGAAGCCATTGAAGGAGGTTGAGGAAAAGGTATGCAATAATGCTAGAATTTGTTTAGTAGATGGCAAAAAAATTTTGGATGGTCTAAAGAGGGATTCAATGTGTTATGCATTAATTCCTGCTGTAAAGAGAAAAGAAACTACTGACATTCCAGCAGAAGTTACCCAGTTGTTAGCAGAATTTCTTGATATTATATCAGACAATGTGCCTGAGGGTTTGCCACCAATGAGGAAGATTAGTCATCAGATTGACTTAATGCCAGGATCTAGCTTACCCAATAAGGCTGCCCATAGAATGTCTCCTGTAGAGAATGAAGAGTTGAACCGCCAAGTTCAGGAATTGTTGAGGAAGGGTTTGATTCGAGCAAGTTTGAGCCCTTGTGCAGTGCCAGTAGTACTTGCACCAAAGAAGAATGGCGAATGGTGAATGTGCACTGATTCCCGAGCCATTAATAAAATTACCATTAAATATCGCTTTCCATTACCCAGAATGGACGATATAATGGACTGCTTGAGTGGAGCTAAATACTTCACTAAGATTGATTTGAAGAGCGGATATCACCAGATACGTGTTAGAGAGGGTGACGAATGGAAGACAACCTTTAAAACCAGAGAGGGTTTGTATGAGTGGTTAGTTATGCCATTTGGATTGACTAATGCACCCAGTACGTTTATGAGGCTGATGAATGAGGTATTGCGTGACTTCCTGGAAAAGTTCGTGATAGTTTATTTGGATGATATTTTAATTTTCAGTAAAACATTAGAAGAGCATTTGATGCATGTTCGAACAATTTTTGAAAAACTGCGTGAGGAGCAGTTATTAATTAATATACAGAAGTGCAGTTTTGTACAGAAAGAGTTGATTTACCTGGGATTTGTCATCTCAGAGGAGGGTCTAAAAATGGATCCTAAAAAAGTGAAGGCTATCATTGAATGGCCTGCCCCACGAAATGTAACAGAGGTAAGATCGTTTCATGGTCTTGCAAGTTTCTATCAAAAATTTATTAGAGACTTTAGCAGTATTTGTGCGCCCCTAACGAAACTATGAGAGGGGATAAGAGAGAATTTAAGTGGACTGCCAAGGCAGGTACCAATATGGACATATTGAAGAAGAAAGTGATAGAACAGCCCATTCTAGCACTTCCAGATTTTAATAAAGTGTTTCAGGTTGACTGTGATGCCAGTGGCAGCGCCATTGGAGCTGTATTGAGCCAAGAAGGTAAACCTGTTGCATACTTTAGTGAAAAATTGAATGATGCTCGCAAGAAATATTCTGTTTATGATCAAGAATTCTATGCTATAATTCAGGCTCTTAAGAAATGGAGACATTATTTGCTAACCAAAGAGTTTGTTTTATATACTGACCATCAAGCTTTGCAGTATATAAATAGTCAAGGTAAACTTAACCAACGACATTTGAAGTGGGTTGAATTCCTGCAGAGTTATACCTTTGTACTGAAGCATAGAAGTGGAAAATCTAATAGAGTTGCAGATGCCTTGAGTAGAAGGCATAATTTGTTGATGGAAATGAGAGTGCAGGTTGTTGGGTTTGATGAACTCAAGAGTTTATACCCAGCAGATCCAGATTTTGCAGAGGCATGGACGACATGTGTGTCTCCTACTACTGTGGATCGTACTAAGTGGTTGGATTTTATGATCCAAGATGGGATGCTATTTTGACAAAACCAGTTGTGCATTCCACGTAGTTCCATGAGGGAAAATTTGATCAAAGAGAAACATAGCGGAGGACTAGTAGGGCATTTTGGTCGAGATAAGACCATTGCTCTCGTTAGTGAGAATTACCATTGGCCGCGAGTTGCAGCCGGATGTGACCAAATTTGTGCAGGGTTGCAGAGTGTGCCAGATGGCAAAAGGAGTCAGCTAGAATACAGGAATGTACCAGCCATTGCCTGTACCAGAGAGACCGTGGGAGGACATCAGTATGGATTTTGTTCTTGGTTTGCCAAGGACACAACGTGGAAATGACGCCATTTTTGTTGTTGTTGACAGGTTTTCGAAGATGGCTCATTTTATTCCATGTCAGAAGACAAGTGATGTTGTTCATATTGTAGGCTTGTTTTTTAGGGAGGTTGTGCGCCTTCATGGTCTACCCCAAAGCATTGTCTCGGATAGAGATACCAAATTTGTGGGTTATTTTTGGAGGACCCTATGGAAGAAGCTGAAAACAGAATTGAAATTTAGTTCTACGTACCACCCGCAGACTGATGGACAGACCGAAGTAGTCAACAGAAGTTTGGGTAATCTTCTACGATGTCTGGTAGGAGATAAACCCAAGGGATGGGATCTGATTTTACCACAGGCAGAGTTTGCTTACAATAATTCTGTCAATCACAGTACTGGTAAATCCCCATTCCAGATAGTACATGGGAACAGCCCGAGAAATGCTTCTGAGTTGAGGCCGATGGATAAAGGAGACAAGCGTAGTGCTGAAGCTGAAGACTTTGCAGCACACATGAAGAATTTACATGAAGAGGTACAATAGCATATCAGTAAAATGAATGCTACGTACAAAGCCCAAGCAGATCAAAAGCGGTGTTTCAAGGAATTCTAGATAGGAGATGAAGTCATGGTTCATTTGCGCAAGGAACGTTTTCCTACCAAAACCTACAATAAGCTAAAAATGAAGAAGTTTGGACCATGTCGGATCATAGGTAAACGAGATTCAGGCAATGCCTATGAAGTAGATCTACCGAGTGAGATGAATATTTCACCCATCTTCAATATTTTAGACTTGGTTGAATATCATGCAGGCAGTTGTAGCGAACCACCCAGTCCGGATCTGTGGAACATTCCAGCATCCACTCCAGAAAAAGAAGAAATTGAAGACATACTCGACACTCACGAAGGTAGAAGTACCCGAAACAGGCAATATTCGGAGTATTTGGTCAAGTGGAAGAACCGACCTATCGAAGATGCCACATGGTTGTCCAAATCAGAGGTTGATCGTCTGGGTTTTCCTCTGACCGTCCAGAAGTGAGGATCACTTCTAAAAAATCTACCCCGGGTGTCTGATGCAGGAGCATCCAGGAGCAACACAACAATCTTGCATCACCAAAAACAAAAAAAAGAGAAAAACAAAAGAAACAAGCAAAAAAAGTTCTAAGTATGAAAAATAGTCTGAGTGTTGAATGTGTCGCGATATCGCGACATAAAAGCTGTCACGATATCATGACAACTCAGAATAATGGCAGGCACAAATCACAAGTGTCGTGATATCGCAACATAAAAGTTGTCACGATATCACGACAACTCAGAACCAACGGCAGGCGCAATCGCAAGTGTCGCGATATCACGACACAAAAGTTGTCGCGATATCGCGACAACTCAGAACCAACGATGGGCACAAATCGCAAGTGTCACGATATCGTGACACCAAAGTTGTCACGATATCGCGACAACTCAGAACCAACGACGGGCACAAATGGCAAGTGTCGCGATATCATGACACAAAAGTTGTCGCGATATCGTGACAACTCAGAAACAACGACGGGCGCAAATGGCAAGTGTTGTCACGATATCGCGACGGACTTAGAGCAAAGTTGGAGCAAACCAAAAGTGTCGCGATATCGCGACGGACTTAGAGCAAAGTTGGAGCAAACCAAAAGTGTCGCGATATCGCGACACATTGGCAAACAAAGCCAAAAGCCAAAAAAGTGTCACGATATCACGACGGATGGACATGGAGAAAAAAGTGTCACATTTTTGCGACCCAGCTAGGAGAGAGAAGAGCGAGATGCAGAGGTGTCATGAAAACGTGACATGTTACTTTTTCATGGACTGTTGCAAAATGACAGTTGGCAGTTCCAGAAGTCGTTAAGGCAGTTCCAGGGAACCGTTGCAGCGGTTACAGGGACGGTTGCGAACGGCGGTTGCAGCAAGATCCTATGATGATAAAAAGGAATTTTTTGAAGGATTGCGGAGGCTGGAGAGACGAAGGCTGCGGCTTCTTTTGGGCATTTTCTATACTGTGTAATCTTCCATAGTTACGAATTGTAAAGCTTTCCATGCTTCAAAATAAAATTGCGTCTTTTCTGTGTTAATTAAAATTGGCTCCCCATCAAAATGCAAACTAGTTTCTGATTCACCAGATCGCTTACATGCAAGTGAAGAGAATACTACTAGTATTGGCCAGATCGCATTACGTGGCAAGTGAATATCATAATACCAACATGAAAAGCATTGTTAAAAATAGAAGACAAATATTAAACTTAAAAAAAATATAAGTTAGGAAAGGAATAAAAGACATGAGATTGAATTTTATTCTAATAAAAATAAGTAATACAACATCAAAACTCTGAACGCGTTTCGACCTACAGGTCTCATAAACAAAGTGAGTTTCAAATAAATACAACCTCTATTTATAAGGACCTAACTCTAGGGGGGAGCTAAAGAGAAATTTATATGGGATATAAACACCCAAGCATTAATACAAATTGCAGGTCTATAGACCAAGAAGGTGAAAAGAATAAAAGTCCTAAGCTCAACCCCCAAAAAAAACAACACCCACCCAGAAAAGAGAAGAAACACATTTAAAAATATCAAAATACAAGGTCGCAAAAAGTCCCTTAAACAATTTGATTTTTACACAGATAATTTCGAAGAGGTTTTTGCTTCCTCCAACAAATTATGTCTCAAGCAATGTGCTTGAGCTCTCTATATTTTCTCTATTTTTTAAACATTGGAGAAATAATATCTGTGTTGATTCGAATATCTCTAACAAATTTGCAGTTGTCTTGATCTAAAATAAGAGGAATTATTTTTATTTTGGATCCATGTCTGCGTGCTGCTTGCTCCAAAAATCTGGCCAAAAGTGAAGGCCTGCCATCAAATTTAACTTCTCGAACAAAGGTAAGAGAAAATTAATTTGATATCCCCTAGCTTTGAGTCTATTAAAATTTTTATTTTTAACAAATATAAATCCATCCCTAGAGCTTTCTCTAACCAAAAATATATTTATTTAACTCGTGATGAAGGCCATTTTCTTATGAACAATATGATGGGAGGAAGTAGGGATGTATTTATAACCATTTATCATATTCTAAAATAATTTGGTGGAAATAATTCCGGTCTGAGCAAAATCAGGCCCCTTAAAAAATACAATATCCATAATTGTTACTTTACAATCAGAAATAAAGGAATTAATTTTAATACTTTCATAGAAGAAATCATAGGCAACAAGAAAACCAATAAGATCCTCCTTAGGGCCATGCCAAACTCCAATGGCATCATCAATGTATATTTTATAAAATAAAATATTTTCCACAACAACATTATTAAATACTTGTTCCTCTAGATGACAGAGAAATAAACAAGCATAAACCACAGAAAAATTACTTTCCATGGTTGTTCCTCTTATCTGCCTATATGCTTTTCCTTTGAATTTCAAATAGTTTTGTGTTAACACTATCTCTGCATGTCTTACCACAAAGTTTATCTTGGTCGGATCAAATTTGTTCCTCAAAAAATGACGAAGGGCTGCAAATCCTTGAGAGGTGGGGATGTTGGGATAGAGGCTCTCAACATAAAAAGAGAAAAGAATAATATCCTAAGGAAAAGTATGAGCATGCAGATATTTAATTAGAGATATGGAATCCAAGATATGATTTTTTTGCTTCAATAAAATTGGCAAAAGCAGATGATGAAGTCATTTGGAGGCAGGTTAGATCTTGAAACCACAATAAGAACATATCGGTCAACCAAAAAGCTTTGGATTATGGATTTTTGGGAGAAGGTAAAAAACACACACTCTGGCAGAGGATGGTGTTACCTGGAGCATAAATTTCCTATGGTTTTCTAAAAGTAAATTCCTCCTAAAATCCTAGTCAAGCAAGTCTTGGAGCTAGTAAAAAATATCTTGTCAAGGGACTCTATTCACTTCAAAGTAAATATTTTGATCTAAAATCTAGCAAAAGCCTTTTAAAATATACCAATCCATAGACAAAATATGAACACCCAAGTTTTTATCTGCGAGTCTAATGACAATGGATTTTTCATTTGCAAGGGAACAAATGGCAGACTATATATGGGGTGGAAAGGCACATTGGTGGGTGGGATTGACATCTAATAATTTTTTATTGAGGAATATTTCACCCATGCCAATAACTTCTTCCAATGTCTTTTAAAACTATGAGGGATTAAAACTTGGATTGGAAACATAGAAAGGATCAATGGGCTTAAGTGGTTTTGGATAGCCACCTCTTGGTCCAAAAAACCATTCAAGACGAAGACGTCCACAAAAAGCTAAAAACTCATGTTTTAGAACCTCCTTGGCCATGGGAGAAGGAACAGGGAGGAACTTTAAACCTAGGATAAGGGCCTCAATTTCATTCTGGGTAAGATTTTTGGAAGAAAAATTATGGACAATATTTGTGATTTTGCCATCCATAGCCCAAACATGAATCCTATAAAAATACTAACGACAAAAATCCTATGGGGTGAAAATTGTAGACCAAGGAGATATTTCTGGTTTTTACCACTGTTTTGATGACAAAAGAATCTTTGCCCTTGCTGCTTCTAAATAAATGGGGCAAAACCCTTTATCAAATTCTCAAAACTAGAGTTGTAGAAATTTTTGCCATTATCATTTTGCAATTGTTGCTACACATAGGAAGTATGGTTTTAGAAGTTTCTCCTCTTCTTTCATATTTTTGGAGAAGGACCCCAAAAGTTTAAATTATACCCTTGTTGTTGTTGATGCCTTTGTTTTTATTGTTGTTTTTTTTTTGGTTGTTTATTCCATTGTTGTGGTTACCATTGTTGTTTATTTCTATTTTGTGGATGTTTCTATGATTATCTTTTTTGTGTAGTGGAGGCTCTCTATTTTGGCCCTCTATTGTGACTTTTATTGTTGTTGAATTGTGCCAAAAAATTATTTTGTGCATCTGTGATTAGTTTTTCTAGATGATCAATTTGTTGATTGATTTCTCTTTTAACCAAGTCAACTATGCTTTCTGTAGCTTCTAACATATTAACTTCTGGGACTTCTAAAGCAACATTCTCTCAAGAGATTTTAGATTTATCTTGCATATCTTTTTGGATTTGCATTTCAACTCTCCATGCCTGAAGCTTTCTCTCAAAAAGTTCTTTAATTTGAGATTCTCAATCCAAAGCAATTTCTTGAGAAATTGTCTTATGTATATTTACGACATCTGCAAGAATTCCTTAAGTGTAGGTAATAAAATATTGGGAATATAATCATTTTCCTAAGTAGCTAATTTATCTATATATTTTTTGAAATTATATATGTACAATTTAGCCATTTCCAAGAAAAAGTTTTCTATGAGTGCCTCCGACTCATCAGAAAACTATTTATTAATATCTTCATATGGAATTTGAAGACATGGTTTTTGCATTCGTAGGCTATGGGAACAATGCCTTTTCCTAAATTTTCTTCAATCCAAGCTAGCCTACAATGACATTTTTTTGCCTTTCTACTCAAAATCTTGAATTCTTCAAACCTTGTTTCCAACATCTTGTCCAAAGACTATGGTCGTGGAGGAACACCATGCATTGCACCGATTCCATCTATGAAGGTCCATCTATAAAGGTCCATCTATCTTGTATACAATAAATCTTCCATTTTGAGAAAAAAAAATTGTTTCTATTAGATCTCTACAAAACTCTTCCATTTGGTCTATGTCAAAGATCTCTACAATACTTGATGAACTGGATGATGGGAGGAAGTAGGGATGTATTGATAGACATTCATCGAATTCTAAAATAATTTGGTGCAAATAATTCGATCCTAAGCAAAATCAATCCGCTTAAAGGAAGTAATTTTAATACTTTCATAGAAGGAACCATAGGCAACAAGAAAACTAATAAGATCCTCCTTAGGGCCATGCCAAACTCCAATGGCATCATAAATGTATCTTTTATAAAATAAAATATTTTCCACAACAACATTATTAAATACTTATTCCTCTAGATGACAGAGAAATAAACAAGCATAAACCACAACAAAATTACTTTCCATGGTTGTTCCTATTATATGCTTGTATATTTTCCATTGAATTCCAAGGTGTTTTGTGTTAACACTATCTATGCAAGCCTTACCATAAAGTTTTTCTTGGTGGGATCAAATTCATTCCTCAAAAAATGGCATAGGATTGCCAATCCTTGAGAGGTGAGGATGTTGGGATGGAGGCTCTCAACATCAAAAGAGAAAATAATAATTTCTTGAGGAAAGGTACGACCATGCAGATCTTTAATTAGATATATGAAATCCAAGAGATGATTTATTTGCTTCAATAAAATTGGCAAGAGCAGGTTATAAAGCCATTTGGAGGTAGGTTCAAGCATGAAACCACAATAGGAACATATGGGTCTACCAAAAATCTTGGGCTTGTGGATTTTTGGGAGAAAGTTAAAATACACACTCTGGCAGAGGATGGTGTTACCTAGAGTATAAATTGCATGTTGTTTTCTGAAAGCATAGTCCTCCTAAAAGCCTAGTCAAGCAAGTCTTGGAGCTAATAAAAAATATCCTACCATGGGACTCTATTCACTTCAGAGTAAACATTTTGATCTAAAAGATTGAAAAATCCTTCTAAAATGTACCAATCCATAGACAAAACACAAATACCCAAAATGTACATGCAAATTATTGTAGGTTTATTTTCAAATAATATTATCACTATAGGATATACTGGTAAATTTCAATAGATATTGAGTTATAATTTTCTTCCTATGGATTAATTTAAAGCTAAATCCTTAGAATTATCCCTCGTAATAGAAGTTAGGGAGGACCTCATAGAGCAATGATCCTTATTGCACAAAGATAAGGTAATCATTGGTAATTTTAATAGGTCTTTTTCAACAACGAAAATGGATTGATAGGAAATGGAAATCTCTAGGACTAGGTCTATCATTTCTTCACAAATATTTCTTCCTAGAAATTTTCTATTTGAAAGAGCTTGGTTTATTGGAAGAGCAAGATTCTTCCTTACCTATTGGTATGAAGGTTTTACACTTGAAAATGTAAATCTTCCCTAATACCAATTTGAGTCAAGATGTATGGGTTTCCCATTGAATTCTTGGAAATGGATACCTTCAAGGCAATATGCAACAATTGAAAAAATTCTCAAATATTTTTGAAACTACAAAATATAAATTTTAAATTATTTATGCTTAGATATTGGTCATAATTGATAGTAGTAAACCTTTACCAAAATAAACCATTATTAAATATGGGTTAAGTTGTGGACCCAAACCATAGATTATGAAACATATCTTTGAGATGTACATGATGTCATTAGGGGTACTTTATGTATAAAGACAATGTCATTGGAGGCTATATTCCAAGTGTTGAAGTTTCCATGGAAGGAAAAGATCCTATGGTTAAAAATTTATGTGTAAATATTTTGGTATGCTTCCTTGTGTATTGTTTTTCTTATTCAATTCTGACAGGTGAAAAGAAAACTACTTTTTGTTTTACATAGTACTACCAAAATCAAAATTGGTTCCTCATAGAGTTAGCTAACGCTAAAGAGGAATAATAGATGAATCAAAGCAAGACAATGAGCGATGGGGTGATTTTAGCCCAAGTTGAAGTTGGAAGTTTTGTCATTCTAATAGATAGCAAAGGGATTTTTATGAAATAAAAACACCTTACCAATTGGTCACATGATCATATAAATGGGGACCAACATATACAAACTGTGAAAGTACACAAAGATGCTAAGGATAAGGGTGTAAGGTGGTGCACGCACTATAACAGTGATCATAGTCAGTTATGGCAAATGGGTCTTTGCATAGAGTCTTGGATTACAATGGGTAATGGACTCAAAGGATCCATTCACTAAAACTGAGTAAGCTCACTCTTGTAGTGGGTGCATCACTTTATATCCTTTTCCTTGACATAATTATGTATATACATAGTATGTATATGTTAGCGATCACCATGTATATGATTATGTGATCAAATGCTAAGGTATTTTGATTTTCCTCTTGAAATTGGGCTTTGAGCGCAAAAATTAAGCATCCTTTTGATATAAATTGGAATGATAGAGCTTCCAACTTCAACCTTGGAAACAATCACCCCATCACTCATAGTTTCACTTTGATCCACCTCTTCTTCCTCTTTATCATTAGCTAAATCTATTAGAAACTGCTTTTCATTTTAGTATTACTATGTAAAACAAACAACATTTTATTTTTCAACAATCATAGAATAGAATAAGAAAAATAATACACAAGGAAGCACACCAAAATCTTTATACATAAGTTTGTGACCAAAGGATCCTAGCCCTTAATGGAAACTTCAATGTTGAGAATATAGCCTCCAATGAAATCATTTGTATACATTGATAAGTCATTAATAGAATACAAGCTCTCCTTAGGGCTCATGTCCATGCACTCTATGCTAGTAAATTTTCCCCTTTCAAAGATAGAGTGAGAATCGAGAATCATTTATATTAAACTCCATGTTTGAAATATTTTGGTCCCTTTCTCAATAGAAACCTTCTAAATGAGTTCAATATTGGCAAAATTTAGAGAAGTGGGTCTATCCTTTCTTTCGAAGGATGAAATAGATATAATATTGAAAGGGGGTCCTTGGTTTATGGGAATGGGAGGGCTCTTCCTTACTTGTTGGTATGAAGGCTTTACACTTGAAATTGTAAATCTTTCCTAGTACCAATCTAGGTCAACATGTATGGGTTACCCATTGAATTCTAGAAAATGGATACCTTCAAGGCAATAGGCAACAATTGATAAATTTCTTAGAGATCTTGAAAACTTACAAAAGACAAATTCCTAATTATTTATGCTCGAATATTGGTCATGATTGATACTAGTAAATCTTTACCAAAATCAGCCATTCTTAAATATAGGGATAAGTTGTGGATCCAAACCTTGGATAATGAAAACATATCTTTTATATGTAGAAGGTGTCATGAGGGGTATTATGTGTATACTTATGATGTCATCGTATACTATATTTGAAGTTTTAATGTTTCCTTGGAGGACCAGGATCTCCTAGTTAATGTATTTATAAATATTTTGGTATGTTTCTTGGTATATTGTTTTTCTTATTCTATTCTATGTCTATTAAAAAATAAACTGCTATTTGTTTTACATAGTACTACCAAAATAAAAATTGGTTCCTCACAGAGTTGGCTAATGTTAAAGAGGAATAAGTGGTGGATCAAAGAAATACTCTGAGTGATGGGGTGATTGTAGCCCAAGTTGAAGTTGGAAGCTCTATCATTCCATAGTAAAATGATGCCTACCCACCACACTTGAAGCCAAAGGTTAAGAGGGAAATAAAAACACCTTGATAGTTGGTCAAATTATCATATACATGGTGACCAACAATAGATACACTATAAATGTACATGAAGAGGTTAAGGAAAAGGGTGTAACGTGATGCATTTTAGCTTTTTATGGGATGTAGTATGACCACAAGATGTAAAATAACTAGTCTTATATGAATGTAAACTAATGGCACAATAATATGCAAGAAAGTAATAAGAAGAACATCTACAAATAACTCAAAAATATAACATTAATGAAAGTGATGAAAATAGTACAATGCTATATAATGGAGGAAATGAACTCTCCATATACAAATGTGAAAGGATTACATTATATCGTACTCCTAAACTATAACACACACTCTCTATAACCACTTCCTCTCTCAAAAAACTCACTATGAGGTCTTTATATAGAAAGATATATTCCTTGGCCCTTACTCTACCTAGGAATTATGTACTTGTGGACTACATATACATTTACAACTTGCACATTAACACTTGTGAATTTATTACAATACTTGAAGTAAGTAACATACTTCACTCTAAAGTAAATTCCTACTCTAGCTATGTACTAAAAGTTATAAATTTACATAATCTAAATGATGTAATATACTATAACAAACCCTTGTATTACATTATTTGGATATTAAAGACTTTAGTCTTCAATATGTATCTTTTATATGGTACTGGAGTTGAATTCCCCTTCTTTGTTCTCTATATCCTATTCAAGTGAGTAGTTAGTATCTTCATAAAATACTATCTTTTCTAAGAGAGCTTTGACTTCATGATCATTTGTAGGATCTTCTAGTTCTTCAATTTCTTAAAAAAATAAAATTATGTGTACCTTTTGATTTCCTTCTCGATTTTCCAATTGAGGATAATTGTATGGTCATTGAAAATGTTGCTAACGAGGTTTAATTTGAGCTTGATATTGCCTTGGTTGGAATACCCTATTTGGTTGGCTTCTATGGTTTGTTTGATTTCCATTATTTTTGTTTCTATGATTAAATATGAAGTAATTAGTACTATGATATTTTCTCCTACATACATGAAAAGAATAAAAGTCCTAAGCTCAACCCCCCAAAAAAACAACACCCACCCAGAAAAGAGAAGAAACACATTTAAAAATATCAAAATACAAGGTCGCAAAAAGTCCCTTAAACAACTTGATTTTTACATAGATAAGTTCGAAGAGGTTTTTGCTTCCTCCAACAAATGATGTCTCAAGCAATGTGCTTGAGCTCTCTATATTTTCTCTATTTTTTAGACATTGGAGAAATAATATCTGTGTTGATTCGAAGATCTCTAACAAATTTGCAGTTGTATTGATCTAGAATAAGAGGAATTATTTTTATTTTTGATCCATGTCTGCATGTTGCTTGCTCTAAAAATATGGCCAAAAGTGAAGGCCTGCCATCAAATTTAACTTTCTTGAACAAAGGTAAGAGAAATTAATTTGATATCCCCTAGCTTTGAGTATATTAAAATTTTTTATTTTTAACAAATATAAATCCATCCCTAGAGCTTTCTCTAACCAAAAATATATTGAGTTAACTCACGATGAAGGCCATTTTCTTATGAACTAGATGATGGGAGGAAGCAGGGATGTATTTATAGCCATTTATCATCTTCTAAATAATTTGGTGCAAAGATTTCCGATCTGAGCAAAATCATGCCCCTTAAAAAATACAATATCCAGAATTGTTACTATACAATCATAAATAAAGGAATTAATTTTAATACTTTCATAGAAGAAATCATAGACAACAAGAAAACCAATAAGATCCTCCTTAGGGCCATGCCAAACTCCAATGGCATCATCAATGTATCTTTTATAAAATAAAATATTTTCCACAACAACATTATTAAATACTTGTTCCTCTAGATGACAGAGAAATAAACAAGCATAAACCATAGAAAATTTACTTTCCATGCTTTTCCTCTTATCTTCATGTATTTTTTTCCTTTGAATTTCAAATAGTTTTTGTATTAACACTATCTCTGCATGTCTTACCACAAAGTTTATCTTGGTCGGATCAAAGTCGTTCCTCAAAAAATGACGAAGGGTTGCAAATCCTTGAGAGGTGGGGATGTTGGGATAGAGGCTCTCAACATAAAAAGAGAAAAGAATAATATCCTATGGAAAAGTATTACCATGCAGATATTTAATTAGAGATATGGAATCCAAGAGATGATTTTTTTTCTTCAATAAAATTGGCAAAAGCAGATGATGAAGTCATTTGGATGCAGGTTAGAGAATGAAACCACAATAGGAACATATCGGTCAACCAAAAAGCTTGGGCTTGTGGATTTTTGGGAGAAGGTAAAAAACACACACTCTGGCAAAGGATGGTGTTACCTGGAGCATAAATTTCCTATGGTTTCCTAAAAGTAAATTCCTCCTAAAAGACTAGTCAAGCAAGTCTTGGAGCTAGTAAAAAATATCTAGTCAGGGGACTCTATTCACTTCAAAGTAAACATTTTGATCTAAAATCTAGCAAAAGCCTTTTAAAATATACCAATCCATAGACAAAATACGAACACCCAAATTTTTATCTGCCATTCTAATGACAATGGATTTTCATTGGCAAGGGAAGAAATGACAGACCAGATATGGGGTGGAAAGGCATTTTGGTGGGTGGGATTGACATCTAATAATTTTTTTATTGAGGAATATTTCACCCATGCCAATAACTTCTTCCAAAGTCTTGTAAAACTATGAGGGATTAAAACTTGGATTGGAAAAATAGAAAGGATCAATGGGCTTAAGTGGTCTTGGATGGCCACCTCTTGGTCCAAAAAACCATTCAAGACGAAGACGTCCACAAAAAGCTAAAAACTCATGTTTTAGAACCTCCTTGGCCATGGGAGAAGGAACAAGGAGGAAATTTAAACCCAAGATAAGGGCCTCAATTTCATTATGGGTAAGCTTTCTGGAAGAAAAATTATGGATAATATTTGTGATTTTGCCATCCATAGCCCAAACAGGACTCCTATAAAAATACTAACGACCAAAATCCTATGGGGTGAAAATGCAAACCAAGGGGCTATTTCTAGTTTTTACCACTATTTTCATGACAAAAGAATCTCTTCCCTTGTTACTTCTAAATAAATGGGGCAAAACCCTTTCTCAAATTCTCGAAACTAGAGTTGTAGAAATTTTTTCCATTATCATATTGCAATTGTTGCTACACATAGGAAGTATGGTTCTAGAAGTTTCTCCTCTTCTTTCATATTTTTGGAGAAGGACCCCAAAATTTTAAATTATACCCTTGTTGTTGTTGATGCCTTTGTTGTTATTGTTGTTTTTGTTTTGGTTGTTTATTCCATTGTTGTGGTTACCATTGTTGTTTATTTCTATGTTGTGGATGTTTCTATGATTACCTTTTTTGTGTAGTGGAGGCTCTCTATTTTTGCCCTCTATTGTGACTTTTATTCTTGTTGCATTGTGCCAGAAATTTATTTTGTGCATCTATGATTAGTTTTTCTAGATGATCAATTTGTTGCTTGATTTCTCTTTTAACCAAGTCAGTTATGCTTTCTATAGCTTCTAACATATTAAATTTTGGGACTTCTAAAGCAACATTCTATAAAGAAATTTTAGATTTCTCTTGCATATCTTTTTGGATTTGCATTTCAACTCTCCAAGCCTGAAGATTTCTCTCAAAAAGTTCTTTAATTTGAGATTCCCATTCCAAAGCAATTTCCTAAGAAATTGTCTTATGTATATTTATGACATCTGCAAGAATTTCCTTAACTGTAGGTAATAAAATATTGGGAATATAATCATTGGCCTAAGTAGCTAATTTATCTGTATATTTTTTGAAATTATATATGTACAATTTAGCCATTTCCAAGCAAAAGTTTTCTATGAGTGCCTCCGACTCATCAAAAAACTATTTATTAATATCTTCATATGGAAGTTGAAGACATGGTTTTTCCATTCATAGGCTATGGGAACAATGACTTTGCCTAAATTCTCTTCAATTTGGGCTAGCCTAGAATGACATTTTTTTGCCTTTCTACTCAAAATCTTGAATTCTTCAAACCTTGTTTCCAACATCTTGTCCAAAGACTCTGGTCGTGGAGGAACACCATGCATTACACGGATTCCATCTATGAAGGTCCATCTATCCTGTATACAAGAAAATATTCCATTTTGAGAAAAAAAAATTATTTCTATTAGATCTCTACAAAACTCTTCCATTTTGTCTATGTCGAAGACCTGTTCTTCAATCTCCCAAATTTGTTTTCGTGAACCCTCTTACCGTAGATGCTTGCAATAAGATAAACATGGGAACTAGGGGGGACTATCAAGAACTATGGAAGAGGAACAAATAACCTGATATTGAATTTTATTTCAATAAAAATAAGTAATAAAACATCAAAACTCTGAATGTGTTTTGACCTACAAGTCTCATTAGCGGAGTGAGTTTCAAAGAGTTACAAGCTCTCTTTATAAATACCTAAATATGGGAGGAGCTAAAGAGTAATTCATGTGGGATAAAAACACCCCAAAATTAATACAAACCATAGGTTTATAGACAAATATGGTGAAAATAAAAGAAGTCCCAAGCTCAACCCCCCCCAAAAAAAACAACACCCACCCAAAAAAGAGAAGAAACGCATTTTAAAATGTGAAAATACAAGGTGGAAAAAGTTCCTTAAACAATTTTATTTTCACATAGATAAGTTTGAAGAGGTTTTTGGTTCCTCCAACAAATGATGCCTTGAGTAATGTGCTTGAGCTCTCTATATTTTTTCCATTTTTCAAACATTGGAGAAATAATATATGTGCTAATTCGAAGATCTCTAACAAAATTGGAGTTGTCCAGCTTCAAAATAAGAGGAATTGTTTTTATTTTGGATCCATGTCTATGTGCTACTCACTCCAAAACTTTGGCCAAAAGTGAAGGCCTTCCATCAAATTCAACTTTCTCGAACAAAGGTAAAAGAAAATTAATTTGATATCCCCTAGCTTTGAGTCTATTAAAATTTTTATTTTTAACAGATATAAATCCACCCTTGGAGCTTTCTCTAACCAGAAATATATTGAGTTCACTCATGATGAAGGTCATTTTTTGATGAACTGGATGATGGGAGGAAGTAGGGATGTATTGATAGACATTCATCGGCTTCTAAAATTATTTGGTGCAAAGATTTCCATCCTAAGCAAAATCAAGCCCCTTAAAAAATACAGTATCTAGAACTGTTACTTCACAATAAAAAATAAAGGAAGTAATTTTAATACTTTCATAGAAGGAACCATAGGCAAAAATAAAACTAATAAGATCCTCCTTAGGGCCATGCCAAACTCCAATGGCATCATAAATGTATCTTTTATAAAATAAAATATTTTCCACAACAACATTATTAAATACTTATTCCTCTAGATGACAAAGAAATAAACAAGCATAAACCATAGCAAAATTACTTTCCATGGTTGTCCCTATTATATGCTTGTATGTTTTCCATTGAATTCCAAGGTGTTTTGTGTTAACACTATCTATGCAAGCCTTACCATAAATTTTGTCTTGGTGGGATCAAATTCGTTCCTCAAAAAATGGCAAAGGATTGCCAATCCTTGAGAGGTGAGGATGCTGGGATAGAGGCTCTCAACATCAAAAGAGAAAAGAATAATTTCTTGAGGAAAGGTACGACCATGTAGATCTTTAATTAGATACATGGAATCCAAGAGATAATTTATTTGCTTCAAAAAAATTGGCAAGAGCAAGTTATAAAGCCATTTGGAGGCAAGTTCGAGCATGAAACCACAATAGGAACATATGGGTCTACCAGAAATCCTGGGCTTGTGGATTTTTGGGAGAAAGTTAAAAATACACACTTTGGTAGAGGATGGTGTTACCTAGAGTATAAATTGCATGTTGTTTTTTGAAAGCATAGTCCTCCTAAAAGCCTAGTCAAGCAAGTCTTGGAACTAATAAAAAATATCCTACCATGGGACTCTATTCACTTCAGAGTAAACATTTTGATCTAAAAGATGGAAAAATCCTTCTAAAATGTACCAGTCCATAGACAAAACACAAACACCCAAAATGTGATTGCAAATTATTGTAGGTTTATTTTCAAATAATATTATCACTATAGGATATACTAGTAAATTTCAATAGATATTGAGTTATAATTTTTTTCCTATGGATTGATTTAAAGCTAAATCCTTAGAATTATTCCTCATAATAGAAGTTAGGGAGGACCTCATAGAGCAATGATCCTTATTGCTCAAAGATAAGATAATCATTGGTAATTTTAATAGGTCTTTTTCAACAACTTTGACTACAAGAAAATGGATTGATAGGAAATGAAAATCTCTAGGACTGGGTCTATCCTTTCTTCACAAATATTTCTTCCTAGAAATTTCTATTTGAAAGAGCTTGGTTTATTGGAAGAGAAAGATTCTTCCTTACCTATTGGTATGAAGGCTTTACACTTGAAAATGTAAATCTTCCCTAATACCAATTTGAGTCAAGATGTATGGGTTTCCCATTGAATTCTTGGAAATGGATACCTTCAAGGCAATATGCAACAATTGAAAAAATTCTCAAATATTTTTGAAACTACAAAAGATAAATTTTAAATTATTTACGCTTAGATAGTGGTCATAATTGATAGTATTAAACCTTTACCAAAATAAACCATTATTAAATATGGGGTAAGTTGTGGACCCAAACCATAGATTATGAAAACATATCTTTGAGATGTACAAGATGTCATTAGGGGTACTCTATGTATAAAGACAATGTCATTGGAGGCTATATTCCAAGTGTTGAAGTTTCCATGGAGGGAAAAGATCCTATGGTTACAAATTTATGTGTAAATATTTTGGTATGCTTCCTTGTGTATTGTTTTGCTTATTCAATTCTGATAGGTGAAAAGCAAACTACTTTTTGTTTTACATAGTACTACCAAAATCAAAATTGGTTCCTCATAGAGTTAGCTAATGCTAAAGAGGAATAAGATATGGATAAAAGGAAGACAATGAGTGATGGGGTGATTGTAGCCCAACTTGAATTTGGAAGTTTTGTCATTATAATAGATAGCAAAAGGATTTTTATGAAATAAAAACACCTTACCAATTGGTCACATGATCATATAAATGGGGACCAACAGATACAAACTTTGAAAGTACACAAAGATGCTAAGGATAAGGGTGTAAGGTGGTGCACCTACTATAATAGTGAGCATAGTCAGTTATGGCAAATGGGTCTTTGCATAGAGTCTTGGCTTACAATGGGTAATGGACTCAAAGGATCCATTCACTACAACTGAGTAAGCTCACTCTTGCATTGGGTGCATCACTTTATATCCTTTTCCTTGACATCTTTATGTATATACATGGTCTGTATATGTTATTGGTCACCATGTATATGATTATGTGATCAACTACTAAGGTATTTTGATTTTCCTCTTGACCTTTGGCTTCGAGCATAACAAGTAAACATCCTTTTGATATAAATTGGAATGATAGAGCTTCCAACTTCAACCTTGGAAACAATCACCCCATCACTCATAGTTTCACTTTGATCCACCTCTTCTTCCTCTTTAGCATTAGCTAAATCTATTAGAAATTGCTTTTCATTTTAGTAGTACTATGTAAAACAAACAACATTTTATTTTTCAACAATCATAGAATAGAATAAGTAAAATAATACACAAGGAAGCACACCAAAATATTTATACATAAGCTTGTGACCAAAGGATCCTAACCCTCAATGGAAACTTCAATGTTGAGAATATAGCCTCCAATGACATCATTTGTATACACGAATAAGTCATTAATAGAATACAATATCTCCTTAGGTCTCATGTCCATGCACTCTATGCTAGTAAATTTTCCCCTTTCAAAAATAGAGTGAGAATCGCGAATCATTTATATTAAACTCCATGTTTGAAATATTTTGGTCCCTTTCTCAAT
This sequence comes from Wollemia nobilis, assembly GCA_028583015.1. Lineage (NCBI taxonomy): Eukaryota > Viridiplantae > Streptophyta > Pinopsida > Araucariales > Araucariaceae > Wollemia > Wollemia nobilis. Next base: position 337,610 of record JAQPPZ010017217.1, on the reverse strand, counting down.
AGAAACCTTCTAAATGAGTTCAATATTGGAAAAATCTAGAGAAGTGGGTCTATCCTTTCTTCCCAAAGGTTTCATCCTAGCCATTTTCTATTCAAAGGAGGAAATAAATATAATCTTGAAAGGGGGTCCTTGATTTATGGGAAGGTGAGGGCTCTTCCTTACTTGTTGGTATGAAGGCTTTACACTTGAAATTGTAAATATTTCCTAGTACCAATCTAGGTCAACATGTATGGGTTACCCATTGAATTCTAGGAAATGGATACCTTCAAGGCAATAGGCAACAATTGATAAATTTCTTAGAGATCTTGAAAACTACAAAAGACAAATTCCTAATTATTTATGCTCGGATATTGGTCATGATTGATACCAGTAAATCTTTACCAAAATCGACCATTCTTAAATATAGGGATAAGTTGTGGATACAAACCATAGATAATGAAAACATATATTTTAATATGTAGATTATGTCATGAGGGGTATTCTGTGTATACATATGATGTCATCATATGCTATATTTGAAGCGTTAATGTTTCCTTGGAGGACCAGGATTTCCTAGTTAATGTATTTATAAATATTTTGGTATGTTTCTTGGTATATTTTTTTTCTTATTCTATTCTATGTCTATTAAAAAATAAAATGCTATTTGTTTTACATAGTACTACCAAAATAAAAATTGGTTCCTCACAGATTTGGCTAATGTTAAAGAGAAATAAGTGGTGGATCAAAGAAAGACTCTGAGTGATGGGGTGATTGTAGCCCAAGTTGAAGTTGGAAGCTCTATCATTCCATAGTAAAATGATGCCTACCCACCGCACTTGAAGCCAAAGTTTAAGAGGGAAATAAAAACACCTTAATAGTTGGTCAAATTATCATATACATGGTGACCAACAATAGATACACTATAAATGTACATGAAGAGGTCAAGGAAAAGGGTGTAACATGATGCATGTTAGCTTTTTATGGGAGGTAATATGACCACAAGATGTAAAATAACTAGTCTTATATGAATGTAAACTAATGGCACAATAATATGCAGGAAAGTAATAAGAAGAACATCTACAAATAAATCAAAAATATAACATTAATGAAAGTGATGAAAATAGTACTATGCTATATAATGGAGGAAATGAACACTCAATATACAAATGTGAAAGGATTACATTGTATCATACTCCTAAACTATAACACACACTCTCTATAACCACTTCCTATCTCAAAACACTCACTATGAGGTCTTTATATAGAAAGATATATTCCTTGGCTCTTACTCTACCTAGGACTTATGTACTTGTGGACTACATACACATTTACAACTTGCACATTGACACTTGTGAATTTATTACAATACTTGAAGTAAGTAACATACTTCACTCTAAAGTAAATTCCTACTCTAGCTATGTACCAAAGGTTGTAAATTTACATAATCTAAATGATGTAATATACTCTAACAAACCCCTGTATTACATTATTTGGATATTAAATACTTTAGTCTTCAATATGGATCTTTTTTATGGTACTGGAGTTTGAATTCTCCTTCTTTGTTGTCTATATCATGTTCAAGTGAGTAGTTAGTATCTTCATAAAATACTATCTTTGCTAAGAGAGATTTGACTTTATGATCATCTGTAGGATCTTCTAGTTCTTCAATTTCTTAAAAAAATAAAATTGTGTGTACCTTTTGATTTCCTTCTCGATTTTCCAATTGAGGATAATTGTATGGTCATTGAAAATGTTGCTAACGAGGTTTAATTTGAGCTTGATATTGCCTTTGTTGGAACACCCTATTTGGTTGGCTTATATGGTTTATTTGATTTCCCTTATTTTGGTTTTTGGGATTAAATCTGAAGTAATTAGTACTATGATATTTTCTCCTACATACATGACAATAACGGTTATTCCATGGTCTTCGTGCTTTTGATGATGAGGCAAAATTTCACCTAGGTGAACATGAGCTAAGGTAAACAACCTACTCTAACATCATCAACCAGTATTTTAATCTACCAAATTAACTTATCCTTTCTTGTGCTCAAATTTGGAGTAAAGCAATAGTGCAAGGGCATGAGTGATAGCATTAATAGTGTTATAATGACCTAGTGGAACTTTTACAAAACTTTTCAATTTTAACCTTTTTCCATCTATTTTTTTACCTCCAATAGTCAATAGAAAAAATTTCTAATGCAATCCCACCAACGATCCTATCACATCTTGACCCTTTTGATAGTCATGCATCAAAATAAAGAAATTTTATTTTATTTTATTGTCAATATGTCCACCATTAATAAACCAAATCCCCAAAATTTGATTTGTAGCCCCTACAATAAATCACAAATATAACAATTGACATTCTTATGATCTTCTATTAATGACTTCTTGATCTCAATTTAAATTCTTACTTTCTTCTATATTGTCATCTTCAATGTAATTATTCTCCCAAGAAGCCATGGCTTCCTATAAATCCAAAACATGGGAGAGGCCAATTTTGGGTCTTTTGAAGGTAAAAAAACTCTATTAAAATATCTCTAGAATCATAGGTATTTAGCATTTTGAATGGTAAGGTTATGCTAAAATCTTGCAACAACCTTGTGAAGGTCACCTTTGCAAGCATTCAAGCTTTTGTTTCTTGCAAGCTTTCTCTAAGCATTCTTACAAAAATCTAAGCATCAAGTCTCAAAGCTCTCTCTAAGCAATAATATCTTCAATTCTACAAGTAATAATTAAGCATTGAGAATCAAGCCTTCAAGATCAAGCATCCAAAGGCCATCAACAAGCAAGCTAGCAAGATTTTAACAATCTTATAACAAGGAGAAAACAACCTTGTGTCTTGGGTTGTGCTCTTTCCCCTTATTTGATTTTGGCTCTTTCTTATTCTTGTAGCTTTAGGCCTTTTATATTTTTTCACTTAGAGCTAGTTTTATATCTTTGCACTTAAATTTAGTTCATCTCATGGTTTATCATTTAATATTCATATTAAGCAAGTAAAGCTTTCTTTTTGCTATTTAATAGGACCCTCATACTCTTAGGTCATTGCCCATCATCATAGTCATAATAATATTAGCTTATATTGCATTAATCGTGTTGTTCTACTATCAAAATTAAAAGTGTCATTATATTACAGGATGGTGGTGCTATCATTCTCTGGTTTACATAGAGTAAAAGCATTGTCACTAAGTGAAAGCATCAATGACACTATCATGACCTAGTGGCACCTTCACCACCTAAAATTTATTTCTTGTATTCTAACATATTTTACTTATATAAATAGGGTTTTGATTGTTATTCAAGAAATTTTAACCTCCTCCACCAGCTCAGATAGGCCCCTCTACTACTAACTATCTCTTTTTGTTTTTGTCTTGTAGGTTAAGCGATAGCTCCAACAATGTTTTTACAAGTAAGCAAAACTTTTGACATAGTTGATGAGTGTTGTTAATCCCATCATTTAATCTCAATGATTTATCAATTCGGGGTGGTGTCCAAGGTTGTCTATGATAGAAGGTTAGGGCAGAATACAATTCAGGCATTCAAATTTCAAGAATTTATTGGGTGAGACAAATTGGGTTTAGCCTTTTGGTGTCACACTAAACCTAATCTATAGAATGGAAACTTGCAAGAAATAAAAACTAATTCTAATTTTTAGAAATTGAAAGTTAACTACAAGTGTAGGAATTGAAATTGCTGAATTGAAATCTAATCTACTTTTGCAGAATTGAAATAACAAAATTGAAATTGCTAAAATGAAATATTGCTAAAAATGAAATCCTAAATTACACTTGTAGAATTGAAATGATGTTGGAAAATAAAACTTATGCTAAAACACCTATCAATTTCCTGCCACAAAAGGTCGTCAAGCTTATGCTACAGGAATTGACAGCAAAATGAAATCTGTTGAAAATTAAAGTTTGCTAAAAATAAATATTTAATCTAATTTGTCAGCTGACACACACATTGGTTGTACAAAAACATAATGAAGAAAACATAAATAACATAATACAAAATTAAAACAAGAAAATGAAATCTGGTAAGTAATATGTTAATTCTACTACAACAAAATTACAGATTAAAACTTGCCATAAAAATCCTCCTTCTAGATCTAAAAGTGGGCCCATACTTTCTGATCTAGAAGGAGGTGAAAAACACTCCTTAACTATTTAAAAATACGAATAGAATCTGATAAAATAACTACACTTTTATTATTCTAAAAATAGCATTACAATTTTGTTGTTCCAGACTATTACAAAGCTAAAAACTGCACCTTTTTTCTATTGCTTATTCTCTCCTCTCTAAGCTCAACCGACATGGGAGCTATATTTTATAATCATCTAAAATTCATTTACATACAAAAATATTCTTGCAAATCAATTCCTATTTTGTTGCAGTTATTTATGGATTTATTCGAGGAGAGGATTAATTGCTTCAATTGATTTTTTCCATGAGTTGTAGCTTTTGGGCGGCAAGGACGGCAGGGACAACTGTAGGATACTTTCCCTACATCCTCTCAACCTTATTTCACCTTTTTCCATCGTTAAAAAACCACAAAAATTCAAATGGAGTAAATTCCCCTGTCATTCTAAAGATAAGCAAATTCTACTCATTCCGAAGATAAGCAAATTTTGCTCATTTCGAAGATCTTCGGAATAACTAGTTGTAGGTGCTTTTCAGGTTATTTTGGCTACTTCCTTCAAGTAGATCATCTATTTCAGCCCTTAGGAAGTGTTTGTGATCGCCTTAAATCTTCTCCATGTGTAAATTCCATGTTTTCTTTCATAGTGATAGGTGGCTGAAATTTGTATGGACTGTCACCTATTTTTCCATCTGTAAAAACATGCCCAACTACCCTTTTGGAGTGCTCATAACTTATGCCTCATAACTCCAATGTATACCAAATTGTATTGCATGTTCTTAGTTGTATGAACTACACTTGGTTTGATTTTAAACTCTTAAATATTTAGGATTTTCTCCTAGCATCGATGTCAAGTTGGCCTCTAACACAGATTTTCACTAGAATTTCCAGCTGTCAAAAAGTGTGAAACTACCATTTTGCAGGCCCCATAACTTCCATATTACCTGTCCATATGCCCTCAAATTTAGGTCATGTGTTCTCTCTACTATTAAGTACAATTTTTATGAATTTTGTACCTCAACTCACTTTGGATAATTCTCAATAGATCTGCCAATGTTCCCCTTAATGCAGATTTGCACCATTTAACAACTCCAGAAAAAACTAAGGCATTGACATGATGTAACCTTCATAACTTTTTATCTACAACTCAGATTGGCTTGCTTCAAAAATAAAAGTTGTATTTCTTGATGAGAGGAATCTGTACATGTCATAAAAATGTAATTTTATTATAGTATGATACCATAATGTACATGATACTCATTTTTGATCATTTACAAGTATACCTAGATTGTGTTGACAACAATGATAAAACATCATAAGACCTCCTTTACTCAACATACAACATTTTGCTAATTGAAATACATATTTTATTTTCTATTTAATCAAGCAAAAACAATCACAAAATATTGAAAATAGTCAAAAATAGAGATATAGTGTTCCTAACATAAAATCATGCAAACACTTAACAAATATATATTCTAATAGACTATTTGACAATTAACTTTGTCAAGTTTAGTAATATGGAAGTCAAACATAGTGTAAAAATGAGGCATTTTCAGGCCTCATCATCCCCCCCAACTTGAACTAATGCATGCCCTCATGCATCCTAGTAGGCCATAGTAATATGTTGGTTTTATCCTTGTGAAAAACATCCTTTTCCACCTGCTACTTGAGAAATTTCTCCTTGCTACACTATACCAAGCATTTTGCAATTTAAGCACATGTATTTCACTTGCAATTTTTTCAATTTTTGTAGTTGCAATTTTTATTTTCTTCCTTTTTTTTTATTCTTCTCTTTTTTCTCTTGTATATATTTTTTCATTTTCAACTTGCAACTCTTTAACTTCTACACTTTCATCCTTCAATATTGTAATTTCTACTGTTTTGCACCTTTGAAACAAAATTGACAAAAAATCAATTTTAAACCTTTTTGAGGGATGTACTTACTTATGGTGGAATGATTTTGAGCTTTAGGAACCTCAATATTTGATGTACCCTACTCTTTTTGCTATTCTGCAACATTTTTAAGAATTCTGGTACAGTTTATGCTTATTTTGAAGATATTTAGTTCATTTCGAAGATAGCCTATTTATTCTAAAGATATCCCTATTTTATTCCGAATATTCATCCAAAAATGTAGAAACGACCTCCTATGCAAAAGTTAGCTATAGATTCTATTTTGGACCCATCTCTAGGGTATGTAAGCCTTTCATAACATGAAAAATATCATCTCTATCCTTTTGTTTAGATGTTATTCATTACTATTTTATTGCAGCAGTAGTAAAATAGAATATTCAGATGCTCCCATGCAACTAAGGGCGAGAAGGGGTGTTTCTTGACATCTTAAACATGTTCCATTTTCAACTTGCCAATATTATATGAATAGTTTATGCCAAATACTGATTATCATACATTAAATGCTAAATGCTTACTATGACTTAAATGCAAGAAACGCATACCTTACTGTCCTAAAAATTAATCATGCACCTTACAAGTTGCTTCTGATGATTGTTAGCAAGCTATCAAAACATAAATATACACATGTGCAGTGTGAGATTTATACAATTGTGGAACAATGATGGATGGATCAACAAGGCAATGCACGTTGGAAAACCATTTTTTTTTTTTTTTTTTTTTTTTTTTTTTTTTTTTTTTTTTTTTTTTTTAATTTTTTTTTTTAATTTTTTTAAAAAAATTTAAAAACTTTTTTGGTAAAATTTGTAACAACGATGCAACCTTCTTTTCTATATGAGTAGTAAGAATCTTCTTATGTCATAATTTAACTCCTTATTGCTGGAAATGAAGTGTTGACTTCATTGTTCCTCCTCCATGCTGAAATTGATGCTTGTCCTCATGTATCCCCATTTTGTGGGACATGCCTTTTGCTGATTTTTTCTCTCTTTTTCCTCTCTTTTTTTTCTTTTTCTTTTTTTCTCTTTTTTAGATTTTTCTCTCGTCTTACATGTGTCCATGAAGAAATTTCATAAGAAATATGATGCAACATGTTTTTGGTTTGCACAAAAAAACAGGAAGTGTACAACTTAGTAGATCAACTACTTGTTAGGTAGGATCACCTCTAATGAGATAAACTATTGTCTTTGTAGGTGAAGAATTGCTAGGTTGTAGTTTAGTGCGATACAAACCTAAAAATATTTAAGAGAAAATAGCAAAAATCTAGTATCACTGTTGAGCTGTAAACTTCTATTTTGATTATGCAAAAGTTTTGTGATTATTTTTTTTTAACAGACTCAACTTACATAGACAGGGGTTGTCTGTCCTGTATTATTCATATTGGCCATAGGTTGGGCTGGAGGTGGTGGTTGATTTACTTGCCTAGTTTGTTGTTGTTGGGATCTCTCTTTGAGAAGAATTTAGACTAGGTAACAATTTTTGCATTTCTGAGTTGTGGAATTAAATGACATTCATCAGTGATATGTCCCTATGAACAAATGTTATAGGTAGCTGATATGGTTGTTTTGTTCAAGGGATATTCTTGTATATCTACCATTCTTCCCAACACCTAGTACAATTTTTTTATACTACCCTGATGATATGGATATAAAAAAGGTAGTACTAGTAGATGGCTCCTCTAAATTTTTTAAGAGATATTATGTTTCCTGATAATGAGTATGATGAGTTCTTTCAATTTTTATCTAGAATTTCAAACATAGGCAATTTAACCCCCAAGTGTGAAGATCACCTCCCTATGGTTGCTTATTTTCTAAATGGACTGAAATGAAACTATCAATAATTATTATTTATACCAGCTATTACATTCAGATTTTACTCTAAACTTCATAACTTAGCACAATAATAATTATTTGACTGCTTTTACCTTCTAACAACATCGTGATCCTTGGCAACGACACCAAAATGATGAGTGTCATTAATCCCATCATTTAATCTCAATGTTTTATCAATACAGGGTGGTGTCCAACGTTGTCTACGATAGAAGGTTAAGGCATAGTACAATTTAGGCATTCATATCTCAAGCATTTATTGGGTGAGATAGATTGGGTTTAGCCTTTTGGTGTCACACTAAATCTAATTTGTAGAATGGAAACTTGTAAGAAATAAAAACTAATTCTAATTTGCATAAATTGAAAGTTAACTACAAGTTTAGGAATTGAAATTATTGAATTGAAATCTAATTACTTTTACAGAATTGACATTGCTAAATTGAAATGTTGCTGAAAATGAAATCTTAAATTATACTTGTAGAACTGAAATGATGTTGGGAAATAAAACTTATGCTAAAACACCTGTCAATTTCCTACCATAAAAGGTCATCAAGCTTCTGCTATAGGAATTGATAGCAAAATGAAATATGCTGAAAATTAAAGTTTGCTGAAACATAAAAACAAGGAAAACATAGAAAATAAGGGAAAATAAATGTTTAATCTAATTTGTTAGCTGACACACACATTGGCTGTACAAAAACATAATGAAGAAAACATAAATAAAATAATACAAAATTAAAATAAGAAAAAGAAATCTGGCAAGCAATCTATTAATTCTGATGCAACAAAATTACAGATTAAAACCTGCCATAAAAATCCTCCTTCTAGATTTGAAAGTGGGCCCATACTTTATGATCTAGAAGAAGGTGGAAAACACTCCTTAACTAATTAAAAATAAAAAAATAATCTGACAAAAGAACTGCACTTTTATTATTCTAAAAATAGCATTACAGTTCTACTCTGTAGTCTATTACAAAGCTAAAAAATTGCACCTATTTTTCTATTTCTTATTCTCTCCTCTCTAAGCTCAACCGACTTGGGAGTTATATTTTATAATCATCTAAAATTAATTTACATACAAAAAAATTCTTGCAAATCAATTCCTATTATGTTTCAGTTATTTCTAGGTTTATTCTAGGAGAGGATTAACTACTTCAATTGATCTTTTCCATGAGTTGTAGCTTTTGGTCAGCAAGGACGGCAAGGATAGTTGTAGGATACTTTCCCTACATCCTCTCAACCTTATTTCACCTTTTTCCATCGTTAAAAAATTGTAAAAATTAAAATGGAGTAAATTACCCTATCATTTCAAAGATAAGCAAATTCTGCTCATTCCAAAGATAAGCAAATTCTGCTCATTCCAAAGATCTTCGGAATAACTAGTTGTAGGTGCTTTTCAGGTTATTTTGGTTGCTTCCTTCAAGTAGATCATCTATTTCAACTCTTAGGAAGTGGTTGCAATTGCCTTAAATATTCTCCATGTGTAAATTCCATGCTTTCCTTCATAGTGACAGGTGGTTGGAATTTGTATGGATTGTCACTTGTTTTTCCAGCTGTAAAAATATGCCCAACTTACCTTTTGGAGTTTCCATAACTTGTGCCTCATAACTCCAATGTATAACAATTTGTATCCATGTTTTCTTGGTTGTATTAACTACACTTGGTTCAATTTTCACCTCTTAACTCTTCAGGGGTTGCTCCCAACATCATTGTCAATTTGGCCTCTAACACAAATTTTCACCAAAATTTCCAGCTGTCAAAAAGTGTGAAACTACCATTTTGCAGACCCCATAACTTCCATATTACCTTTCCATATGCCCTAAAATTCATATCATGTGTTATCTCTACTATGAAGTACCATTTATATGAATTTTGTATCTTAAATCACTTTGGATCATTCCCAGTAGATCCACCAATGTTCCCATTAATGCAGATTTGCACCTGTTAACAACTCCAGAAAAAACTAAGGCATGAACATGATGTAACCTTCATAACTTTTTATCTACAACTCAGATTGACTTGCTTCAAAAATAAAAGTTGTATTTATTGATGAGAGGAATATTTCCATGCCATCATAATGTAATTTTACTTCAGTATGACACCAAAATTGACATGATACTCATTTTTGACCTTTTACAAGTATATTCAAATTGTGTTGACAACAATGATAAAACATCAAAAGGCCTCATTTACTCAACATACAACATTTGGATAATTGAAATGCATATTTTATTTACTATTTAAGAAAGCAAAAACTATCACAAAATATTGAAAATAGTCAAAAATTGAGATATAATATTCCTAACATAAAATCATGCAAACACTTAACAAATATATATTCTAATCAACTATTTGGTAATTAACTTTGTCATGTTTAGTAATATGGCAGTCAAACATAGCGTAAAAATGAGGTATTTCCAGGCCTCATCAATAGTGGCAGATTTATATTGCCCCATAACTCTATTATTTAATCATTTACGAATTATATTATATTTGTTGTTTGTGTAAACTAGGTTATGTTTTTCCTTTAGTGATGAAAGAAATAAAAAGAAAGTAATAAACTAGTTAGTCTTAATTGTATAAGGGCCATCCTAATATTTAAGCTTTTGAATTTAATCAAAATCATATATATCTACATATTGGAATTTTTTTATTGCATCTTCTTGTGCCCTTGCCTCTTAAAATAAAATTCATAATTTTCTTTATCATCAAATCCAAAGAGTATTTTAGTTGTAGGTCTTGTATGTTGTATTTTGTATGTGCATTAGGGCTAAGCTAAGGTTAAACTTAGAAAAAAATATATCTTAGGAGAAACGTAGGTGTTCTTCAATCAACCCAAAAAACTAAGCATTAAGATCATAATGTCCCCTAGTCTCGAAGTGAGAACAGGAGAGAGTGAAGAACATTATGAAAAGACCCTTCATGATGTTATTCCATTCTTTTCTCTCCTCTTCTCACATTTTTGTGAACTCAATATGAACAACACCATGATTCCCAATATTCCTCTCTGTCCAAGCTAGGCCTTAATCAAGCTAAAATTTATCTAAACTTTAATCAAGACCATTTAATATTGCTTATCTAGATTAAATCACATTAAATCTAAATAACAAGAACATCGCTAATTTTTAGTCCTACTAGGAATATTTATGATCCTTTTAGTATCTATAGTACAAGGTACTAGGCTATTTTTGAGTATAGAGTGAGCCCAGGCTACAAGCCACCCATATAAGCTCTCATGTGTACTTATGCCTAGTAAAGAGTATATTGCAATGGTCTAGTGGGAGTCATAAGGAGGCACACTATTACCCCTAATGTGTCATCTTGGCCAAGTATCCAAGCAATCACTTCCATGTATCATTAGAAACCCATGTATTTACTTTATTTCATGTATTGATGGGTATATGGAGCAGTTAGGTATATAGGGACCTTTGGTACTTAGGGAGGCTCTTGAGGTATATATTTTAAATTCGGTATATCTAGGGAAGGTGATAAAATATTAAAAAATATCTTCTCTTTCTTTTATAATCAACTCTATCAACTTTAAAACTTAATTAAGTTAACCCTTCTTTTCCATATAATCCATGGCCAACAAACACTACCTAACATGTAGTCCCACTCATTAGCTAGCCATTAACCCTAAACCTTCGATGGAAGGTCCTAAGGATAAATCTATTTTGAGATATCAAACATCAAATAAGAAGATAAGGGTACTCTCCCCTCATGTTCTCTCCCATCCATGATGATCAAGGAAGAGTCGTATTTAAATTCATTGATTACATGGATTTATTCTTACATAAACATACGAAAGTTGTAGAATCCATCATTAGAAAAAGTCTTAATATCCTAGGCGTTTCTTTAGGGGAGGGTTCACTATTGAACTATCTCCGACAACCTAGCTCAAACCCTTTAAATCAATTGGATCCATACTTTGGATATTTAAATGTAGACTTTAATGCATAAATTTCTAATATCATCACTATTTTTGTGGATTTTGTGGTTTAAAACATCCTATCTTTGTCGCGAGATCACCTATATTTGTCTTCTATTGAGGTACTACTAAAAGGTAATGTGAGTTGTCTCGTATCTCAACAAGTGGGTACAAATTATGTTCCTAACTTAGATGTAACATCAAGTGTCCCAATTACTAATCTCATTTTTATAATCTTCAATTTAAACTCACAAATCCAAGCAAGGGTTTTACTTAATATCCTAATTCCATATGCTCTCATATTTTATCTTCTAATACTTTCACTTTAAACATTTTGGGAGAAAGTCATATAATTCCAATCTCAACATCATACATCTAAGTATATCAATCTTCTTCCCATATCAATTATAAATTTTCTCTTTTCTCTTAGCATATACCTTTTGTGCAAGCAGATCTAACTTCTTCTAAAATTCAAACTCTAACCTCTCAAGTAGAGCAACTAAAACAAAAATTACCATAATCCAAGGAACTTCCTTTACTCCCAAGTACTCTTATGATGTCTTATGCAACTAATGTTTAGACCCTTTTGTATCTAGTCACAATTTTCCTCATAGTTTTGGAACCCCTAAGTTTTAAATGTACATAGGAAATGAATATCCTATCAACCATCTCAAGTTTTTTAGAACTACTTGTAGCAATTTTTATTATGACAAAACACTACTACACAGAATATTTTCTAATAACCTTAGCGATCCCACATTGGAAAGGTACTACCAAATTCTAAGGCATTCCCTTAAGAACTTTAGGGATATTTCTGGTATGATTGTCAAATAATTTTATCTTAATTAAGGATAAGATCATGATTAGTGACCTATATAAACCTAATCAATCAAAACAAAAGAACTTAACAAACAGTCAAAATAAAAGAACTTTGTTAACTTCTTGGTAACATGGAAATTCTTTGTAGGGAGAATCCAATATATCCCTCAACCAAGATATATTTTAGATATATTTATAGGTAATCTTACTAAGCAATTGGTCTTATTTTTAGAGATAATCAATATCTCTTATTTTAAATATGCCATCAACATAGCCAAGAGAGTAGATACTACCCTCCTCAAGAGAGGACAATTGAAATTTAAATAATATAATAAGGAAGATAAGTCTTCTTCCAACCCAAAATGGTAGTATAAGAAGAAACACGTTGTAGAAAATGGAGTTGAAAATTCATGCCAAACCAACAATGTGAGTTCCATGACTACCCTTCAATAGCTTATCTTAGGGAATCCACAACAACTAAAAACTAGAATGAAGTACTCTCGATTATATGAACCTCCTTCATCCATCTTGGACCAAATCTTGAAAGCCAAAATGGTGGAGCTTCAACCTACCAAGCCTTTAGATCCTGAAAGAAAAAACTATGTTTTTCCCTAATAAGCATTGTTCCTTTCACCATGTTAATGGTCATGTGAATAATAAATGTAAAATTTTTATGAACCTAGTCCAAGACCTAATAAATATAGGTAAAATTGTTCTCAATAGCTCTGAATCTCAACACTCTTCTAATCAAGACCTTAGAATATTCCAAAATTTGTTATCCAGACATAATCAAAATCAAAACACAATAAATAACATTCACTATATGAACATTCCATCCAAACCAAAGTATGATAGGAGTGATCCATTCTTTTGTACATCTTTCTCATGTTTGTATTTTAACTAGACAACAATACAAATATCCTTCATTTGATAAACCTTCAAGACCTCCTTTAATCCTTCATGCAAAAAGAACTTCCCTTTAAGGTCCTCCATTAATCATCCAATCAGGATCTAAGGTGAAGGCACGTTTGATTTACTTCATCAACTTGAAATTATTGTAGCTAAAGTTTTCCTTATCGATATTCTCAAGACCTCTTCACCCCTTGAGGTCATGCTACTCAAAATTTTGAGTGAATGAGGTATTTCTCAAGATCTCAATCTAAATGACCTCACTTCTTTGGTGGGATTAATTAGGGTTAATCATGCAACTATATCATTCCATAAGGAGGATATCCCTAAACCTTCTATGATTAGAAATATCCTATAATACATCCTTACCCACATCAGTGGAAGGTTTATCAAATGAATCCTAGTTGATAATGGCTCTAATATTAACATTTATAGCCTCAGATTCATCAATAATTTTAGGCTAACCCAATAGGATTTGGAGAAATCTGATCTCATTATTAGGGAGTTTGATAATGGGAATTGTGCGACTAGTCACACTATAGTCTTATCCTAAATGTTGAACCTCACATTATCAATACCATTTTCTATGTCATGCCTTGTGACTAACATACAACATTCTACTTTGGAGGCCATGGATCTATGCGATGTAGGCCATCCTTAAAATCTTCATCAATGCCTTAAATATGAATATAAATCCTAGACTTATCGTATTCCATCCAACCCCAAGCTCTTCACCTATTGTTATGTGAACGAGGTCAAGAATCCTAAGGCTCATCTTTGTCCTTATCTCAATTTATCTTTTAAAACATCCTCTTCTTCTTCTCTACATAAAATAATTGATTCATTAAGGTCTCTCACCTTAAGTAATCAACCTAATAATGAATCTAAAGGTCAAACCTCTAATCTAACCAACATTAACATCAATAATCAAGATAATTATCAACCTATTTTGAATATAGCTAAGTTTATTTGTCTACTTTAATCTTATAATTGACTTTTAGTAGCCAAGGTAAAATTGTGCAAGTCTAAAGTTACTTCTTTTTTGTGTTGGTACTATTTACAATGAGAAAATCCATGACAATAACCCTTTCTTGGTTGAACGATAATATGCTTTGTGATTTTTTCAAACTTGTATTCCATTCCAAAATAGATGCTTTCTAATATGGGATATAAATATAAATTACTAGGCCTACATGAGTAGGGTATCAAATATCCCTTACATATGGAAGCTTGGTTGGGAAATTATGGGATAAGTTACATCACCATTTATAGTCAAACTCTTCCTCCCTCCTCCTAATCCAATAGTGAAGATGAAGTGAGCTTCCTTGATAATAAGTCCCATGATGATACCTTTTCCTTAAAGGGATTATATTGGGATGAGGAGGATGACAATGGGTCATCACATCCTATCTTGTCTTGATATATATATTTACTAGTGTAAATCTCCTAATCCTACTCTACCCCAATATAATTGTTGGTGAAGATAACTATGAGGTAAAGGATGTCTTTAGTGATCCCATTCAATATGAACCCTTAGATTATTTAAGCTAATATGAATTTTATTATGGTGAAAATTTTTCTTAAATTACAAATTTTGTAATCTTGCAACCAATCAATTGTACTTAGATGTTCCTAGATCGTATAGATCTTGAGAGTGAAAATTTTACCCTCTCCTCAATTAGAATATGAGTCTCATATTCTAATTGAGAAAACCATGGACATTGATAATTGGAATCTTTAAAATCCTAAGATACTTAAGTTAAGTAAACACTTTTGCATTAATAAAAAATGAAACATGGCATAGCAGTACTAAAAAAATGCAGACTATCTTTTGATTCACCAGATTGCTTACACAGTGAAGAGCATACTACTTTTTGATTCACCAGATCGCATTACGTGGAAAGTGAAGAGAATAATTCCATAATGAAAAGCGTGGTAGAAAATAGAAGGAAAATATTAAAATTTAAAAAAAACATGAGTTAGGAAAGGAACAAAAGACATGAGATTGAATTTCTTTTTAATAAAAACAAGTACTACAACATCAAAACTCTAAACGTGTTTTGACCTATAGGTCTCATTAGTGAAGTGAGTTTCAAAGAGGTACAACCTCTCTTTATAAAGACCTAACTCTAGGGAGGAGCTAAAGAGTAATTCATGTGGGATAAAAACACTCAAGCATTAATACAAACCATAAGTTTATAGACCAAGACGGTGAAAATAAGAGAAGTCCCAAGCTTAACCCCCCAAAAAAAACAACTCACAAAAGAGAAGAAACACATTTAAAAATGTGAAAATGCAAGGTAGGAAAAATTCCCTTAAACAATTTTATTTTTACACAGATAAGTTCCAAGAGGTTTTTGGTTCCTCCAACAAATGATGCCTCGAGCAATGTGCTTGAGCTCTCTATATTTTCTCCATTTTTTAAACATTGAAGAAATAATATCTATGCTAATTCGAAGATCTCTGACAAAATTGCAGGTGTCCAGCTTCAAAATAAGAGGAATTATTTTTATTTTGGATCCATGTATGTGTGCTACTCGCTTCAAAACTTTTCCCAAAAGTGAAGGCTTTCCATCAAATTTAACTTTCTCGAACAATGGTAAGATAAAATTAATTTGATAACCCCCAGCTCTGAGTCTATTAAAAAAATTATTTTTAATAGATATAAATCCATCCTTGGAGCTTTCTCTAACAAGAAATATGTTGACTTCACTCATGATGAAGGTCATTTTATAATGAATTGGATGATGGGAGGAAGTAGGGATGTATTGATATACATTCATCAGCTTCTAAAATAATTTGGTGCAAATAATTCTAGCTTGAGCAAAATCAAGCCCCTTAAAAAACACAGTATCTAGAAGTGTTACTTCACAATAAAAAATAAAGGAAGTAATTTTAATACTTTCATAGAAGGAACCCAAAGAAACAAGAAAACCAATAAGATCCTCCTTAGGGCTATGCCAAACTCTAATGGCATCATCAATTTATATTTTATAAATAAAATATTTTCCACAAAAAAATTATTAAATACTTGTTCCTCTAGGTGATAGAGAAATAAACAAGCATAAACCACAATAAAATTACTTCAGGTGGCTATTCCTATTATCTTCATGTATGTTTTTTCCTTTGAATTCCAAGTAGTTTTGTGTTAACACTATATCTGCAAGGCTTACCATAAAGTTTGTCTTGGTTGGATCAAATTTGTTACTCAAAAATTGACGAAGGGTTGTCAATCCTTGAGATGTGAGGATGATGGGATAGAGGCTCTCAAGTTCAAAATAAAAAATAATAATTTCTTGAGGAAAAGTATGACCATGCATACCTTTAATTAGAGATATGAAATCCAAGAGATGATTTTTTGCTTCAATAAAATTGGCAAGAGTAGGTTATGAAGCCATTTGGAGGTAGGTTCGAGCATGAAATCACAATAGGAACAGATGGGTCAACCAGAAATATTGGGCTAGTGGATTTTGGGGAGAAAGGAAAAAATACACACACTGGAAGAGGATGGTGTTACCTGGAGCATAAATTTCTTATGGTTTTCTAAAAGAATATTCATCCTAAAAGCCCAATCAAGCAAATCTTGGAGTTGATAAAAGATATCCTGCCAGGGGACTCTATTCACTTAAGAGTAAATACTTTGATCTAAAATTTGGGAAAAGCCTTCTAAAATGTACTATTCCATAGAAAAAATACAAACACCCAAGTTTTTATCCGTGGGCCTAATGAAAATGGATTTATCATTGGTAAGGGAAAAAATGGCAGACCAGATATGGGGTGGAAAGACATGTTGGTGGGTGGGATTGACAACAGATAATTTTTTAATGAGGAATATTTCACCCATGCCAATAACTTCTTTCAAAGGCTTGTAAAAATATGAGAGATTAAAACTTGGGTTGGAAACACAAAAAGGATCAATGGGCTTAAGTGGATTTGGAGGGCCACCTCTTGGTCCAAAAAACTATTCAAGATGAATATGTTTACAAAAATCTGAAAACTCTTATTTTAGAACCTCTTTAGCCATGGGAGAAGGAACAAGGAGGAAATTTAAACCCAGACTAAGGGCCTCAACTTCATTATGGGTAAGCTTTCTGGAAGAAAAATTATGGATAGCAAGATTGTGATTTTGCCATCCATAGCCCAAACAGGACTCCTATAAAAATATTGGTGACCAAAATCATGTGGGCTGAAAATTGTATACCAATGGATTATTTTTTATTTTCACTGCTATTTTGGTGATAGAAGAATACCTACCCTTGCCGCTTCTAAAAAAATGGACCAAAACCCTTTCTCAACTTCTCGAAACCAAAGTTATAGAAATTTCTTCCATTTACTTGTTGTAATTATTGTTGCACATAGGAAGTGTGGTTTTGGAAGTTTCTCCCCTTCTTTCATATTTTTGGAGAAGGACCCCAAAATTTTAAATTATGCCCTTGTTGTTGTTGATGCCTTTGTTGTTGTTGTTGTTGTTTTGGTTGTTTATTCCTTTGTTGTGGTTGCCATTGTTGTTTATTTCTATGTTGTGGATGTTGCTACGATTACCTTTTTGTATAGTGGAGGCTCTCTGGTTTGGCCCTCTATTGTAACTTTTATTCTTGTTTTTTGTGCCGACAAGTTCTTTTGTGCACCTATGATTAGTTTTTCCAAATGATCAATTTTTTGCTTTATTTATCTTTTAACCAAGTCAACTACACTTTCTGTAGATTCTAACATATTAACTTTTGGGACTTTTGAAGTAGAATTCTCTCGAGCAACTTTAGATTTCTCTTGCATATCTTTCTGGATTTGCATTTCAACTCTCCAAGCCTAAAGCTTTCCCTTAAAAAAATTTTTAATTTGGGATTCCCATTGCAAAACAATTTCCTGAGAAATTGTCTTATGTTTATTTATGGCATCTGCAATAATTTTCTTAATTGCAGGAAATATAATATTGGGAATATAATCATTGGCCTGAGTAGCTAATTTATCTGTATATTTTTTGAAATTATAGATGTACAATTTAGCCATTTCCAAGAACTTTTTTCTATGAGTGCCTATGACTCATCAGAAAACTATTTATTAATATCTTCATATGGAACTTGAAGAGGTGGTTTTTCCATTCATAGGCTATGGGGAACAATGCCTTTGCCCAAATTATTGTCAAGTTGATCTACCTTGGAATGGCATTTTCTTGCATTTTTTCTCAAAATCTTGAATTCTTCAAACCTTATTCCAATAGATTATCCAAAGACTCTGGTCATGGAGGAACACCACGCATTGCACCGATTCCATCTATGAAGGTCCTTCTATCCTGTGTACAAGGAACTCTACCATTCTAAGCAAAAACCTTTGTTTCTATTAGACCTCTGCAAAACTCTTCCATTTTTCTAGTGTCAAAGACCCACTCTTCAAGCTCCTAAATTTGTTGTTGTGAACCCTCTTTTCATAGATTCTTGCAAGAAGATAAACAAGGGAACTAGGGGGACTATCAAAAACTATGGGAGAGGATTCAAAATCTGTAAGTTGAATAAGTGGTAGAGCAGCGTGTGCCATTAATAGGTAAACTCATTAATAAAAAATGAAACATGTCGTAGCAGTACTAAAAAATTCAAACTAGTTTTTGATTCACTAGATCACTTACACGCAAGTGAAGAGCATACTACTAGTGTTGGAGGCCTTCTGATTCGCCATATCACATTACGTGGCAAGTGAAGAGCATAATACCAACAAAAAAAAAATGGCAAAAAATAGAAGGAAAATATTAAACTCTAAAATAACACGAGTTAGGAAAGGAAAAAATGACCTGAGATTGAATTTTATTTCGATAAAAAGAAGTAATACAACATCAAAAATCTAAACACGTTTTGATCTACAAGTCTCATCAACGGAGTGAGTTTCAAAGAGTTACAATCTCTCTTTATAAATACCTAAATCTAGGGGGGAGCTAAAGAGTAATTCATGTGGATAAAAACACCACATTAGTATAAACCACAGGTTTATAGACCAATACGGTGAAAAGAAAAGAAGTCCCAAGCTCAAACCCCCCAAAAAAACAACCACCCAAAAAAGAGAAGAAACACATTTAAAAATGTGAAAATACGAGGTGGCAAAAAGTCCCTTAAACAATTTTATTTTCACATAGATAAGTTCGAAGAGGATTTTGGTTCCTCCAAAAAATGATGCCTCGAGAAATGTGCTTGAGATCTCTATATTTTCTCCATTTTTCAAACATTGGACAAATAATATTTCTGCTAATTCAAATATCTCTAAGAAAATTGCAGTTTTCCAGCTTCAAAATAAGAGGAATTTTTATTTTTGGATCCATGTATGTGTGTTGCTTGCTCCAAAACTCTGCCTAAAAGTGAAGGCCTGCCATCAAATTTAACTTTCTTGAACAAAGGTAAGAGAAAATTAATTTGATATCCCCTAGATTTGAGTCTATTAAAAAAATTATTTTTAACAGATATAAATCCATCCTTGGAGCTTTCTCTAACTAGAAATTTGTTGATTTCATTCATGATGAAGGTATTTTTCTGATGAACTAGATGATGGGAGGAAGCAGGGATGTATTGATATACAAAGAATTTCGGTCCGATAAAAATTAGGCCCCTTAAAAACATAGTATCTAGAAGTGTTACTTCACAATAAAAAATAAAGGAAGTAATTTTAATATTGTCATAGAAGGAACCATAGGTAGTAAGAAAACCAATAAGATCCTCCTTAGGGCCATGCCAAAATCCAATGGCATCATCAATGTATCTTTTATAAAATAAAATATTTTCCACAATATCATTATTAAATACTTGTTCCTCTAAATGACAAAGAAATAAACAAGCATAAACAATAGCAAAATTACTTCCCATAGTTGTTCCTCTTATCTACCTATATGTTTTTCCTTTGAATTCCTAGTGTTGTGTTAACACTATCATTACAAGTCTTACCACAAAGTTTTTCTTGGTCGGATCAAATTTGTTCCTTAAAAAATTATGAAGGGCTGCCAATCCTTAAGAGGTAGGGATGCTAAGATAGAGGCTCTCAACATAAAAAGAGAAAAAAATAATATCCTAAGGAAAAATACAACCATGCAAATCTTTAATTAGAGATATGGAATCCAAGAGATGATTTTTTTGCTTCAATAAAATTAGCAAGAGCAAATGATGAAGCCATTTGGATGCAGTTTCGAGCATGAAACCACAATAGGAACATATGGGTCGACCAAAAGGCTTGTGCTTGTGGATTTTTGGGAGCAGGTGAAAAACACACACTTTGGAAGAGGATGGTATTACCTAGAGCATAAATTTCTTATGGTTTTCTAAAAGTAGATTCCTCCTAAAAGCCCAGTCAAACAAGTCTTGGAGCTAGTATAAAATATCTTTCCAGGGGAATCTATTCACTTCAAATTAAATATTTTGATTTGAAAGCTGGAAAAAGCCTTCTAAAATGTACCAGTCCATAGACAAAACACAAACACCCAAAATATGCATGCAAATTATTGTAGGTTTATTTTCAAATAATATAATCACTATAGGATATACTGGTAAATTTCAATAGACATTGAGTTATAATTTCCTTCTCATGGATCGATATATAGATAAATACTTAGAATTATCCCTCGTAATAGAGGTTAGGGAGGACCTCATAGAGTAATTATCCTTATTGCTCAAAGATAAGGTAATAATTAATAAGTTTAATAGGTCTTTTTCAACAAATTCGACTACAAGAAAATGGATTTATAGGAAATGGAAATCTCTAGGACTGGGTCTATCCTTTCTTCACAAATATTTCTTCCTAGCAATTTTCTATTCGAAAGAGGAAAGAGTTAGAATCCTAAAATGCACTCCTTGGTTTATGGGAAGAGCAATATTCTTCCTTACCTATTGGTATGAAGGCTTTACACTTGAAAATGTAAATATTCCCTAGTATCAGTCTGAATCAAGATGTATGGGTTACCCATTGAATTATGGGAAATGGATACTTTGAAGGCAATATGCAAAAATTGAAAAAATTATCAAATATTTTGGAAATTACAAAATATAAATTATTAATCATTTATGCTCGGATATTGGTCATGATTGGTAGTAGTAAACCTTTACCAAAATAAACCATTATTAAATATGGGGTAAGTTGTGAACCCAAACCATAGATTATGAAAACATATCTTTTATATGTAGAGGATGCCATTAGAGGCACTCTATGTATACAAATGATGTTATTGGAGGCTATATTCCAAGTTTTGAAGTTTCCATGGAGGGAAAAGCTCATATGGTTACAAATTTATGTGTAAATATTTTGGAATGTTTCCATGTATATTGTTTTGCTTATTCTATTCTATGACTGGTGAAAATTAAACTACTGTTTGTTTTACATAGTACTACCAAAATGAAAATTGACTCCTCATAGATTTAGCTAATGCTAAAGAGGAAGAAAATATGGATCAAAGCAAGACTATGAGTGATGGGGTGATTGTAGATCAAGTTGAAGTTATAATTTTTGTCATTCCAATAGATAGCAAACCATTTTTTATGAAATTAAAACACCTTACCAATTGGTCACATGATCATATAAATGGGGACCAAAAATAGATACAAACTGTGAAAGTACACAAAGAGGCTAAGGAAAAGGGTGTAAAGTGGTGCACCTACTGTAATAGTAAGCTTAGTAAATTGTGGAGATTGGGTCTTTTCATAGAGCCTTGGCTTACAATGGGTAATGAACTCAAAGGATCCATTCACTATAACTTAGTAATCTCACTCTTACAGTGGGTGCATCAATTTATACCCTTGTCCTTGACCTCTTTATGTATATACATAGTATTTATATGTTTTCGTTCACCATGTCTATGATCATGTGATCAACTGCTAATGTATTTTGATTTCCCTCTTGATATTTGGCTTCGAGCACAACAAGTAAGCATCATTTTGATATACATTCGAATTATAGAGCTTCCAACTTCAACCTTGGTTAAAATAATCCCATCACTCGTAGTTTCACTTTGATCCACCTCTTCTTACTCTCTAGCATTAGCCAAATCTATTAGAAACTACTTTTCATTTTGGTAGTACTATGTAAAACAAACAACATTTTATTTTTCAACAATCATAGAATAGAATAAGCAAAATAATACACAAGGAAGCACACCAAAATATTTATACATAAGTTTGTAACCAAAGGATCCTATCCCTCCATGGAAACTTCAATGTTGAGAATATAGCCTCCAATGGCATCATTTGTATACACGAATAAGTCATTAATATAATACAAGCTCTCCTTAGGGCTCATGTCAATGAACTCTACACTAGTAGATTTTCCCCATTCAAATATAGAGTGAGAATCGAGAATCATTTATATCAAACTCCATATTTGAAATATTTTGGTCCTTTTCTCAATAGCAACCTTCTAAATGAGTTCAATATTGGAAAACTTTAGAGAAGTGGGTCTATCCTTTCTTCCCAAAGGTTTCTTCCTCGCCATTTTCTATTCAAAGGAGGAAATCGATAGAATCTTGAAATGGGGTCCTTGGTTTATGGGAATAAGAGGACTCTTCCTTACTTGTTGGTATGAAGGCTTTACACTTGAAAATGTAAATATTTCCTAGTACCAATCTGGTTCAACATGAATAGGTTTCCCATTGAATAGACAACAACTGATAAATTTCTTAGAGATCTTGAAAACTAGAAAAGACAAATTCTTAATTATTTATGCTCAAATATTGGTCATGATTGATACTAGTAAATCTTTACCAGAATCAACCATTCTTAAATATCAGGATAAATTATGGATCCAAACCATATATTATGAAAACATGTCTTTTATATGTAGAATATGTCATGAGGTGTGATCTATGTATATAGATTATGTCACTAGAGGCTATATGTGAAGCGTTAATGTTTCCTTGGAGGACCAGTATATCCTAGTTATAAATGTATGTATAAATATTTTGGTATATTTCCTGGTATATTGTTTTGCTTATTCTATTATATGCCGAGTTTAAAACAAACTCCAATTTTTTTTACGTAGTACTACCACAATGAAAGTTGGTTCCTCAAAGAGTTGGCTAATTTTAAAGAGGAAGAAGTGGTGGATAAAAGAAAGACTCTAAGTGATGGGGTGATTGTAGCCCAAGTTGAAGTTGGAAGATCTAGCATCCATAGCAAAAGGATGCTTACACACCACACCTAAATCCAAAGGTTAAGAGGGAAATCAAAACACCTTAGTAGTTGGTCAAATTATCATATACATGGTGACCAACAATAGATACACTATAAATGTACATGAAGATGCCAAGGACAAGGGTGTAACGTGATGCATGTTAGATTTTTATGGGAGGTAGTATGACCACAATATGTAAAATAATTAATCTAATATAAATGTAAACTAATGGCAGCATAATATGCAAGAAAGTAATAATATGAACATCTAAAAATAACTCAAAAATATGCCATTAATGAAAGTGATAAAAATAGTACAATGCTATATAATGGAGGAAATGAACACTCCATATACAAATGTGAAATAATTACATTGTATCATACTCCTAAACTATAACACACACTCTCTATAACCACTTCCTCTCACAAAACACTCACTATGAGCCCTTTTTATAGAAATATTTCTTGGCCCTTACTCTACCTAGGACTTATGTACATGTGGACTACATACATATTTACAACTTGCACATTGATACTTGTGCATTTATTACAATACTTGAAGTAATTAACATACTTCACTCTAAAGTAAACTTCTACTCTAGCTATGTACCAAAGGTTGTACATTTACATAACCCAAATTATGTAATATACTCTAAAAAATCTCTGTATTACATTATTTGGATATTAAAGACTTTAATCTTCAATATGGAACTTTTATCTAGTACTGGAGTTTGAGTTCTCCTTTTTTGTTGTCTATATCCTATTCAAGTGAGTAGTTAGTATCTTAATTAAAAACTTTCTTTACTACGATAGCTTTGACTTCATGATCATCTATAAGATCTTATAGTTCTTCAATTTCTTTAATTATTTGAATTAAATGTACCTTTTGATTTCCTTCTCATTATTCCAATTAAGGATAATTTTATGGTTGCTGAAACTGTTGCTGACGAGGATTAATTTGAGCTTGATATTGCCTTGGTCGAAATACCCTATTTGGTTGGCTTCCATGGTTTGTTTGATTTCCCTGATTCTAGTTTTTGGGATTGAATTTGAAGTAATTAGTATTATGACCTTTTCTCCTGAATACATGACAATAAGGGTTATTCCATGGTCTTCGTGCTTTTGATGATGAGGCAAAATTTCACCTAGGTGAACATGAGCTAAGGTAAACAACCTACTCTAAAATCATCAACTAGTATTTTAATCTACCAAATTAAATTATCCTTTCTTGTGCTCAAATTTGGAGAAAAGCAACAGTGCAAGGGCATGAGTGATAGCATTGATAGTGTTATCATGACCTAGTGGAACTTTTGTAAAACATTTCAATTTTAACCTTTTCCCATATATTTTTTACCTCCAATATTCATGAGACAAAAGTGCTAATGCAATCGCACCAATGATCCTATCATTTCTTGACCCTTTTTATAGTCATCCATCAAAATAAAGAAATTTTATTTTATTTTTCTCTCAATATGTCCACCATTAATAAACCAAATCCTCAAAATTTGATTTGTAGTCCCTACATTATATCACAAATATAACAATTGACATTCTCATGATATTCTATTAATGACATCTTGATTTGAATTTAAATTCTTACTTTTTTCTATATTTTCATCATCAATGTAATTCTTCTTTCAAGAAGCCATGGCTTCCTATAAAGCCAACACATGGGAGAGGCCAATAAAGGGTCTTTTGAAGATTAAAAAACTCTATTAAAATATCTCTAGAATCATAGGTATTTAGCATTTTGAATGGTAAGGTTATGCTAAAATCTTGCAACAACCTTATGAAGGTCACCTTTGCAAGCATTCAAGCTAGTAAGATTTTACCAAGCTTATAACAAGGAGAAAAAAACCTTGTGTATTGGGTTGTGCTCTTTCCCCTTATTTGATTTTGGCTCTTTCTTGTTCTTGTAGCTTTAGGCCTTTTATATTTTTTCACTTAGAGCTAGTTTTATATCTTTGCACTTACATTTAGTTTATCTCATGGTTTATCATTTAATATTCATCTTAAGCAAGTAAAGATTTCTTTTTGCTATTTAATAGAGACCTCATACTCTTAGGTCATGGACCATCATCACAGTCATCATAATCTTAGCTCATATTGCATTAATCATGTTCTACTTTCAAAAGTGAAAGTGTCATTAGATTATAGGATGGTGGTGCTATCATTCTCTGGTTTACATAGAGTAAAAGTATTGTCACTAAGTGAAAGCATCAATGACACTATCATGACCTAGTGGCACCTTCACCACCTAAAATTTATTTCTTGTATTCTAACATTTTTTACTTATATAAATAGGGGTTTTTATTTTTATTCAAGAAATTATAACCTCCTCCACCAACTCAGACAGGTACCTCTACTACTAACTATCTCTTTTTGTATTTGTTTTGTAGGTTAAGCGATAGCTCCAACAAATATTTTGCAAGCAACACTTTCGACATAGTGGAAGAAACATGTTGCCCCATAACTCTATTATTTAATCATTTAGGAATTATATTCTATTTTTTGTTTGTGTAAACTAGGTTATATTTTTTCTTTAGTGATGAAATAGACAAAAATAAAGTAATGAAATAGTTAGTCTTAATTGTATAGGGGGCCATACTAATATTTAATATTTCAAATTTAATTGAAATCATATATATCTACATATTAAAAAAAATTGTTGTATCTTCTTGTGCCCTTGCCTCTTAAAAGAAAAATCATAATTTTCTTTATCATCAAATCCAAAAAGTATTTTAGTTGTAGGTCTTGTATGTTTTATTTTTTATGTGCATTAAGGCTAAGCTAAGGTTAAGCTTAGAAAAAAATTTAGCTTAGGAGAAATATAGTTTCTTTAGGAGAAATGCAGGTGTTCTTCAATCAACCCAAAAAACTAAGCATTAATATAATAATGTCCCCTAGTCTCGATGTGAGAATAGGAGAGAGTGAAGAACATTGTGAAAAGACCCTTCATGATGTCCTTATGTTCTTTTATCTCCTCTTCTCACATTTTGGTGAACTCAATATGAACAACACCATGGTTCCCAAGATTCCTCTTTGTCCATACTAAGCCTTAGTCAAACTAAAATTTATATAAACTTTGATCAAGACCATTTAATCTTGCTTATTTAGATTAAATCACATTAAATATAAATAACAAGATCATCACTAATTTTTAGTCCTAATAGGGATCTTTATGATAATTTTAGTATTTATAGTACAAGTTACTAGGCTATTTTTGAGTATAGAGTGAGCCCAGGCTACAAGCCACCCATATAAGCTCTCATGTGTACTTATGCCTAGTAAAGAGTATATTGCAATGGGCTAGTGGGAGTCATACGGATGTATACTATTACCCCTAATGTGTCATCTTGGCAAGGTATCCAAGCAATCACTTCCGTGTATCATAAGAAACCCATGTATTTACTTTATTTCATGTATTGATAGGTATATGGAGGAGTCAAGTATATAGGGACCTTTGGTACATAGGGAGGCCCTTGAGGTATATATTTTAAATTTGGTATATCTAGGGAAGGTGATATAAGGTTGCAAAAATATTTTCTCTTTCTTTTATAATCAACTTTATAAACTTTAAAACTTGATTAATTAAACCCTTCTTTTCCATCTAATCCATGGCCAACAGAAACTACCTAACCTGTAGTCCCACTCGTTAGCTGGCCATTAAACCTAACCCTTCGATGGAAGGTCCCAAGGATAAATCCATCTTTAAGATCTCAAGCATCAAAGAAGAAGACAAGGGAATCCCCCCCTCATATTCTCTAACTCCCATCCATGATGATCAAGGAAGATTGGTCTTTAAATTCATTTATTACATGGATTTATTTTTACATAAACCTATGAAAGTTGTGGAAGCCCTCATTAGGAAAAGTCCTAATATCCTAGGTGTTTCTATAGGGGAGGGTTCACTGTTGAACTATCTCCAACAACCTAGATCAAACCCTTTAAATCAATTGGACCCATCCTTTGGATATTTAAATATACACTTTAATGCATCAATTTCTAATATCATCACTATTTTTGTGGATGTTGTGGTTTAAAACATCCTATCTTTATCGGGATATCACCTATCTTTGTCTTCTCTTGAGGTACTATTACAAGGCAATGCGGGTTGTCTCGTATCTCAACAAGTGAGTAAAAGTTATGTTCCTAACTTAGATGTAACATAAAGTGTCCCAATTACTAATCTTCATGTTCATAATCTTCATTCTAATCTCAGAAATCCAAGCAAGGGTTTACTTAATATCCTAATACCATAATCTCTCATATTTTATCTTCTAATCCTTTGGTAAGACCCCAAGGTATTACTATAAAATTATTAACAAATTAATGTAAATGTAATCACAGGCCACTCAAAGGGGGCTCCTTTGTAATCGCTTTGAAACTATAAGGGGCTCCCTCCTTAGAATCTATGCTTATTATTCTTCTTCCTGGATGATTTGATATGGATGGCCAACCTAATATATATATCTACCCTAAAGCTACGTTGGTGAAGAGACATGATGGTTCACGTATGAAGAGACGTGATGGTTCACGTTATGAAGGGTTGTGATGGTTCACTTTATAAGTTAATAATATAATAATTAAATGATTAATAATACTAACTAATACTAACTAATAATGTTAGGATTGAGGATCCTAACATGCCACCCTCCTTAAAAAGGGCTTTGTCCTCAAAGATCAAAGTGAGAAGCTTTGTCCTTTATTTTCCAAGAAGTATTTGTGTAAGTTCTTGGACTCTTTTAATGGCATCCTTTCGTAGGCAGGGATATCGAGAAGGATGAAGCTTTAGCGGGGGGTTGCCAAGAACAATAGTAGAATATTCCTTAGTAAAATCATGATGACGATGGGAGGGCAACCCTTGGGGTTCCTAAAATACTTTAGAATGATGCATCAAAAGTGATGGTAATGATTTCATATCCTTTTTTGATTCCTTGGTAGAGCCAACGGAGAAGGAGTGCATAGTCACTCTGCGTTGGTTTTGAATAGGTTTGGTCATATGGTAAGAACTCACTATTGGTGAGGAAGGTATGTGTAGGTTTTGTAGAGTGCATGTTTGGCTAGCATTGATCACTTTGGGTATGTCTACCTCATCCTTTCTTGGTACATCAATCACTTCTTGCACATCGACCTCATTGTCTTCATTGTGGTGAGTAGGTGCACTGGTCGCTTTGGACACAACTACCTCATATGCTTGCTCTATGGAGAGACAGGGATCAACTTCCTTCAATAAATACAATGTTAGTGTAGCACAATTATGGTGGGGTTCAAATTGTTCATCACAATTATCATAGAGTCCTTTTTCTCGTCGTTCCTTCATCTCCTCAAAGCTAAGATGTTTAATTCATAAAATTTGGTTAGATTTGGGGGTTGTGTAAGTGCTTTGTGCCCTTCCATTATGCATAGGTTTGGGAGTGATGTAAGTGGTCAACAATTTTTCCATAAGTGGTTTCCCTAATCGTTGTTGTGCATTGATTTTATCTTTAGCTAATTTTGCCAATCCATAGGTCTGCATCATGGTATAGGGATTGAACCTTGTCACCTCCATTCTAATTTCCTCTTTTATTCCCCTAATGAAGCCATTGATGAGAATTGATTCATCCAATATTATGTTGTGTTTAGTGATATCCTCAAACCGAGTTTGATACTCACGCACAAAAGTGATTTGATGAAGATATTTGAGAAAATACCACATTATTGGATCCCACATGGCTCTGATACCAAATGGTAAGACCCCAAGGTATTACTATAAAATTATTAACAAATTAATGTAAATGTAATCGTAGGCCACTCAAAGGGGGATCCCTTGTAATCACTTTGCCACTATAGGGGGCTCCCTCCTTAGAATCTATGCTTATTATTCTTATTCCTGGATGATTTGATATGGATGGCCAACCTAATATATATATCTACCCTAAAGCTACATTTGTGAAGAGACATGATAGTTAATAATATAATAATTAAATGATTAATAATACTAACTAATAATGTTAGGATTGAGGATCCTAACATCCTTTCACTTCAAAATTTAGGGAGAAAGTCATATAATTCTAATCTCAACATCATGCATATAAGTATATCAATATTCTCCCCATATCATTTATAAATTTCATCCTTTCTCTTAGCATATGCCTTCTGTGCAATGAAATCGAACTTCTTCTAAACTTCAAACTCTAACCTCTCAAGTAGAGCAACTAAAACAAAAAATTGCCATAATCCAAGGAACTTCCTTTACTCCTAAGTACTCTTATGATGTCTTATGCAACTAATTTTTAGACCCTTTTGTAGCTAGTCACCATTTCCATCATAATTTTGGAACCCCTAAGTTTTAAATGTACAAAGGAAATTAATATCCTATCAACCATCTTAGGTTTTTAGAACCACTTGTAGCAATTTTTCTTATGATAAAACAATACTACACAAAATATTTGCTAACAAACTTAGTGATACCACATTGGAATAGTACTAACAATTTCAAGGTATTTCCTTAAGATCTTTAGTTATATTTCTAAGATGATTGTCAGATAATTTTTTGTCTTTACTAAGGATAAGGTCATGATCAGTGACCTATTTCAACTCAATCAATAAAAACAAAATAACTTCACAAAAAATCAAAAGAAAAAAACTTTGTTAACTTCTTAGTAATATGGAAAGCCTTGGAAGAGATAATCCAATATATCCCTCGACCAAGATATCTTTTAGATATTTTTATAGGTAATCTTACTAAGTAAATGGTCTTCTTTTTGGAGATAATCAATATCTCTTATTTTAAATATGCCATCAACGTATCCAAGAGAGTAGAGACTACCCTCCTCAAGTGAGGACAATTGAAATTCAAATCACATAAAAAGGAAGGTAAGTTTTCCTCCAACCCAAACTAGTAATATAAGAAGAAACACATTATAGAAAATGGAGTTATAAATTCATGCCAAACCAACAATGTGAGTTCCATGACAACCCTTCAATATATTGTCTTAGGGAATACACAAAAACTAAAAACTAGAATGAAGTACTCTCAATTATATGAACCTCCTTCATCCATCTTGGATCAACTCTTGAAAGAAAAAATGGTGGAGATTCCACCTATCGATCATTTAGATCTTGAAAGAAAAAAACTCCATTATTTTTCCCTAATAAACAATGTTCCTTTCACCATGTTAATGGTCATGTGAATAATAAATGCAAAATTCTTAGGAACCTAATACAAGACCTAATAAATATAGGTCAAGTTGTTCTCAATAGCTCTGAATCTCAACACTCTTCTAATCAAGACCTTAGAATCTTCAAACATTTGTTGTCCAGACATAATCAAAATCAAAACACAATAAAAAAATCACTATATAAACATCCCATCCAAACCAAAGGTTGGTAGAAGTGATCCATTCTTCTAGTCATCTCTCTCATGTTTGTATTTTAACCAGAAAAAAATACAAAGATACTTCATTTGATAAACCTTAAAGACCTCCTTTGGTCATTCATGTATAAAGAACTTCTTCCTTTTAATATCCTCCATTAATCATCCAATCAGGATCTAAGTTGAAGGGCACTTTTGATTTACTTCATCAACTTGAAAGTACTATAGCTAAAATATCCCTTCTCAATATTATCAGGACCTCTTCACCCCTTAAGGTCATGTTACTCAAAATTTTTAGTGAATGAGGTATTTCTCAATATCTCAATCTAAATGACCTCACTTATTTGGTGGGATCATTTGGGGTTAATCATGTAACTATATCTTTCCATAAGGAGGATATCCCTAAATATTCTATGATCATAAAGCTCCTATTATACATCGTTAACCACATAAGTGGAGGGTTTATCAAATGAATCCTAGTTTATAATGGCTCTATTATTAACATTTATAGCCTAAGATTCATCTATCTCTTTAGGCTAACCCAATAGGATTTGGAGAAATATGATCTTGTTATTAGAGAGTTTGATAATGGGAATTGTGCGACTAGTCACACTATAGTCTTATCCTAAAATTTGGACCTCACATTATCAACTCTTTTCTATGTCATGCCTTGTGACTAACCTACAATATTCTTCTTGGGAGTCCATGGATATGTGAGATGTAGGTCTTCCTTCAAATCTTCATCAATGCCTTAAATATGAATATAAAGGCTAGAATTATCATATTCCATCCAACCCCAAGCTCTTCACCTATTTCTATATGAACGATATTAAGAATCCTAAGGCTCATATGTTTCCTTATCTTAGTTTATCTTTTAAGCCATCCTCTACTTCTTCTCGACTTCCAAAAATTGATGCATTAAGGTCTCTCACCTTAAGTAATCAACCTAATAATGAATCTAAGAGTCAATCCTCTAATATAACCAACATTACCATCAATAATCAAGATAATGATCAACCTATTTTGAACCTAGCTAAGCTTATTTTGTCTTCTTGAACCTTAGAATTGAATTTTAGTAGCCAAGGTAAAATTGTGCAAATCTAGAGTTGCTTCTTTGTTCATGTTGGTACTTTTAACAATGAGAAAATCCATGACAATAACCCTTTATTGGTTGAATGACAATATGCTTTATGATTTTTTTCAAACTTGTATTCCATTTAAAAATAGATACTTTCTAATATGGGATATAAATATAAAGTACTAGGTCTACATAAGTAGGAAATAAAAGATCCTTTACATATGGAATCTTGGTTGGGACATTATGGGATAAGTTACATCGCCATTGTTAGTCAAATTATTCCTCCCTCATCCTCATATTATAGTGAATATGAGGTTATATTCCTTGATAAGAAGTCCCATGATTATACCATTTCCTTCAAGGTATTATATTGGGATGAGGAGGATGACAATGGGTCATCACATCCTAGCTTGTCTTGATATATATATTTTACTAGTGTAAATATCCTAATCCTACTCTACCCCAATATAATTTTTGGTGAAGATACATATGAGGTAAAGGACGTCTTGAGTGATCCTCTTAAATATGAACCCTTAGATTATCTAAGAAAAAATGACTTTTATTATGGTGGAACTTTTCTTTAAATTATGAATGTTGCAATCTTGTAGCCAATCAATAGTACTTAGATTTTCCTAGATCCTATAGATCTTGAGAGCCTAACAATGATACCCTCTCCTCAATTAGAATATGAGTCTCATATCCTAATTGAGAAAACCATGGACATTGATAATGGAAATATTGAAAATCCCAAGATCGTTAAGCTAGGCAAAGACATTCATTAATAAAAATGAAACATGGCATAGCAGTACTCAAAAAAATGCAAACTTGTTTTTGATTTACTAGATCGCTTACTAGTGTCGGAGATTTTCTGATTCACAAAATTGCATAACGTCGCATGTGAAGAGCATAATACCAACAGGAAAAATATGGAATAAATCAAAAGAAAAATATTAAACTTAAAAAAAAACATGAGTTAGGAAATGAACAAAAGATATGAGATTGAATTTTATTTCGATAAAAAGAAGTAATACAACATAAAAAATTTGATTGCATTTTGACCTACAGGTCTCATCCATGGAGTGAGTTTCAAAGAGTTTTTTTCCTTCAAAAAATTATGCCTTGAGCAATGTGATTGAGCTCTCTATATTTTCTCCATTTTTCAAACATTGGAGAAATAATATATATGTTGATTCAAAGATCTCTGACAAAATTATAGTTGTCTAGCTTCAAAATAAGAGGAATTGTTTTTATTTTGGATCCATGTCTACATGTTGCTTGCTCTAAAACTCTAGCCAAGAGTGATGGCCTGCCATAAAATTTAACTTTCTGTTAGAGTAAGCGAACAATTTCTATTAATCAGAATCCGTATAAATAATACATGGAGAGCTCAGATTAGCTCGTAATCATAGGATCTAATTAACAACTTAGGTCTAAATAAAATAAACCAAATATTATGTACGCTAACAATAGCGCAACTAACCTAACAACATAATTCTAACATAAATAAAGGAATAACATAGAATTACTATAGTAACTCTAACATCCCCCCTTATTACATTATTTATGTAATATAAGAACTACTAGTTGTACTAACATCCCCCTGATTACATCATTTTGCAATACAAAGAGAGTCTGAAACAATTCAAATTTGACACGTGCAAGTGCCTTAGTGAAAATGTCTACAAATTGAGCATCGGTGGGAATGTGCTGAAGCTGAATTCAGTGCTTCAAAACTTCATCTCGAATGAAATGACATTGTGTGTCAATGTGCTTTGTTCTTTCATGATGGACTGGATTCTTGACTAGGTTCATAACACCCTGATTGTCTCAAAACAAGTGTATTGGATATTTGGATGGATGACTCATACTTGTCAGAATGCAATGCAACCATATCACTTCACACACAACTTCACGTGTGGTGCAATACTCTGCCTCTGTTGATGAAATAGCAACCACCTGTTGCTTCTTGCTATGCCAAGAGACAGGACCAGATCCAAGATGAAAAATATATCTTGAAGTTGACTTGCGATCATCAAATGATTCGGCATAATCAGAGTCCGTGTATCCTTGCAAGAAGAATTTGTTGTTCCTCTTGTATTCTAGGCCATATTCCATTGTGCCACGAACATAGTGAAGAACATGTTTTGCTGCTTTCCAATGAGTGGTCTTAGGCTCTTGCATGAACCTTGAAAGATAGTTCACAGCAAATACGAGATCTTGCCTAGTATTGGTCAGATATATGAGACTCCCAATCAATTGTCGATAAAGAGTACCATATACCTGAGGTGATTCATCATATCGCGATAACTAAAGTCCTGTCTCCATCGGAGTTGCCATTGGCTTGCAATCAATCATGCGATATTTTTCCAACAATGTCTTGGCATATTTTTTCTGAGACACTTTGATGTAGTGCTCCTTCTAGCTGACTTCCAGACCAAGACAATAATGGAGAATTCCAAGATATGACATCTCAAAAGATTGACACAAGTCTCTTTTGATAGTAGAGATCATAGTTTCTGAACTCCTTGTA
Organism: Wollemia nobilis; assembly: GCA_028583015.1. Lineage (NCBI taxonomy): Eukaryota > Viridiplantae > Streptophyta > Pinopsida > Araucariales > Araucariaceae > Wollemia > Wollemia nobilis. The sequence goes on along the minus strand of JAQPPZ010017217.1, from coordinate 303,005 downwards.
ATGAGCAGATCATCAACATAGAGTACAAGCAACACTATCTCAGAACCTTGTTTCTTGAAATAGAGGTTTGCATCTGACGAACATCTCTTAAAACCATGCTATAGGAGGTGATTGTCCATTTTTATATACCAAGCTCGAGGAGGTTTCTTTGCTCTTGTAGAGCTCTTTTCAAAAGGCACTCTATGCTGCTTTCTTGCCAAGCAGTTAGAGCAAACTGGTAAAGTGGTAGAAAGGGAAGGAAGACCCTTTACCATCTCATACTTACTTAGCTCAAGTAAGTAACCAGAACTCAAATGTCCATATCTCTTGTGCCATAGGGAAGTTGCCTCCTTTGTAGATACTTTCATGGCTACATGTGGAGTAGAGATAGTATCTAAGGCAAATAAGCCATGCTTATATGAAGCAGTTGCAATGTTCTTACCCCTCCTGGTAATAGAACAACACTTCTTGCCTCCCTCAACACTAAAGTTCACAACCATATCTTTGTCCAGATTTGTGTGACTCGACAACAAATTATTTGCCAATCCCCGGAACATAGAGAACTTTATCAATCCGACACTTGCCATCGGGAAGAGTGACTAAAACGAGTGCCTTATCCCCGAACCTTGTAGGTTTTATCATCAACAATAGTGATAGGTTTGCCCTCTTTGGCCTCAAAAGACTCAAACCATGATTTGTCACCAATCATGTGCTTACTGGCTCCAAAATCAACATACCATATAGGATCTGTCTGCTTGGACACTATGGTAGTCATGATAACTTTGTGGGATCTCTCAAAATTCATGTCAAATTCTTCAACAGCAACATTCACTTGCTGGTTGTTCTTTTGTGGTTTGTTTCGGCCTTTCTATTTTGATTGCTTATTCTTATGCCAACATCTGTTTGTATCATGACCTTCTTTGTCATAGATCTTGTAATATCTCTTTTTCTGTTGAGGTTGTTTCCCTTTTGAATCCTTTTGTGAATTCCCTCCCTTCTAAAAATTACCCTTCTTCTGGTTTTTCCCTTTCCTATTGATGTAGAGAGCAGTGTTAGAAGAATCATCTCTTTGTAGTTGGCGTGCCTCCTCTTCTTGAAGCATATTAACCAATTCTACAAAATTAACTTTCCATTGTGTTGCATGAAGGAAAGTGATCAACACCTAATAAGAATCAGGTAAAGCTCTCAATACAACTGAAGTAAGGAGCTTGTCTTCAACTGGTTCTCCCAAAGAATTCAACTTTGCTTTCAATTCAGAAACTCTGCAAAGAAAGAATTCAACTGTCTCACCCTTCTTCATGCTTAGATTGTGTAATTGAGATTGAAGAAATAGAATGGTGGAATCATTCTTTCCCTCATATATAGTATTAAGGGCATCCCATGCCGCTTTACTAGTTGCACGATCAGCAGAATATGGGGTTGGACTTCATCGATACGGCAAGCAATATGAGCACTTTTGCTTTGTTGTCTATCTTATCAAAGTCTCTTTGAGGAGTAGTTGGAGCTCGTAACACCAAGAGGTGAAGGTCCGCGTTGTTGCTCCAGATACAACATCCCATAAGTCATCCATTGCTAGGATGGACTTCATCTTATTTTTCCATGGTGTGTAATTATGACCTTTCAACAACTGATGAGAATTAGTCATTAGTTTTGCAGACATGATGAAGGTTCCTTATAACACCAATTGGTCCCCCTTTCGATATACCTTTTTCTAGGCCGTTATACCATACTAAATACCTGCCCTTACGTGAGGGAAACTATAGTTATTTAGAAAGATAAAAAAAAAAATCACCCGTCCTGACGTGAGGGAAACTATAGGTGATTTTTAGAGATCATACGATACATGGTACATAAGCAGTACTGAAAGGGAATAGTCTTGTTGATGGCACCTACCATAGAAATTCTGCAATCCGCATGCATGGGGCGTAACTTCCCCTAAACACTTTGGATTTTAGAACTCTCATCAAGATTTACGCCTAAACACAAGAACTATTAGGGTAATGGATGGAGTAAAAGAAATGCAAAATGGTAAACTTATATCTCCTCAAAAATTTATAGAGAACAAGCTCAGACGTCATTTTGGTAGCTATATTAGGCGGTGAATACAGTAGCGCAATCACGATAGCTTTACCTGTAAGTGCTGGCCAAAGGTATCACAAATACTGAACACTGCAGTGCAATAAATTGCACAGATGGGTTTTAATTATTCCGGGGACTTAGGGAGTGAATTTGATTTTTTTTTTTTTTAACTTTTGATGAAGTAGTGCAAAATAGAAGAACAATGCAACCTACAACATAAAAAGTGCCCACAGGAATGACCCACTAGGTGTCGGGCTCAGCCAAAAATGCACCTTTACAATAATGCCAAAATTGCTTTTTTTAGAAAAAAATTACTCAACATCCCCCCACAATTTTTAATTTTAAAGTATTTTCTTTAAAATATTTTTAAATAACTAAGGATAAATAAAAAAATAAATTAATTTTATATAGAAAAAATATTTTAAATCTATATAAAAATAAATCTATTTAATTTAATTTTATAATCCTTAATTAAAAAAATATAAAAGAAAAAAACTTAAAAAAAAATAATTGCTAAAAAAAAATTACCTTCCGCCGCGCCGTGCTAAAAGGCAATTTTTAAAGCCGTCGGGAATTGAACTCCCGACCCCGCGGCTGTAGTCCTTCCGACTGGCGCTCCTGCCAGTCGGGCTACGCCGCCCAACGGGAACGGAAGGGAAGTCTATTCCTGTTATTCCCTTCCGCGGCTAGAGGTGCGAGAATTTTTTTTTGGGATTTTAGTCCCACATCGTCATGGTGGGTGATGAAGGAAGGGAATAAAAGGGCAAAGAAGCCCTTTTCCCTTCGATTTCTTGCGGGTAATCAATTGTACTGCATGTCCTTTTGTTGTGCCAAGTGGCACATGGCCAGTCCGCCACACGTCATGTCCAGGTGGCGCATGTCCAGTCCGCCACATGTCGCCCGCTCGTCAGTCCAGGTGGCACGTGGCCAATTCGCCACACGTCGCTACATCATCGATCTAGGTGGCACGTGGCCAGTCCGCCATGTGTCACCGCATCATCGACCTCGGGTTCCATGCCTGGGGTCCAGTCAGGTCCAGTCAAGTTGGCCTCGAGTTCCATGCCCGAGGTCCAGTCAAGTCCAGTCGAGTCGGCCTCGGGTTCCATGCCCAATCTAGTCGGCTCTATCTATCTATCTTAGGATTCGTGCCCGATCCAATCGACTGTAGAGGCGGATCTCGAGAATTGTGCTTAGGTCAAGCTGCGTCCGAAGTCTGAGTCCTCGGGAAGCATGCCAAGTAGATACCGAGCCCTCCCAGTCTTCGCCCGTATCGCTCTGATACCATGTTAGAGTAAGCAAACAATTTCTATTAATCAGAATCCGTATAAATAATACATGGAGAGCTCAGATTAGCTCGTAATCATAGGATCTAATTAACAGCTTAGGTCTAAATAAAATAAACCAAATATTATGTACGCTAACAATAACGCAACTAACCTAACAACATAATTCTAACATAAATAAAGGAATAACATAGAATTACTATAGTAACTCTAACACTTTCTTGAACAAAGGTAAGAGAAAATTAATTTGATATCCCCTAGCTTTGAATCTATTAAAATTTTTATTTTTAACAGATATAAATCCATCCTTGGAGCTTTCTCTAACCATAAATCTGTTGATTTCACTCATGATGAAGGTCATTTTTTGACGAAATGGATGATGGGAGGAAGCAGAGATGTATTGATAGGCATTCATCGACTTCTAAAATAATTTAGTTCAAAGAATTTTAGTCTGAGAAAAATCAGGCCCCTTAAAAAACACAATGTCTAGAAGTTTTACTTCACAATCATAAATAAAGGAAGTAATTTTTATACTGTCATAGAAGGAACCGTAGGCAGCAAGAAAACCAATAAGATCCTCCTTAGGGCCATGTTAAAATCCAATGGCATCATCAATGTATATTTTATAAAATAAAATATTTTCCACAACATTATTAAATACTTTCTCCTCTAGATGACATAGAAATAAAAAAGCATAAACCATAGCAAAATTACTTCCCGTGGTTGTTCCTCTTATTTGCATGTATGTTTTTCCTTTGAATTCCAAGTAGTTTTGTGTTAAAACTATATTTTCAAGCCTTACCACAAAGTTTGTCTTGGTTAGATCAAATTCGTTCCTCAAAAAATGGCAAAGGGATACCAATCCTTGAGATGTGGGGATGCTAGGATAGAGGCTCTCAACATCAAAAGATAAAATAATAATATCTTGAGGAAAAGTATGATCATGCAGATCTTTAATTAGAGATATGCAATCCAAAAGATGATTTTTTTGCTTCAATAAAAATGGCAAGAGCATATTATGAAGCCATTTGGAGGCAGTTCTGAGAACGAAACCACAATAGGAACATATGGGTCGACCAAAAATTTTGGGCTTGTGGATTTTGGGGAGTAGGTAAAAAACACACTTTGGTAGAGGATGGTGTTACCTAGAGCATAAATTTCTTGTGTTTTCTTAAATTAGATTCCTTTTAAAAGCCTAGTCAAGCAAGTCTTGGAGCTGATAAAAAATATTCTTATAGGGGACACTATTCACTTCAGAGTAAAAATTTTGATCTAAAAGCTGGGAAAAGCCTTCTAAAATTTACCAAAACATAGACAAAACATAAAATTGTTTATTAATATATTCATATGGAATTTTAAGAGGTGGTTTTTCCATTCGTAGGCTATGGGAAACAATGCCTTTGTCCAAATTCTCTTCAAGTCGGGCTAGCCTGAAATGGCATTTTTCTGTCCTTCTACTCAAAATATTGAATTATTTGAACCTTGTTTCCAATAGCTTTTCTAAAGAATATTTTCATGGAGGAACACCACGCATTGCACCGATTCCATATATGAAGGTCCTTATATCCTATGTACAAGGAACTCTTACATTCTGAGCAAAAACTTTTGTTTCTATTAGAAATCTACAAAATTCTTCTATTTTGTTTGTGTTGAAGACCCATTATTGAAGCTCCCAAATTTGATGTTGTGAACCCTCTTGCCATAGATTCTTGCGAGAAGATGAACAGGGGAACTAGGGGACTATCAGGAACTATGGAAGAGGATTCAAAATCTACAGGGTCAATAAGTGGTAGAGCAACATGCGCCATTAATGGGTAAACTCATTAATAAAAAATGAAAAATGGCATAGCATAACTAAAAAAAATGCAAACTAGTTTCTGATTCACTAGATCGCTTACACACAATTTAAGAGCATACTACTAGTGCTAGATATTTTATGATTCACCAGATTGCATTACGCAGCAAGTGAAGAGCATAATACCAACAACAAAAGCATAGCAAAAAATAGAAGGAAAATATTAAACTTTAAAAAAAACATGAGTTAGGAAAGGAAAAAATTACCTAATATTGAATTTTATTCCAATAAAAAATAAGTAATTCAATATCAAAACTCTGAATGTGTTTCAACCTACAGGTCTCATCAGTGGAGTGTGTTTCAAATAGGTACAACCTCTCTTTATAAATGCCTAACTCTATGGGGGAGCTAAATATTAATTAATATGGGATAAAAATACCCAAGAATTAATACAAACCATAGGTTTATAGACCAAGACGGTGTAAAGAATATAAGTCCTAAGCTCAATCCCCCCCAAAAAAACAACACCCACCCAAAAAAGAGAAGAAACACATTTAAAAATGTGAAAATACAAGGTGGTAAAAAGTCCCTTAAATAATTTTATTTTTACATAGATAAGTTCGAAGAGGTTTTTGGTTCCTCCAACAAATGATGCCTCAAGCAATGTGATTGAGCTCTCTATCTTTTCTCCATTTTTCAAACATTGAAGAAATAATATCTATTTTGAGTTAAATATCTTTGAAAAGATTACAGTTGTCTAGCTTCAAAATAAGAGATATTATTTTTATTTTAGATCCATGTCTACGTGCTTCTTGCTCCAAAACTCTGGCCAAAAGTGATGGCCTACCATCAAATTTAACTTTCTCGAACAAAGGTAAGAGAAAATTAATTTGATATACCCTAGCTTTGAGTCTATTAAAAATTTTATTTTTAAAAAAATATAAATCCGTACTTGGAGCTTTCTCTAACCACAAATCTATTGAGTTCACTCATTATGAAGGTCATTTTTTGTTGAACTAGTTGATGGGAGGAAGCAGAGATGTATTGATAAGCATTCATCGACTTCTGAAATAATTTGGTTCAAAGAATTTCAGTCTGAGAAAAATTAGGCCCCTTAAAAAACACAATATCTAGAAGTGTTACTTCACAATTAGAAATAAAGGAAGTAATTTTAATACTGTCATAGAAGGAACCATAGGCAGCAAGAAAACCAATACGATCTTCCTTAGGGCCATGTTAAACTCCAATGGCATCATCAATGTATATTTTATAAAATAAAATATTTTCCACAACAACATTATTAAATACTTGTTCCTCTAGATGACAGAGAAATAAACAAGCATAAACCACATCAAAATTACTTCCTGTGTCTATTCCTCTTATTTGCCTGTATGTTTTTCCTTTGAATTCTAGTAGTTTTGTGTTAACACTATCCTTGCAAGCCGTACCACAAAGTTTGTCTTGGTCGGATCAAATTCGTTTCTCAAAAAATGAAGGGTTGCCAATCCTTGAGAGGTGGGGATATTGGGATAGAGGCTCTCAACATAAAAGAGAAAAGAATAATATCCTAAGGAAAATTACGACCATGCATATCTTTAATTAGAGATATGTAATCCAAGAGATGATTTTTTGCTTCAATAAATTTGGCAAGAGCATATTATGAAGCCATTTGGAGGCAAGTCTGAGAATGAAACCACAATAAGAACAGATGGGTTGACCAAAAATCTTGGGCTTGTGGATTTTGGGGAGTAGGTAAAAAATACACAATCTGGAAGAGGATGGTGTTACCTAGAGCATATATTTCCTGTAGTTTTCTTAAAGTAGATTTTGTTAGTCTTACAATAGCACTGAGAGGGGGGGTGAATTAGTGTAGTTCTTTAAAATTAAATTCACAGCTCTTAAAACTGAAATAATGAAACCTTAAAACTAGATAAAGCAAGTATCACAACAGAACATCACACAACACAAGATTTAACGAGGTTCACAAAATTGGCTACTCCTCAAGAATTATTGCTTGGACTACCATCCAAATCTAGCCTTTGCAAAGCTCCAACTTTACAATCAATTTACCAGCACCCACTGGAAGGAGTACCAACCCCTTATCCAATCTCTCTCACTATTTACAGAACAGACACATCTTATGCGATCTACAACCGCACTTTGCCTTCTTTGAGTCGCTTCTCTACAGACCCTCTGTTCTAAACATGTCGTGATATCATGACAATTTTTTCTTTCTTGCTCAACATGTCACGATATCGCGACAATTTTTCTTTCTTGCTTAACATGTTGCGATATCACGACAATTTTCTTCCTTATGATTTTCTTTTGATTTTTAGCATATGGGCCACTTTGATCTTTTGGAAAATCACTGTACATACTCTGAATAACCTCTGAAATCCTATCCACTGCATCAACCGATCTATCTGATTGTGTTGACAACAATGACAATACTTTTGCTGCACCTTGCTCAAAAGATTCCTCCTAAAAGCCTAGTCAAGAAAGTCTTGGAGCTGATAAAAAATATCCTAATGGGGGACTCTATTCACTTCAATGTAAAAAGTTTGATCTAAAATCTGGGAAAAACCTTTTGAAATGTACCAATCCATAGACAAAACACAAAACTATTTTTTAATATCTTCATATGGAAGTTGAAGAGGTGGTTTTTCCATTCGTAGGCTATGGGAAACAATGACTTTCCCAAATTCTCTTCATTTTGGGCAAGCCTGGAATGAATTTTTTCTGTATTTCTACTCAAAATGTTGAATTCTTTGAACCTTATTTCCAACAGCTTGTATAAAGACTCTAGTCGTGGAGGAACACCACGTATTGCACCAATTCCATCTATGAAAGTCCTTATATCCTATGTACAAGGAGCAAAAAATTTTGTTTCTATTAGACCTCTACAAAACTCTTCCATTTTTTCTGTGTTGAAGACCCATTCTTGAAGCTCTCAAATTTTTTTTCATAAACCCTCTTGTCATAGATTTTTGTGACAAGATGAGCAGGGGAACTAGGGGGACTATCAGGAACTATGGAAGAGGATTCAAAATATGTAGTTTCAACAAGTGGTAGAGCAACATTTTCCATTAATGGGTAAACTCATTAATAAAAAATGAAACATGATGTAGCAGTACTAAAAAAATGCTAACTATTTTTTGATTCACTAGATCACTTACATGTAATTGAAGAGCATACTACTAGTTCTGGAGGCTTTCTAATTCACCATGTTGCATTAGGTAGCAAGTGAAGAGCATAATACCAATAGCAAAATCATAGTAGAAAATAGAAGGAAAATATTGAACTTTAAAAAAAATACAAGTTAGGAAAGGAACAAATGACCTGATATTGAATTTTATTTCGATAAAAAAGAAGTAATGCAACATCAAAACTCATAGTAGAAAATAGAAGGAAAATATTGAACTTTAAAAAAAATACAAGTTAGGAAAGGAACAAATGACCTGATATTGAATTTTATTTCGATAAAAAAGAAGTAATACAACATCAAAACTTTGAATGTGATTCGACCTACAGGTCTCATCAGCAGAATGAGTTTCAAAGAGGTAAAACCTCTCTTTATAAATACCTAACTCTAGGAGGGAGATAAAGAGTAATTTATGTGGGATAAAAACACCCAAGCATTAATACAAATTACAGGTTTATAGACCAAGATAGTGAAAATAAAAGAAGTCCCATGCTCAACCCCCCAAAAAAAACAACACCCACCCATAAAAGAGAATAAACACATTTAAAAATGTGAAAATACAAGGTGGGGAAAAGTCCCTTAAACAATTTTATTTTTATATAGATAATTTCAAAGAGGTTTTTGGTTCCTCCAACAAATTATGCCTCGAGTAATGTGCTTGAGCTTTTTACATTTTCTCCATTTTTTAAACATTGGAAAAATAATATCTGTGTTGATTTGAAGATCTTTGACAAAATTGTAGTTGTCCAGCTTAAAAATAAGAGGAATTATTTTATTTTGGATCCATATATGCATGTTGTTCGCTCCAAAACTTTGGCCAAAAGTTAAGGTCTACCATCAAATTTAACTTTCTTGAACAAAGGTTGGAGAAAATAAATTTTATATCCCCTAGATCTAAGTCTATTAATTTTTTTTTTAACAGATATCAATCCATCCTTGCAACTTTCTTTAACCAAAAATCTATTGATTTCACTCATGATGAAGGTCTTTTTTATGATGAATTGGATGATGGGATTAAGGAGGGATGTATTTATATTCAAATACTTCCAATCTAATAAATATCAAGTCCCTTAAAAAACATAGTATCCAGAAGTGTTACTTCACAATCAGAAATAAAGAAATTAATTTTAATATTATCATATAAGGAATCGTACGTAGCAAGAAAACCAATAAGATCCTCCTTAGGGCCATGCCAAACTCCAATGGCATCATTAATATATATTTTATAAAATAGAATATTTTTCACAACAAAATTATTAAATACTTGTTCCTCTAGATGACAGATAAATAAACAAGCATAAACCACAACAAAATTACTTCCCATGGTTGTTCCTCTTATATTCCTATATGTTTTTCCTTTGAATTCCAAGTAGTGTTGTGTTAACACTATCTTTGCAAGCCTTACCATAAAGTTTTTCTTGGTTGGATCAAATTCATTCCTCAAAAAATGATGAAGGGTTGCCAATCCTTAAGAGGTGGGGATGTTGAGATAGAGGCTCTCAACATAAAAAGAGAAAAGAATAATATCCTAAGGAAAAGTACGACCATGCAGATATTTAATTAGAGATATGGAATCCAAGAGATGATTTGTTGCTTCAATAAAATTATCAAGAGCAGACGATGAAGCCATTTGGAGACAGGTTCAAGCATGAAACCACAACAAGAATAAATGGGTTGACTAAAAAGCTTGGGCTTGTGGATTTTGGGGAGTAGGTAAAAAACACACTCTAGTAGAGGATGGTATTACATGGAGCATAAATTTCCTATGGTTTTATGAAATCAGATTCCTCTTTAAAGCCCAGTCAAGCAAGTCTTGGAGCTGGTAAAAATATCTTGGCAGGGGACTCTATTCACTTCAAAGTAAATATTTTGATCTGAAATCTAGGAAAAGCCTTCTAAAATGTACTAGTCCATAGAAAAAACACAAACACCCAAAATATGTATGCAAATTATTGTAGTTTTATTTTCAAATAACATAATCACTATAGGATATGCTAGTAACTTTCAATAGACATTGAGTTATAATTTTCTTTTCGTGGATCGATTTATAGTTAAATCCTTAGAATTATCCCTCGTAATAGATATTAGGGAGGACCTCATAGAGCAATGATCCTTATTGCTTAAATATAAGGTAATCATTGGTAAGTTTAATGGGTCTTTTTCAACAACTTTGACTACAAGAAAATGGATTGATAGGAAATGAAAGTCTCTAGGACTAGTTCTATCATTTCTTCACAAATATTTCTTCGTAGCAATTTTCTATTCGAAAGAGGAAAGAGATAGAATCCTAAAATGTGATCCTTGGTTTAAGAGTAGGATTTTTCCTTACCTGTTGGTATGAAGGATTGACACTTGAAAATGTAAATATTTCCTAGTATCAGTTTGAGTCAAGATGTATGGGTTACCCATTGAATTTTGGAAAATGGATACCTTCAAGGAAATATGCAACAATTGAAAAAAATCTCAAATATTTTGGAAACTACAAAAGGTAAATTTTTAATTATTTATGCTCGAATATTGATCATGATTGGTAGTAGTACACCTTTACCAAAATAAACAATTATTAAATATGGGATAAGCTGTGGACCCAAAACATAGATTATGAAAAAATATATTTTATATGTAGAGGATGACATTAGGGACACTCTAGGTATATAGATGATGTCATTGGAGGCTATATTCCAAGTTTTGAAGTTTTCATGGAGTGAAAAGATCCTATGGTTGCAAATTTATGTGTAAATATTTTGGTATACTTCCTTGTGTATTGCTTTTATTATTCTATTCTATGACTGGTGAAAAAAAAACTACTATTTGTTTTACATAGTACTACAAAAATAAAAATTGGTTCCTCAAAGAGTTATTGGTACAAAATAAGTCTATGGTTGTGATTGCACCCATGACCTTGCCAACATTGAGTAGATAGACTAATTTTAGAGGGATTATTTCTAATATCTAGAGAAGGTTGGTTCCCTGGCAGTTTTTTATAAGAAAAGAGAATGGAGAAATTTACTGAAAGGAAGGAAAATATAGCTACTGCTAGAAATTTTCTTATGGTGCAGATTAAACAAAAACTATGACAAATACATGTAATTCGTAATCTAAGCATTTTATATACCTTCATGAAGAAATCATGGTTCCTTAATGTGATTTAGATATTAATATACCACATGCATGTATAAAGTTATTAACTCCAACAATACTATTTATAACATGCATGAATCCAAATGATAGAAAAAATACATCGTATATTTCAGTAATGTAAATAGAAGCATTAAACATTCATACATACATTTTCACATAGCGAACCAGAAGCCAATAGAAGTATATTTTATTGTTTAAATCCAAAGTACATACATAAATTTTAAGAGCCCACCCCTATTTCAGGTGCGCTCCCTATTATATATACTCTATGTAAGCATCTTTTGATAGCTAACAAACTCTATGATATTCAATCAGTTACAATAAATTTGTTACTAAAAATATGCCAATTTGTCTCTACATGGATTCTATTGGTCAAGGAAGGAATCAAATCACTAATTGCAAGAGGTTAATATTTTATGCTTCAATCACTGTATGCCACTGGTTGCCAAAATATGTCCTTTTGAAAGTGCATTTACTTATTTCTATTTTTGTTCACCTGTCAAGTGAAACTCTATCATGTTGTGAAATCGTGATATATTTGTGCCTTGGATCCTTTTCCTCTTTCGGACCCATAAAATTCTATCATGTCATGAAATCATGACATATTGGCACCTTGGCTCCTTTTCCTCCTTCAGACCTGTGAAACTTTGTCATGTCATGATATTGTAACATCTTTGTGCCTTGGCTCCTTTTCTTCCTTCGAACCCGTAAAAAATTTTCATATCATAAAATTAGGAAATCTTGATGCCTTGGCTCCTTTTCTTCCTTCGGACCTGCAAAACTTCTTCATGTCATGAAATCATGACATCTTGGTGCTTTATCTTCTTTTCCTCCTTCAGACCTGTGAAACATTGTCATGTCGTAAAATCATGATATCTTGGTGCCTTGGCTCCTTTTCCTCCTTCAGACCCTCAAAACTCCAACATGTCATGACATCGTAACATGCTTTGTGCCTTAGGTTTTTCTTTGTATTTCCTTTGCAAAAATTAAAAATTGGTTTGGACTTCAAAAAAACTTCATCATATTTCGTGTGGTCTTTTTAGACTAACATTATTGGTGTCTTCCAAGGAAATTTTCTAGCAAAATATTAGAATCCAAGAACTTCATCCATTGGGAAACAGAGTCAAAAAAATATGGAATGGGATGTTTTGGAAAATCATAAAATAATTTCTTGAATAAGGAAAACATTACCTTTTCAAAATACCTCTTACTTTCTTACGTATGCCTTACTATATTACACCAAACCTCCTGTTTTACTTAAATTTTTGTAAACTTATATATGTTTGGCCGCTGGTCCCACCTCCTGTCAGCTACTTCTGTTCAGTTCTTGTGGAATTTATCTATTTTTATATCACTTTAATGAATTCATCATAAGTGAGGTAGACTTCTTTCCAAGTCTCATCATCAGGGTCTAAAGACTCCATAAACAAATGATATACATAGTGCAATTCTTCTACTTTATTATAAGATAATGTTTTTTGCCTCAGAATCAACTCTTGCAAACACAACTTGATCTGTGTGAGATATTGAATCATAGAAAACACGTGTCTCTTGGATAGGTTCTTCCCAACCTTATATCTCTAATTCATCATCCATAAATGATCTTAGGGGCGTTGTGAGTGCATATTCACTTATAACGCTTGAATTTTTCATCCCAAATATATCAAAGACTACATTTATTTGCTAGGTTTAGATGTTTTAATAGCCCTTTAGCTTTGGCTTTGATATCCTAGAGGATTTTCACCCCTTGGTTGACAAGTTTAAATCTCCTGAAGAAACTCCTAGCTACAATTTTATCCTGTGACTAGGCTTCACTTTGTATCTTGGCAACAACATTTTCTAGAATGTTTTCATATAAGACTTGCATTCTCATCGTAGCTTCTAATATTGTATTCAAAAACTTTACTGAATATTTAAGCTGATATTCAACCATCCCAAACACTTATTTTACCTTGGTAAAATATAACAACATAGGCCTTGTTATCAGACTCAATTGCAAGATATCTTCAAACATTTACTTTCTAACTACATTGGCCTTTTCTTTTGATAGACCGTGCGTTTTGTTTTGATCTTCTTGGACTTGCCTTTGGAGCTCTTGTACCTTTTGATTTAGATATTTAATCTATTCAAATATTTTTTTAGTTTCTTATTTATATTTAGTTTCTTTAGCTATAGCCTCACTGTACTTATCTTCCCACTTTTTTACCTCTAATTTCAAGGCTTTCTCTACAAGTTTTTGCTCTTAAAACACAAATTCGAACTCCTTTCTAGCTTCTTGTTCTCTAATAATTTTTTATTTAAAATATTCTCCATGCAAGTAGATAGTTCCCAAGTGATCTTGGGCCATTCTCCATTCATCTTGCATGTGAAGCTGAGTAATATCTTTTGTTATGCTTTTCACTTGGTAATCTTCTATCATCATTTTTCCTTTGAGCTTTCTTATAGTCTATGTCAACTTTACCTTCTATCATTGCATAGTGGTAGGATCAAGTGCTATCATATCCTGGGTGTGGGCTAGAGCCTTAGAGGCTTCAACAGAGTAGGATTCCCACCAATATAAGGCATTCTTATTAGCCTTTCCTAGTTTTTTCAACTTTGAAATGGTAGGTTGATTTTTAGTAGTCACGACAGAGGTGGATCTCATAGCTGGGAATGCATGCACCTAGGAGAAAATGGGTCAAGACCAATGCACTATAGAATGAGTAAGAAAATTCAAATATTGGCTGATTTTAGATTAATTTTGTGAATATGATGCTGGATCTAGAGAAGGAAGTCATTGTTTCAAAGAAAATATTATATGCTTTTTTGGAATAGAAATGGAAGGAGATTGAACTTTGGAATGAGGAGGAAGAGAAGTATGAGAGAATAGAAAGGCCATATATGATCCTATCAAGAGCACGTGTTGGTGTTCATCTTCTGTAACATGATCTTCATTAGTATCATTTGCACAAGAATCATCAATTTCATCTTATTGAGAGGATCTTTCGTCTATTATTTCACCATCCTCTTCTTCGACATTAGTGTCTTCCTATAGGTTTATTACCTCAAAATTTTTAGGTATTTTTCCATGATAGTTCTTATTGTGTTCATATCCCTCTTAACCATTATGTTTTCAGAAATGATTGAGTTCTATTCCTCTTGAGTAACTTCAACATCATTGTTAATTACATCATGTTGGGTTTTCTCTTGGATATTATCATTTCTTGTATCTTCAATATCTTGAGAAACATTCCCTGTATCTTGAGAAACTTGCTCATGTTCTTTAGTAGTTTCATTGTGTTTAGCATTCATCTACTAATGATATCCTTCACTATGAGGGGCTTCTTCAATATTTTTATTCATTTCAACTTGCTTGTTCTTCTTCTATTGATTCTCCACCATAGATTTCAGGTTTATTTTTGTAACACCCAAGGGCACTTCATCTGATTCACTATCTGACGGATAAGGGGGAACAAATTTTAGGGCTTGTGAATATGTGGATTTTCATCTTGATGAGTATGCATCAAGTACCATATGTTTTTCTCATTTCTCTATTTTTAGGGGCTCAGTAATTTCTTGCCCATACTTTCCTAGCCCTCTGCCCTCATAACCTATTTTTACCATCATATGGGTTGCCTTCCCATATGTATTAATTTGCTCTTCTATAAATATATTTTCAATAGTCATTTTCTTAGAAGACATTTTTTTTTTGGTAATTAAGGTACAATTTCATTACATCTGGGTTTTCTAGGTTGACCCAAAACCTTTTACAAAATCAGAACTATGCTGTTACGGATCAAAAACTCAATAGGGACAGTCTGTACCTCGCTACTAGTACCCTTCTAAGGCCCCCATGTAAAGAAAGAGCACCGCCCCTTACACATATTTACCAACACCTTAGAACACAAGTAGTGGCCCACCGCATTGCTCTCTTGCTACCCCAGCCTCGAAAATGTGACTTATCGTGAAATCGTGACATCCTTAAGTCTTCTCCTTCATTTGCTCTGAAGAGTCACGAAATGGTGACATGTTGCAAAAATGAGACATGTCGCAAAATTGCGACATTCTACCAACGTTCTGCTCCTTTGCCGCTATAAGCCACGAAAATGTGACATGTCACGAAAATGAGCCATGTCGTGAAATCATGACATTCGTCTCCCATTTTGCACTTTTTTTTCTTCTAGCCGTGAAAATACGACATGTTGTGAAATCGTGACATCCTTAAATCATTTCCATATTTTACTTTGGATATTTGCGAAAATGCGACCTGTCACGAACAAGAGACATGTCGCAAAATCGTGACATTCTGCCTTTGTTCTGCTCCTTTTTTGCTGCATGTTGCAAAAATGTGACATGTCGTGAAATCACAACATTCGTCTCCCATTTTGCACTCTTGTCGCTTCCATCCGCGACTGTGTGACATGTCGCGAAATCGCGACGTCCTTAAGTCTTTTCCTTCATTTGCTCTAGAAAGTCACGAAAATGCGACATGTCACGACAATGAGACCTATCACGAAATCATGACAATCTGCCTTCATTCAGCTCCTTTGCCACTACCTTTTGCAAAAATGAGACATATCGTGAAATCACGACATTCGTTTCCCATTTTGTTCTCTTGCCGCTTCCAACTGCGAAGAATCGACAAGTCGCGAAATCGCGTTGTCCTTGAGTCTTTTCCTTCATTTGTTCTGGATCATTGCGAAACAATGACATGTCAAAAATGCGACATGTCACGAAATCATGACTCTTCTACCACTTTGACCTCTTTTATTTCTTTTGGACATGAAAAGGCAACATGTCGCGATATCGTGACACTTTCACCTCCTTGCTCCTTTTCTTGGCTTTTTCCCGTGAAAATCCAACATGTCGCGATATCGCGACACTCTCACCTCATTACTATTTCTCTTCTCTTTTGGTCACGAAAATGCGATGTCACGATATCGCAACACTTTTTCCTTCCTACTCTTTCTCTTCTCTTTTGGTCATGAAAATGCGACATGTCGCGATATTGCCACACTTTTCCTTCTTACTCTTTCTCTTCTGTTTTGGTCACGAAAATGCAACATGTCACGAAATCGCGACACTCCTGCCTCTTTGACCTCTTTTGTTGCTTTTGGACATGAAAAGGCAACATGTCGCAATATCGTGACACTTTTGCCTCCTTGCTCCTTTTCTTGGATTTTGCCCGCAAAAATCCAACATGTCGCGATATCATGACACTTTCACCTCCTTACTCTTTCTCTCTCTTTTGGTCGCAAAAATGTGACATGTCACGATATCGCGACAATTTTTCCTTCCTACTCTTTCTCTTCTCTTTTGGTCAAGAAAATGCGACATGTCATGATATCGCAACATTTTTCCTTCTTACTCTTTCTCTTCTCTTTTGGTCGTGAAAATGTGACATGTCGCGATATCGCGACACTTTTTCTCTCTTGCTATTTCTCTTCTCTTTTGGTCGTGAAAATGCAACATGTCGTGATATCGTGACACTTTTTCCTTCTTGCTCAACATGTCACCAAAAAGCGACACTTTTTCCTTCTTGCTCACCATGTTGCGATATCGCGACACTCTTTCTTTCTTGCTCAACATGTCACGATATCGTGACACTTTTCCTTTCTTGCTCTACATGTCATGAAATCATGACACTTTTTCTTTCTTGCTCAACATGTCGCGAAATCGTGACACTTTTTCCTTCTTGCTCAACATGTTGTGATATCGTGACACTTTTTCTTTCTTGCTCAAAATGTCAAGATATCATGACACTTTTTTTTTCTTCCTGTATTTTGTTTTTCCTTAAACTACGACATGTCACAAAATTGCGACATCGGTCCTTGGCAACTGCCTTTGCCCCTAACCCCATCACATGAGACCACCATGCCACCTGGATCCTTCCCCTATTACAAAGAAAACTAAAGCCATCACAAGAAGGACTGAAGTAATACTGGCAAAACAAAAATGAAACTCCTCTCCCTTTTTTTGATCCCCATAGTTTCATCATCATTGGCGATCATTTTGAATAATTTTGTCCACATCACTTGGGACCCCATGTTCCCAAGTGACCAGCCCAACGACTTCCACCCCTATATTGGCCAAGATATCAGCTATTTTATTTGCTTCCCTAAACACGTGCTGGGCCTTCCGATCATTCCTGACCTGGTATAGGATCCTAGCCTCTTCGATGACAGTCTTAATCCACCATGGAAAATTTTTTCCATTGCTGAGAAATTTTATGACCTACATCGAATCTCCTTCGATAATTAGTTTACCTTCAATCTCTTGAGCCAACTGAAGACCCCTCCATAATTCTCTTGCTTCTGCCTCGTTGTTAGTCCTTGTTCCCAATTGTTTAGAAAAGTCCATCACCAGCTTGCCTTGATGGTCTCTCACTGCTCCTCCAGCCCCTGCTTTGCCAGGGTTACCTTTAGAGGCCCCATCAAAGTTGAGCTTGAACCAACCAACCGGGGGCGGTTTCCACTTGACATCTAATCCGGGATTGACCTTGGTAGACACAGGTTTCTCGCCCAGAGTAATATTTAAGGATTGAGCGATCAGCCTCTCCCAGGGGGAAGGATTTCGAGCCTCATGAGGAATAAGGCTAACATTTTCACGGGCGAAGGTAAGAATCTTATTGGTTATAGAGGTAAAATCATGGCTCAACTCATGGAATACTCTATGGTTTCTTTCTAGCCAAACCTGCCAAAGAAAATGATGGAGACAAATCTTCCAAAAAAACCTCAGCCTAAGGCTAACAAAGGGATTTGGCCATTGGTGGAAGAGGTCAATGATGGTGGCTGGTCTAACCCAAAAAATGCTAAAGGCTTGAAATAACCCATTGAGGATACTCAGAGAGACCGAGAATTCAAGGAAAATATGGAGGGTGGACTCCCAATTGGCCCTGCACAAAAAATAGCGATTAGAAACTATCATACCTTTCCTTATCAAGTTGTCAATAGTAAGAATCCTGCCTTGGATCACCAGCCATGAGAACATTGCAACTTTAGGAATAAAATTTTTGACCCACACCAGCTGTGTTTGGAGTGTGGGGTCCTTAGTATCTAACATTAGTGATGGGGAACCAAATTAACCACAAATAAAATGACGCAATTTTATTTGAAAGACGCAGTTTTATTAATTCGAAGCATGGAAGCTTTTACAATAAATCACCATGAAAATAAATACACAGTGCTTTAAATGCAAAATACAGCCGCAGCCTTCCTCTCTT
Organism: Wollemia nobilis; assembly: GCA_028583015.1. NCBI lineage: Eukaryota > Viridiplantae > Streptophyta > Pinopsida > Araucariales > Araucariaceae > Wollemia > Wollemia nobilis. The sequence goes on along the minus strand of JAQPPZ010017217.1, from coordinate 284,325 downwards.
CCTCCAGCCTCCCGAATCCTTCAAAGAAATCCCTTTTATGCTCTATGCTTCGTGCTACATCGCCGTTCGTAACCGCCTTAACGGCTTCTGGAACGGTCATATGGAACGGCCTTAACGGCCTTTGAAACTGCCGCTTGGAACGGCCTTCACGATCTCAGGCACTGCCACTCGGAACTGCCACTTGGAACTGCCACCTGGAACTGCCACTTGGAACGCCACCTGGAACTGCCACTTTGCTTTGTCTGCTAAGGTGTCGCGATATCGCGACCCTTCTTTGCGTTTTGGCTTTGGCGGCCAAGGTGTCGCGATATCGCGACACTTCTTTGTGTTTTGGCTTTGCCGACCAAGGTGTCGCGATATCGCGACACTTCTTTGTGTTTTGGCTTTGCCGGCCAAGGTGTCGCGATATCGCGACACTTCTTTGTGCTTTGGCTTTGGCGGCCAAGGTGTCGCGATATCGCGACACTTCTTTGTGCTTTGGCTTTGGCGGCCAAGGTGTCGCGATATCGCGACACTTCTTTGTGCTTTGGCTTTGGCGGCCAAGGTGTCACGATATCGCGACACTTCTTTGTGCTTTGGCTTTGGCGGCCAAGGTGTCGCGATATCGCGACAACTTTGGTGTCGCGATATCGCGACCATTAGTTGCATTTGCCATGGTGCTCGAAATACGTCACGATATCGCGACCAATAGTTGCTTTTGCCACGGTGCTCGAAATACGTCGCGATATCGCGACGATATTTGCGTCGCGATATCGCGACCAATAGTTGCTTTTGCCACGGTGCTCGAAATACGTCGCGATATCGCGACGATATTTGCGTCGCGATATCGCGACCAATTTTATACTTAGTCAAATTTTGCAAATTGTGAACTTTTTCAAACTTTGAATTTTTTTGGTGATGCAAGATTGCTGTGTTGCCCGAGATGCTCCTGCATCAGACACCCGGGGTAGATGTTTTAGAAGTGATCCTCACTTCTGGATGGTCAGAGGAAAACCCAAACGATCAACCTCTGATTTGGACAACCATGTGGCATCTTCGACAGGTCTGTTCTTCCACTTGACCAAATACTCCGAATATTGCTTGTTTCGGGTACTTCTGCCTGTACGAGTGTCGAGTATGTCTTCAATTTCTTCTTTGTCTGGAGTGGATGCAGGAATGTTCCACAGATCCGGACTGGGTGGTTCACTACAACTTTCTGCATGATATTCAACCAAGTCTGAAATATTGAAGATAGGTGAAATATTCAGCTCACTTGGGAGATCAACTTCATAGGCATTGCCTGAATCTCGTTTGCCTATGATCCGGCATGGTCCAAACTTCTTCATCTTCAACTTATTGTAAGTTTTTCTAGGAAAACGTTCCTTACGCAAGTGAACCATGACTTCATCCCCTACTTGGAATTCTTTGAAACGCCGCTTCTGATCTGCTCTGGCTTTGTAAGTAGCATTCATTTGACTGATATGCTGCTGTACCTCTTCATGTAAAGTCTTCATGTGTGCTGCAAAGTCTTCAGCTTCAGCACTGCACTTGTCTGCTTTATCCATCGGTCTCAACTCAGAAGCGTTTCTTGGGTTGTACCCATGCACAATATGGAATGGTGATTTACCAGTACTGCGATTGACAGAATTGTTGTAAGCAAACTCTGCCTGAGGTAAAATCAGATCCCATCCCTTCGGTTTATCTCCTACCAAACATCGCAGAAGATTACCCAAACTTCTGTTGACTACCTCGGTCTGTCCATCAGTCTGCGGATGGTACGCAGAACTAAATTTCAAGTCTATTTTCAGCTTCTTCCATAGAGTTCTCCAGAAATAACCCACAAATTTGGTATCTCTATCCGAAACAATGCTTTGGGGTAGACCATGAAGTCGGACTACCTCCTTGAAGAACAAGCCGGCAATGTGAACCGCATCACTTGTCTTCTGACATGGAATAAAATGGGCCATTTTTGAAAACTTGTCAACAACAACAAAAATGGCATCATTTCCACGTTGTGTTCTTGGTAGACCAAGAACAAAATCCATGTTGATATCTTCCCAAGGTCTTCCTGGTACAGGCAATGGCTGGTACATTCCTGTATTCTAGCTGACTCCTTTTGCCATCTGGCACACTCTGCAACCCTGCACAAATCTGGTCACATCTGGCTACAACTGTGGCCAATGGTAATTCTCACTAACAAGAGCAATGGTCTTATCACGGCCAAAATGCCCTGCTAGTCCTCCACTATGCTTCTCTTTGATCAAATTTTCCCTCATGGAACTTCGGGGAATGCACAACTGATTCTGCCAAAACAACATCCCATCTTGGATCATGAAATCTAACCACTTAGTGCGATCCACGGTAGTAGGAGACACACATGCGGTCCATGCCTCTGCAAAATCTGGATCTGCTGGGTATAAACTCTTGAGTTCATCAAACCCAACACCTTGCACTCTCATTTCCATCAACAAATTATGCCTTCTACTCAAGGCATCTGCAACTCTATTAGATTTGCCACTTCTATGCTTTAGTACAAAGGTATAACTCTGCAGGAATTCAACCCACTTCAAATGTCGTTGGTTAAGTTTACCTTGACTATTGATATACTTGCAAAGCTTGATGGTCGGTATATAAAACAAACTCTTTGGTTAGCAAATAATGTCTCCATTTCTTAAGAGCCTGAATTATAGCATAGAATTCTTGATCATAAACAGAGTATTTCTTTCTAGCATCATTCAATTTTTCACTAAAATATGCAACAGGTTTACCTTCTTGACTCAACACAGCTCCAATGGCACTGCCACTGGCATCACGATCAACTTCGAAACACTTTATTAAAATCTGGAAGTGCCGGAATGGGCTGTTCTGTCACTTTCTTCTTCAATATATTCATCTTTGGTATCTCGCTTTGGCGAGTCCACCTAAATTCTCTCTTATCCCCTCTCATAGTTTCTGTTAGGGGTGCACAAATACTTGCTAAAGTCTCTAATAAACTTTCTATAGAAACTTGCAAGACCGTGAAATGATCTTACCTCTGTCACATTCCTTGGAGCAGGCCATTCAAGGATAGCCTTCACTTTCTCAGGATCCATTTTCAGACCCTCCTCTGAGATGACAAATCCCAGGTAAATCAACTCTTTCTGTACAAAACTGCACTTCTGTATATTTATCAATAACTGCTCCTCACGCAGTTTTTCAAAAACTGTCCGAACATGCAACAAATGTTCATCCAATGTTTTACTAAAAATCAGAATATCATCTAGGTACACTATTACGAACTTTTCCAGGAAGTCACGCAATACTTCATTCATCAACCTCATAAATGTACTGGGTGCATTAGTCAATCCAAATGGCATAACTAACCACTCATACAAACCCTCTCTGGTTTTAAAGGTTGTCTTCCATTCATCACCCTCTCTAACACGTATCTGATGATATCCGCTCTTCAAATCAATCTTAGTGAAGTATTTAGCTCCACTCAAGCAATCCATTATATCGTCCATTACGGGTAATGGAAAGCGATATTTAATAGTAATTTTATTAATGGCTCGGGAATCAGTGCACATTCGCCATTCGCCATTCTTCTTTGGTGCAAGTACTGCTGGCACTGCACAAGGGCTCAAACTTGCCCGAATCAAACCCTTCCTCAACAATTCCTGAACTTGTCGGTTCAATTCTTCATTCTCAACAGGAGACATTCTATGAGCTGCCTTGTTGGGTAAGCTAGATCCTGGCATTAAGTCAATCTGATGACTAATCTTCCTCATTGGCGGCAAACCCTCAGGCACATTTTCTGATATAATATCAGGAAATTCTGCTAACAGATGTTCAACTTCTACTGGAATGTTAGTAGTATCTTCTCTTTTTACATGAGGAATTAATGCATAACACATTGAATCCCTCTTTATACCATCCAAATTTTTTTTGCCATCTACTAAACAAATTCTAGCATTATTGCATACCTTTTCCTCAACCTCCTTTAATGGCTTCAGTTTGTGGCGTACTCCATATTTTGTCAGGGAATAGGTATTTGCATGTCCATCATGCGCTGCACGTCTATCAAATTGCCATGGTCTTCCAAGCAACAAATGGCAAGCATCCATCGGCAAAATATCACACAGGACCTCATCCTGGTATCTTCCAATTTTGAACTTGACCAAGCATTGTTCACTGACCAATGCTCTATGATCCTTCTGCAACCATGCAATCCGGTATGGATGCGGGTGCTGTTTTCTTTCTAGCTTTAATTTAGCTACCATTTCCTCAGAAACCAAATTATCTGTACTACCATTATCAATAATAATATTACAGATTTTACCTGAACATTTGCACCTCGTGCGAAATAGGCTTTTCTGCTGATCTGGTTCCTTCTCTTCATTCAACAAAGTTCTTCTTGTGATCATCACTTCTCCGTGCTCTGCTTCTTCAGAATGCTCGGATTCAACACCATCCTCAGCAACTGCAGCTCTGGCATTTCCTTCAGGCCTTCTATTTGGTGCTTCTTGGTGTTTGGGACACTCATATGATCGATGCCCTTCTTCTCCGCAATTAAAATAGGTTCCACGGAATCTGCCTCTGCCATATCCGCGTCCACCTCTACCTCTGCCCCTTTGATAATCATTGTTCTGGTTACGGGGTCGGTAAGCATTCTCCTCCTTCTGTTCCTGGCGATTGCTGGTTTCACCATTCTATTTTTGATCATCATATTTGATTCCACTGGTTCTTCCACCAGTTCTTCCACCACGACCTCTTCCTCTTTGCTTGCTGTCAAATCTGCGATTCAGTTTCTCTTCTACTTTCAGAGCAAACTGATAAGCATCTTCAATGCTGTGCATTCGAACCAGACTCAATTCCTCTTGCACGCTGGTCCTCAACCCATTAATGTAACGGGCTACTCTTTCCTTATTTGCTTCCGTATGACCGGTTCTAATAGAAATTTTAAAAAATTCCTCGGTATACTCTTTAACAGTTTTGCTGGACTGTCGCAAACTCTGCATTTTTCTCAGCAGATCTAATTCGTAATCTGCTGGGATAAACTGCCATTTTAATTTTTCCACCATTCGATCCCACCTGGAGATCTTTTCTTTTCCTCTCCGGTTTCTTTCTAACTGCACTCCTTTCCACCAAATGCCAGCATGCCCTTTTAATTTTGTTCTGGCAAATTTTATTCGATTTGGATCTTCAACGTCCTCATAATCGAAATATTCTTCCATATCATTAATCCAGTCAATTAATTCTTCTGGATTTAAATTTCTAGAATACGTAGAAACGTCAATCTTTGGCCTTTTCCCAATCTACGAAATGGCTTTTATCATTCGCGACTCTGCGGCACTCATTTCTTCTTCTTCCTCTTCAGACGGGTCTTCAACGCCGTCATCATCGCTGCGATCTTCTCCTCTTGGCTCTATTCCCCTGCGCAATTCTTCCTGCAATGCCAACACTTGTCTCTGCAATGCACGAAAATCTCCTTCAGGAACCACGTTCCTTCCAGCACCACGATTTCTTCGTGGCGGCATTCTGTCTCACAGTTTCTCAAAAACCCGTAACCCCAGATCCTGGTGTGAGCTGCCTCACGTTCGGCGTTCTGCTCAACACGCTCAGAATCTTACTGCTCTGATACCACTTGATGGGGAACCAAATTAACCACAAATAAAATGACGCAATTTTATTTGAAAGACGCAGTTTTATTAATTCGAAGCATGGAAGCTTTTACAATAAATCACCATGAAAATAAATACACAGTGCTTTAAATGCAAAATACAGCCGCAGCCTTCCTCTCTTCCTCCAGCCTCCCGAATCCTTCAAATAAATCCCTTTTATGCTCTATGCTTCGTGCTGCATCGCCGTTCGTAACCGCCTTAACGGCTTTTGGAACGGTCATATGGAACGGCCTTAACGGCCTTTGAAACTACCGCTTGGAACGGCCTTCACGATCTCAGGCACTGCCACTCGGAACTGCCACTTGGAACTGCCACCTGGAACTGCCACTTGGAACGCCACCTGGAACTGCCACTTTGCTTTGTCTGCTAAGGTGTCGCGATATCGCGACCCTTCTTTGCGTTTTGGCTTTGGCGGCCAAGGTGTCGCGATATCGCGACACTTCTTTGTGTTTTGGCTTTGCCGACCAAGGTGTCGCGATATCGCGACACTTCTTTGTGTTTTGGCTTTGTCGGCCAAGGTGTCGCGATATCGCGACACTTCTTTGTGCTTTGGCTTTGCCGGCCAAGGTGTCGCGATATCGCGACACTTCTTTGTGCTTTGGCTTTGGCGGCCAAGGTGTCGCGATATCGCGACACTTCTTTGTGCTTTGGCTTTGGCGGCCAAGGTGTCGCGATATCGCGACAACTTTGGTGTCGCGATATCGCGACCATTAGTTGCATTTGCCATGGTGCTCGAAATACGTCGCGATATCGCGACGATATTTGCGTCGCGATATCGCGACCAATAGTTGCTTTTGCCATGGTGCTCGAAATACGTCGCGATATCGCGACGATATTTGCGTCGCGATATCGCGACCAATAGTTGCTTTTGCCACGGTGCTCGAAATACGTCGCGATATCGCGACGATATTTGCGTCGCGATATCGCGACCAATTTTATACTTAGTCAAATTTTGCAAATTGTGAACTTTTTCAAACTTTGAATTTTTTTGGTGATGCAAGATTGCTGTGTTGCCCGAGATGCTCCTGCATCAATTAGCATGTATGCAGATTTGACTGAGAACTGCCCATTTTTGATAGCTTCCCATATTACATGATCCTACTCAGGTCTCATGGAAATGAATTGTTGATGCAGGATGCTTTGGATTTCTTCTGATTCAGCTTCAAATCCTTGAATCCTTATCTATTTCCAAATAAGCCTCCCTCTATCCTGTCTCATGAAATCAACCACTTTCCTTCCTATGAGATCCTCTGTGATTCTTTTGATCCTTGCTCGATGAGGAACCTGAGATAAAAATTCATCCTTGGCCCACCGGTCATCCCATAACCTAATATTCTACCCGTTACCTAGAACCCATCTTAGGCCTTTCTTTATGACCTCTCTACTTGTTAAGATTGCTTTCCAGAACACCGAACCTCTATTGTGCACCATGTCATTTAGGAATTCGGTATCTTGAAGATATTTTCTTTTAATTATGGCAGTCCACTCATTCTCCTCATTGTTAATGAGATGCCAAGCTTGTTTTGCTAGCAAGGCTATGTTTAGAAGACATGATCCTTATAGGTGCAGGGGATTTTTTTTCTTAATCGCAACATTCCTTCCTTTGCTTTGCTTTGGTACTTTTCTGGTGAAAGTCTCTAACTATGTGGCTTGGTAATGGTTATAGAAAACCAAAAAATCAAGGTCATTTTTAATTGGCCACCTAGATTCTATCATATTTGTTTGAAATCTCATCATCCACCATGCATGAACCTTCCCTTCTATCCATTTTGACCCCTTATTTTGTATCCTAGTGATAGTATTATCATATAAGACATGTTTGGGATCATTCTTGGGGTCATGGTCAACTAAATGTTCATAAATATCGTGCCATGGAAGCAATGGTTGCATCCTTTACACATGCTACTCTAATTATTCATCCTCACCATTATTCCTGTAATCTTCAATGTCCCTCTTGGGGGACATGTGGTATATTTTGGTAGGGATTCAGTTCAGAATAGCTTGTCTATCTATAAATTTGTTGATAGGATCATGCTTCTATGGTTGTGGTATTTCTAACAATCCCAATTCTTTTAGGGCTTAAGTAATCTGCTTGTGTTACCCTTTTTGGAGACAATAATACCTTCAAATTGGAATGACATTGTACATGTACTAGTTTTACCTATACCTATATCGTATCTAAAGTTTATTTGTTCTATTTGCCTAACATACTCCAAAGCAAATAATATATCTATAACATAATGGGGGAGCAAAAAATATTTTCTCATAAACCAATAGAGTCATATAACAATCCTGAGTAAGGATGAACTAGTCACCCTCTTCTGCATGTCTGTTCTACAAAAAATTTATTGCTTTTGGGGTTAGTCTTCTTCTTTATCCATACATGATTTTTAGGGTTGGCCCTAAAAATTTCTTGATGAAATCATAGTAATATTCTATCTTATACAATACATTAGTCCATTCACACATAGGTAGGGTTATCCCTTGCTTGTATATATCACGCACTAAAATAAAAGAAAGCTCTTGGGCCATAAAACAAAAGAAAATCCAAACTAAATATGAAGAAAATTTGAAAGAAGCATGAGAAACCTTCTTCATTAAATACAAACCCTCGTGAACTTGGTGAAAGATATATCATGGGAAGTCAAAAAACATGGACCTTAGGCTTTTATCCATAACTGAAGACTCATAATTTTTAGGGTTTGAAAGGTAATTGACCAATGCAATCTGCCATCCATAGACCTTTTCATTAGACTTCAGGCTCACCACCATAGCAAATATAGAAAATATCTTTGGGTTTTTGAAATCTTTCAGGGGAACGGGGGTTTCAGGTATGGTCTCTCCAATAGGTGGTTTTTTAATTGCATTACCAAGAAATTCCTTATGCTCTTTGATGGGATAAAATATTTCTCCTGGTCTGCAGGGTTGAAAGCTTTTGGATTTAATGTGGGTACATGACCAGTAGCAAAGATGAAAACAAAAGTGTCTAGGCTTATCACACATAGGTAGGGTTATCACACATAGGTAGGGTTATCACACATAGGTAGGGTTATCACACATAGGTAGGGTTATTCACACATAGGTAGGGTTATCACACATAGGGATCCTCCTAAAAGGCATCAAATTTTTGATGGTAGCCTAGATTGGCCTTTTTCACATTCCACTTTAAAACTAAATCTTCAACTCAAAACTTCCTGAAAGTAGTCTTTTTATCAAACCATCCCTTGGTATCAGCCATGCACTTTTTATGGTGATTATAAGCCTGCTCTCTTTACTCTTCTAGTTGTAGGAGTTGCATCAATCTAGCTTCCATTGGTTGACTTTCTTCAATGTCAATCTGGTTGAGAAACTTCAAAGCTGGTATTTCTATATGTATGGGCAAAATAGTCTCTTTAGCATAGACCATAGAATAGGATGATGTATCAATAGATTTTTTAATTGAAATCCTATTAGCCCAAAGTGCTTGGTTGATAAAGAAGTGCCAACTTATCATGTTATCCTTTAGAGTCCTCTTTAGAATTCTAAGAAGATTTTTGTTTGTAGACTCTACAAGACCATTCCCTTGTGGGTAGTAATTGGAGGAGGTCTTAAAGTATATACCATATTTGCTATTAAATTAAATCATATTTTCTCCAATAAAGGTTGATCCATTATCTGTGACCAATGCATCTGGTATGCCAAACCTTGTAATCAAGCTCTCTAAGAACTCAATCACAACTTCCTGATCAAATTGTTTAGTGGGAATTACTTTAGCTCACCTAGTAAATTAATTCATAGTAGTGAGTATATATTTATGACCTACTAACAAATTTGGTTCTATTAATCTGATGAATTCTAACCCCCAATGTTGGAAAGGCTCTTCAACTTGGATAGACTTCAGAGGCATAGGGACATTTCTATTTCTCCCTATGTATATTTGACATTCTTCACACTTTCTGGTCATTTTGAAAGTGTCTAAGAAAATAGAGGTCCAATAGCAACCTATCTTAGTATGTTTAATGTAGTGGTCCTCCCTAAGTAATGTCCACCAGATAGACCTCCATGAAATTCTTTTAGAACTCTTTGTTTATGATCCCCCTTTATGCACTTTAGCAGTATGCCATATTTGTTTTTTCTATACAAACCTTATGGCAAAAGAGTGTATCTCAAATATTGGGTCCTGTACCTTCTTCTTTTTGAAGTGTTCATATTATCTAGGAATTTTCCAATATGAAAATACTCCACAAGATCATCAGTCTAGTCAGTATTCTCCAAGGTTTGATCTTGTTTTGAATTCAACATTAGGCCATGGTAGGCTATATGATCATTTTGAGTTTTCTTAGCCAAATATTGGCATAGGGATATACCCCTTTCAAACTTGGTTGGATGTATATCTACATCATACTCCTATATCTTCATTACCCAGCCTGCACTTTTCTCACCAAGTTCTCCTTGTATTACAAAATTTCTAACATTAGGGTGTATCACATAAACAATGGTCTTGCTTTGTGATAGGAAGTGCCTAAACTTCTTTAGTGACTTTATAACTGCATATACTTATTTTTTGATGAACTTATATCTCTCTTCATGGTTTTGCATGGTCTAGCTTGTGATAGGTTCTCCTTGTATTATAAGCTCCTTTCTGTGTAAGAACTACAACATAACTTTCATATTATTTGAAAACATATAAATTGAATATTCTAGAGTAATAAGGATTAACCAACATAGGTGCTTGAGCTATTTCTTCCTTTAAATTTTTGAAGGATTATTTTCTTGGATCTATCCATTTGAACTAGGCATCTTTCTTTAGGAGTTCTATCACAATCTGTGCAAAATATGCTATAAAATTACATACTAAATTTATCTATCCAAAAAAGGATTGCAAATATTTCTTATTTTTTGGTAGGGGAAGATCAAAAAATGCTTTTACTCTATCAATATTGATGGCCAATCCAATTTTTGAGATGACATGGCCAGGTAGAATTCCTTCTTCTATAAAAAATATGGTTTTCTTTGGGTTCAAAGATATGCTGAATTCCCTACACTTTTCAAATACCTGCTCAAGGTGTTCTACATGGTCTTTTTTTGGTGAGAGAAGACTATCATATCATCTAAATAGATGACTATGACTTTATTAGTAAGTTATCCAAAAGCGACACCCATTTCCCTTTGAAAATTTGCTCTTGCATTGGATAAACCAAAAGGTATCCTCTGATACGTAAATGTCCCTCACTTGGTGGTGAAGGCAGTCTTGTATTGATCTTCATATTTAACCCATACCTGATTATAACCAGATAATCCATCCAATAAGGAGAATCTCTTTGATCCTACTATTGCATGCAAAGTTTTATCTATCTATGGAAGAGGGTAAAGATATTTCAAAGAAGCTCTGTTCAGGTTTCTAAAGTCTACGCACAATATAATATTCCCATTTTTAATTCTAACTGGTACTATATTAGCTACCCAAGTAGAGTGTTTAATGGGGAATACTATTTTGGCTTCAAGGAGATTTAACAACTTTTATTTCATTAATATTTCTATATTTGGGTTAACAGGCCTTTGCTTTTGCCTGAAAGACTTTGCATCTTCTTCCAACTCAATGGTGTGATGGATGGTTTCTTTCCTGTATACTTTGAGATATCTATACACCCAAGCAATAATGTTTAGGAATTTCTTGCATAATTCCATGATCTAGTTTAAATATTCTTTTGTACAATTAACTCCAACTTTGATCATTTTTCCTGGCTCTAGTTGAACCTCCTTATACCAAAATTTATCAAACTATATTTTGTGATATATTTCTCGGTCATTATTATTAAAAATGCTTTCAAGGGTGATCATTCCCTTCGAAACATGATTATTTTTTCATTAGATTAGGCCTTCTTCTTCTTCATATTCTAGCATTATTCCACTCAAGCAATTTATTTTATAGGTTAAGAAATAAAATATATATTCATCGTTTTCAAATACTTGCCAAAAAATATTTTTATCTAGCACAGAGGGTTTGTATATGAGCCTTATGGTTTTGGACTTCTAGATGACATTGACGATGGGGTAGAAATTTACCCTTAGAGATGCTAGCAGATCAATGTGGGTATTTTGCTCTCTAGGAATCGCTTTGATGTTCAAAGATTCAAAGGCTTATAGGAGGTCCCACACCTTATTTCTATATGCTTTAAGATAGTGCTATTTACTTACACACATTTCTGTGACTTGATTCACAATGAGTTCTGAATCCCCTTATATTTATAGTTATTTGTTACCTAGATTTTTAGCTTTTATTAGACCCAAAAAAAGTGCTTTATACTCATAAGCATTGTTTGTAGAACTCCAAGTCAATATATAAGAGAAAACCTTCTCTTTATCTGTAGGATAAATTAGCACTATGTCGGCACCAGCCCTATTTTTGCATCTAGAACCATCAAAGAAAAGCCTCCAGAGTTGATTATTAGGCTCATCTCCTCTAGGAGTGGGGGCCGCTTGGTTTTTTGGATTCATAATGGAGTAACTTCCCATATCGATTTTGACCATAGGATTGAAATTTTCAGAGAGAATTGGTCTTCTTTTTGAAGTTCCTCCAAGGTCTCCTCCATTAGATCAAGGTCTTCCATTATTTTGTCATAATATTTACATTACCGACCTCTTCTATCTTTTCTATGTGGAAGGTGGATGATTTTTCATTAAATTTCTTGATTCTTCTACCTTTAAAAGGAATTTCGAAATTCAAATAGTGTAAAGATATATATCCTCCTATATTAGCCATGAATTCTTTGGATAAACACATACCAAAGTATGGTTCCAAATCCACTACCACCACTTCTTGTATTACTACAATTTGGGTTATTCTATGAAGTTTTATAGGGATGTCTTTGATTACTCCTACAATCTTGACTGGAGTGCCATCCAACTATAGAACTCTTGGACTGCTCCTAAGTGTATTCCATTCCCACAATGTCACACACTACTTTTGGTATTACTATGGTAGCAGCACCTGAATCTATCATGCAATTATGTACAACCCATCCTTCCATTTGAAGAAATAGATAAAAGGGGGGTGGTTTGTTCTTTCCAGTAGTAGATTTTAGGTTTTATTGAACTATATTAGAGTAAGAGGAGTTCTTACCTTTGCCTTTCATTGATCTCAAATATTCTTGCAACAGATCAATTTGGTCAAGAAATTGCAGGGCATCATACATACTTACTTTTGAAGGGGTTTTTTCATTTTCTCTACTATATTAAAGGAAATTGAATCTACACTCTTTTCTCTCTTTAGCGAAAGCATCATATTTTTTTTATGTACCCTTGAGTTTCTTCTATTCTCTATATCTTAGTCAAATAAGGGAATCTTAATTTCTCCTTAGCCTGCTCTTGAGTCTCCATCTCTTTTTGTGGGGTAGACTCTTTACATACTTTTGATCCAATGTTCTACATGGGGACTTGAGTCTTTTTTCATAATGGGTATACCTTTTAGGTAGAGTTTAGGGGACGGAGGGAAAACTTAAAGGTTGGAGTTCTTGGGGATCTACCTGTAGAGGTTTCTTACCCAATATTGTCATAACAACTACTTGTTCTACTGAAGGCATCATGAAATTGTGGTTCTCTTCTTTGATCATGTTTACATGTCCCTTCAAGGTTTTCTCTATCTTTTCAATGACTATTTTTTATACATAGTGTTGATGAATCTTACATAAAATTTCTTCATGCGAGTCATTACATGTAGAAAACCAGTAGTTAGAATCTGTGGAAGGAGTTGTAGATTCTTCATCATCATTTGCATAAACTACACTCAATATTTCTTGGCCCTTGTTACTTGAAGAGACTTGATCTCTCATCACTTGTAGAAACCTTCTTGGTTGAAAACTTCTCTTGGATTCCCTTATTTTCATTGATGTGATCTCGTTGGTTAAATTCCTCATTACTGATTGTATGTCGAGTAGGATGGCAAGCTAAGTTTCATGGGCTGACTAAGTAGGTAATGCAAGTAGCAAAAGAACTACAAGACTAGGGGATAAAACTGGTAAATTCTGAGGCATTTGTATCACTAGAATAGATGGTTTCCCACACCATTTTGGAAGCTCTATGTTGGGATAATGAGAAGAACTTTAGGATCTAGTACTCGAAGATTGAGGAATATCTAGAAAAATTGGCATTACTACCTTTTGTCGGAACCTTCCACTAGAAATGAGGTCTTTCTCTACTTTGGATACCACTTGAAATATATTAGGGAAATTGAATACCCAAAATTACCTTATAATAATATTGATATCAAAATCAAAAGCCCTTAGATAATAGTATATGACTTGTTCATTGGTTGGTCTCAACCCATTAGGCACTCTTTCCCAAGTATGATTAAATATAATGTTAAAATCCACTATCTCTTCTTAAGGATATTTTTGAATGATGGTGAAATGGCTAAGCAAGGAGAAAGGATCTACATGTTGGTTAAATTCATCTACTAACCTTCAAGTGAGTTCAACCCACCTAGTAATATTTTGAATACAGAGTTCTCTATACTAGTAGAACATTTTTTCTTTTAGGGAAATGACCAACAATTTGATCATCACGTCTTCCTACATGATGTTTTATATGTCTACCAAAGAAGCAATGTTTAGACAGTGCTTATAAGTTGTATTTCCTGTACCATCATAGGAGGGAAACGACTTCAAAGCTACAACAAGAATCATATTTTAAGCTATAAAATTTTGAGGACCCATGTGATTCCATGTGAAGTAAGCTGGAGGATGTGTAGCCATTGTAGCTATTGTGCTTGCTTGTGCCATAACTATTGGCTATCGTACTTGAAGATACATCGATAAAAATATTGGGTAAAATAGCAGGTTAGGGTAGTGATATTGGTAGTAGGTGGGTTTGATATAGCAAACAAAATTGGATGAACCATAAGGTTGTTGAGGTTTAAGTCAAAGAACTCAATGGGCTCTTCAGAGTTTTTTGCTTTGGATTTGGTTATCGTAAATATGGATGTTTGCAATATTTAACCAAAAAAAATATAAGGTATTTCTTGGATCTATACCTTCGAACGAAGTCTCTAGGTGATTGATTTAGATATAAACATAACAAACACAAACACAAAATATTTTAAATGTAAAATATTTTGGCATTTGGTCCCACCAAGAGTGCCAACAATTTTTGGTAAAAAATCAGCTTATGGTTGTGATTGCACCCATGACCTTGCCAAAATTGAGTATACGAACTAAGTTTAAAGAGATTCCATCTAATATCCAGAGAAGGTTGGTTCCTTTGTGGTTTTTTATAATAAAATGGAAGGAATAAATTTAATATAAGAAATGGAAATATAGCTACTTCTAGAACTTTTCTTATGGTGTAGATTAAACAATTATGATAAATACATGTAACTCGCAATCTAAACATTTTTTGTACCTTCATGTAGAAATCATGGTTTCTTAATGTGATTTAGATATTTATATAACACATGCATCTATAAAGTTATTAACTCCAACAATATTGTTTATAACGTGCATGAATCCAGATGATAGAATAAATACAATGTATATTTTAGTAATGTAAATAGAAGCATCAAACATTCATACATGCATTTACGCACAACAAACCAAAATCCAATAGAAGCGTATTTCATTGCTTAAATTTAGAGTACATACATCCAATCCTGTAAACATCTAAAATTCACCCCCTATTTTAGGTGTGCTCCCTATTATATATACTCTATATAAGAATATTTTGATAGCTAACAAACTCTATGATCTTCAATTAGTTACAAAAAAATTGTTACTAAAAATATGCCAATCTATTTTTTCATGGCTTCTATTGGTCAAGGAAGGAATTAAATCACCAACAGCAAGAGGTTAAGATTTGATGCTTCAATCACTGTCTGACATTGGTTTCCAATACATGTCCTTATGAAAGTGCATTTAATTATTTCTATTTTTGTTCACCTATTCAATGAAAATCTATCATGTTGCAAAATAGTGACATATTGGTTCCTTGTATCATTTTCCTCTTTTAGACCCACGAAACTCTGTCATGTCACAAAATCCTGACATCTTGGTGTCGTAGATCCTTTTACTCCTTTGGACTCGTAAAACTCTATCATGTCGCGAAATCATGACATCTTGGCACCTTGGCTCCTTTTCTTCCTTTGGACCCGTGAAACTTTGTCATGTCACAAAATCATGACATCTTGGTGCCTTGGCTCCTTTTCTTCTTTCGAACCCGTAAAACTTTGTCATGTCACGAAATCATGAAATCCTCATGTCTTGGCTCCTTTTCCTCCTTCAGACCCACAAAACTTTATCATGTCATGAAATCACGACATCTTGGTGCCTTGGCTCCTTTTCCTCCTTCAAACCTATGAAACTTCAACATATCACAACATCGTGGCATGATTTGTGCCTTAGTTTTTCTTTGTCTTTCCTCCACAAAAATTGAAAAATGGTTTGAAATTCAAAAAATCATCATCATCTTCAGTGTGGTCTTTTTAGACTAACAAGAGTTAGCTAATGCTAAAGAGGAATAAGAGATGGATCAAAGCAAGACTATAAGTGATGGGGTGATTGTAGCCCGAGTTGAAGTTTGAAGTTTTATCATTCCAATAGATAGCAAAAGGATATTTATGAAATCAAAACACATTACCAATTTGTCACATGATCATTTAAATGGGGACCATTAATAGATACAAACTATGAAAGTACACAAATAAGCTAAGGACAAGGGTGTAAAGTTGTGTACCTACTATAATAGTGAGCATAGTCAATTGTGGAAAATGGGTATTTGTATAGAGTCTTGGCTTACAATGGGTAATGGACTCAAAGGATACATTCATTACAACTGAGTAAGATCATTTTTACAGTGGGTGCATCACTTTATACCCTTGTCCTTGACCTCTTTATGTATATACACAGTCTATATATGTTGTTGTTTACCATGTATATGATCATGTGATCAACTGCTAAGGTATTTTGATTTCCCTCTTGACCTTTGGATTCAAGCACAATAAGTAAACATCCTTTTGATATACATTGGAATGATAGAGCTTAGAACTTCAACCTTGGCTACAATAACCCCATAACTCATAGTTTCACTTTGATCCACCTCTTCTTCCTCTTTAGTATTAGCCAAATCTATTAGAAACTACTTTTCATTTTGGTGGTACTATGTAAAACAAACAAAATTTTATTTTTCAACAATCATAGAATAGAATAAGCAAAAAAATACACAAGGAAGCACACCAAAATATTTATACACAAGTTTGTAACAAAAGAATCCTAGCCCTCTATTGAAACTTCAATGTTGAGAATATAGTCTCCAATGACATCATTTGTATACATGATAAGTCATTAATAGAATACAAGCTCTCCTTAGGGCTCATGTCCATGCACTCTACACTATTAAATTTTCCCATTTCAAAGATAGAGTGAGAATCGAGAATCATTTATATTAAAATCCATGTTTGAAATATTTTGGTCCCTTTCTCAGTAGCAACCTTCTCGATGAGTTCAATATTGGAAAACTTTAGAGAAGTGGGTCTATCCTTTCTTTCCAAAGGTTTCTTCCTAGCCATTTTCTATTCAAAGGAGGAAATAGATAAAATATAGAAAGTGGATCTTGGTTTATGGGAAGAGGATGACTCTTCCTTAATTTTTGGTATGAAGGCTTTACACTTGAAAATGTAAATATTTCCTAGTACCAATATGGATCAACATGTATGGGTTACCCATTGAATTCTGGGAAATGGATATCTTGAAGACAATAGGCAACAATTGATAAATTTTTGAGATATTTTGAAAACTACAAAAGAAAAATTCTTAATTATTTATGCTTGGATATTGGTCATGATTGATAGCAGTAAATCTTTACCATAATCAACCATTCTTAAATATGAGGATAAGTTGTGGATCTAAACCATAGATTTTGAAAACATATCTTTTAGATATAGAAGATATCATGAGGGGTGTTCTATGTATATAGATGATGTCATTGGAGGTTATATTTGAAGCATTAATGTTTCCTTGGAGGACTAGGATCTCCTAGTTATAAATGTATGTATAAATAGTTTGGTATGTTTCTTGGTATATTATTTTTCTTATTCTATTCTATGCCTAGTTAAAAACAAACTGCTATTTGTTTTACATAGTACTACCAAAATAAAAATGTATTCCTCATAGATTTGGCTAACATTAAAGAGGAAGAAGTGGTGGATCAAAGAAATACTATGAGTGATGGGATGATTGTAGCCCAAGTTGAAGTTGGAAGCTCTATCATTCCATAGCAAAAGGATGCTTACCAACCACACCTGAAGCCAAAGGTTAAGAGGGAAATCAAAAAACCTTAGTAGTTGGTCAAATTATCATATACATGGTGACCAAAAATAGATACACTATAAATGTACATGAAGAGGCCAAGGACAAGGGTGTAGCGTGATGCATATTAGATTTTTATGGGAGGTAGTATGACCACAAGATGTAAAATAACTAATCTTATGTGAATGTAAACTAATGTCACAATAATATGCAAGAAAATAATAAGACGAACATCTACAAAAAAACTCAAAAATATACCATTAATGAAAGTGAAAAAATTAGTACAATGCTATATAATGGAGGAAATTAACACTCCATATACAAATGTGAAAGGATTACATTGTATCATAATCCTAAAATATAACACACACACTCTATAACCACTTCCTCTCTCAAAAAACACACTATGAGGCCTTTATATAGAAAGATAGATTCCTTGGCCCTTACTCTACCTAGGATTTATGTACATGTGGACGACATACACATTTACAACTTGCACATTGACACTTTTGTATTTATTACAATACTTGAAGTAACTAATATACTTCACTCTAAACTCCTACTCTAGCTATGTACCAAAGGTGGTACATTTACATAACCTGAATGATGTAATATACTCTAACAAACCCATGTATTACATTATTTGGATATTAAAGACTTTAGTCTTCAATATGGATCTTTTTTGTGGCGTTGGAGGTTGAGTTCTCCTTCTTTGTTGTATATATCTTGTTCAAGTGAGTAGTTAGTATCTTCATAAAATAGTATATTTACTAAGATAGCTTTGACTTCATGATCATCTATAAGATCTTATAGTTCTTCAAATTCTTGAATTATTTGAATTAAATGTACCTTTTGATTTCCTTCTCGTTATTCCAATTGAGAATAATTTTATGGTCGCTGAAGTGTTCCTGATGAGGATCAATTTGAGATTAATATTATCTTGGTTGGAATACCCTATTTGGTTGGCTTCCATGGCTTGTTTGATCTCCCCGATTCTATTTTTTGGGATTGAATCTAAATTAATTAGTACTATGGCATTTTCTCCTACATACATGACAATAATAGTTATTCCATGGTCTTCGTGCTTTTGATGATGAGGTAACATTTTCCTATGAAGTATGTTTTGAAACCAATGCATTGTTAGTCATTTCATTCTTTACTGTATTATCCACCTAATATTCTTTAAGAATATTTATTAGCTCATCAAATGATGTATCTTTACTTAGAATCTATAAAGATGTAACTAGATGCTTGTAGCTATCTAGAAGTGCTCTCATGGTAACTTGAACAAGGAATTTATCTTCAAATTTTTCCCCTAAGGTTAATAATTTTCCCTTAATGTCTTCTACCTTCATGAGGAATAGTTCTATATTTTCTCCAATGATTATTTTTAGGGAATGTAATTGAGTTTGAAGATCTAGGATACTAGCTTTATTTTTCCCTTCAAATATTTTCTCTAGGGTTTTCCAAGCTTTTATGGATGTTCCTACTGAACTCATGTAAGGTTGTGTTTCATCTGTGATGGCAAAATTTATTATCATCAATTCTTTCGCATCATTATCTTCAAACTTATAGATTTTTTTATCACCTAAATTAGGTTTAGTAGTTATTATTTTTACTATCTCCCAAAGCTTCTCAACTATTAAAATTGCCCACACTTTAATTTTTTAATGAGGATTAATTTGGACCTTTAAGTAGTTGAGATTCTGTGAGAATGAATTTATTTATTTTCATGATGATTCTTTATGGATTCCTTGTCTCCTTAGTGATTTATAATAAGCTATAAGCTTAATAAAGTGCTTTAGTAAATAATAGTTTACCTTTTGAGTTGATTTTGTAATGTTTTATAAATAATGATAATCAACTTTTATTTCATCTTATCTCTCGTAAATAACTATGCACTTAGTTTTGAAGTTCTCTATGGTTGGATTTCTTTTGTCTCTTTAGTATGTGTATGATACAAGTTTAAGTATATAATTCCAACTCACTCCTTTAAGTAAATGATGAACTTATTTTATAGCCCTTGATATTAATATTTTAATGTTTCTAAATTCCAATAATAATTTTTTGGTGTAGTATACCTTATAACTCTTTAATTTGGAATATTAGAAAACAATAATATTTACAATAATATAATTTAATTTTCCAAGTAGAAACCCTTATAACTCCTATGGTTTTTTAATTGCAAATATTAAACTATTAAGTATATAAATCTCCTTTACTTTTGCTTTCAAATGTATGGTTGATTTTGCTATTATTTCTAATGTAAATAACTGAATAGTTTCAACCTTATATTATACTCCTTATACTTCCCTTATAAAAGCAATTTGATTAAAGGTAAAACCCTTACCTTTATAAATTTGCAACTCCTAAGTAATGAACGTTGGAGTATGTCTTACTGTGTGCTACTGGCATACGTATGACAATGGTAGTAGTTCTTTAATGCTACTTTGATCCTTTTGGTAACCTTGAACTTGGTCCTTTAATGCAGTCTACTCATTTTTCACTACGTATGGATACTCTTTCTGGCTCATTGTGTATATGTTGTTCTCCTCCTTGATTTTAGGCACTTTAAATAACATGAATGTCTCTTGACATTAGAAAAGTATCGCTCGATGGTCACATTATATTTCTTCAACACTTAATCTTCCTTGTAAAATGTTGATGCTCTTAACACTTGATGTATTCATTGCTCAAATGTGAGGATGGAAGATATACATTATAGTCTCTTCGAACATTGTTCAATGAGTTTTCCACACTCTCGGTTCGCTAAAATGATTATTACACCTTTCACTCCTTTGAAGGATGCCTTTAATGCTTGCAATATGAGCATTATGACTATTTAGATGCTCTCTCCCTATGCAGTCATTATGTAACTCTCTATTTTGATCTACCAAGTCTCACTTACATGTGAGAACATCTTGAATGTCTCCTTTCCTTCAGTACTTATTCTCCAATAGGTGCAATTTGTGCAATATTAGCTTCAAAACTTTTCTCCTTGAAGAACATGTGCTTATATTGAGAGGGGGGTGAACAATATAAGATAAAACTTTTTGCTTTTCAATCCATATGATAACATCAGAAATATTAAAGTAGTAAACATCACAAAAAGCATCACAAACATGAGAGACATGATTTGACATGGTTCACCCAATGTGGGCTACTCCACAGAGAAAATATTTCACTAAAATTTTCTCAACAAATATCTTGGGAAACATTTCCCTATTACAATGTTTATGGACCTCTATCCAAAGGAGACACCAATCCTCTAATCAAGTTCATGGATCTCTATCCATAGGAAACACCAATACCCTTAGCTAATTTGTTGATCTCTATCCATAAGAGAACTCCTTTCTCCTTTTATCTAGTTGGTGATCTTCCAAAAGAATTGTTGCCTCCACTGCACTAGCTAATGGATCTATATGCATTGAAGATTCTTGTACTCACTTAGAAGACCTATCCTCACTACCCTAGCTAATGGACCTCTATCCACTTGATACTGTCGTCCTCCATACTCTATCACCTCCAAATATTACTCTCATATCTGCCTCAAATTTGCACTAAATATAGTCCTTCGATCTAGCATAAATTTTTCCTCAAATATATATCCTCAAGCCTTAACACAAAGCTTGAATTAATTACAAATAAACTTTGCTATATATATTTCAAACCTTAACCCAAGGTTTGAACAAATTAATCAA
This sequence comes from Wollemia nobilis, assembly GCA_028583015.1. NCBI lineage: Eukaryota > Viridiplantae > Streptophyta > Pinopsida > Araucariales > Araucariaceae > Wollemia > Wollemia nobilis. Next base: position 262,710 of record JAQPPZ010017217.1, on the reverse strand, counting down.
CTAAATCTACTTACAAGTCTTCTCAAAGAATTATCTCAAATTTGCCTTGTAAGCTTCCACAAAATCTCACACTCATCTGTTCACAAGTCCTCTCTAGAACTTGTTCAATCTGCTCAACAAGTCCTCACTAGAACTTGTCCAAACTTCTCAACAAGTCCTCACTAGACTTGTCCAATCTGTATTGTAAGATTCCACAAAAGCTCACACCAATCTATCCACAAGTCCTCTCTAGAACTTGTCCAATATCACAGAAATATATAGAGAATTGTTAGAGACTCAATATGCTTCACACTCACCACAATGCTCAATCACTTTAAATATCTCTTTTTATCATAGAAAAATATAGATAATTGTTAGAGACTCAATATGTTTCATACTCACAAACATTCAACCTCTTTCTCAAATTAATTCAGAATATGGAACAATTTATTTTACAAAACTAGAACTATCATTTTAACACTTCCACTTGACTAGGCTTAACTAGCTCCACTCAATCAATCACTCAATGAAATACTCCTTGCTCATAAACCCTAGTCCAAGCATATGTACACTCACTCAATTATTTCCATTAATGCTTATCAAACAATCTCACATAACAATGATACTCATGATCTTTCACAAACCCTAGTTCAAGATAGTTCTCAACTTCACATAACAATGATACTCATGTTCTTTTACAAACCTTAGTTCAAGCATATGAAAGCTTTACTCAATGTTTCCAAAAATGCTTATCAAACAAGGTTTTTGTCATCAACTTTGACTCAAAAAACCTTTAACAATCAAACTCAACAATGCTTATCAAACAACCCTTTTATCTCCAACTTAGCATTCACAACATCCAAAAATCACTCACAAGGAAGATGTGCCCATACCTTTTGTTTGATGAAGAGTAGACCTCAAAAACCTCCTTCAAACACAATCTTCTTCTTTGCCAATTTTAAAGGTTAGATGACTAAATATCACACTAACACTCTCTCAGAAATATTTCTCAATTACAAAAATAATAAAACTCAAATACACCTTATTAATCCTTTGAAATTAGAAATCATCAAAATATACATAAAAAATAATTACTCAATTACTCCTTATATTATCCAATATTTAATTAACAACCTCAAAAAATCAAACCCTCAAAATAATACTCCCTACCCTTTTATCTCCCTCAAATACTCAATAACCAATTTAAAAAACAAAACTTTATAAACCTCCAAAAATATTTTTCATCCAACCTTAGCAAATCTGAAATATTTCATGCAACCTTGGCAAACATTAGCGCATACCTTTTATCTCAAGAAAAAGGCCTTGAAAAGTTTCAAACGTGAGACCACTCCCAGCTGAGTGCCTTATCGAGGCGCTAGCCTACGATGTGGGATATGAGCCTCCACATGAAGGGGAAGGCTCAATCCTTCCTCTTGTTATTTTATGATCGACATGATGCAAAACAAAACGCACTATTCTCCCTTGCAAAACCAACTCGATGGATTTCAAACATTGCTCTCCTTGCCTGCCAAAATTCTTGTCACCACTTACTATCACCAACTACACTACATAGCACTGTGTGGAGCAAAAGGAGCCTCACTCCTATTTTTTTTATCTTCTATCACCGAATACTTTAAAACACGTGAAATTATTTGTCTCTTCCTTGCACACAAATCTTTGGAGCTTGATAAATCGATAAAATGCTTTAAGCTTAAGATAAATTTTCTTGCCCCTATTTTATACACGAAGGTCAATGCCTTCGGAACATTGGTTCCACATTTGAATTTTGAATTCAAATTAATAATTAACCTTTATAACCCAACCTTAGGGTTATTTAATTAATATAAATTAATTTTATAATTAAATTATAATTAGTTTATAATTAATTTTATAATTTTAGAAGTTAATTAAATTAATTAATAAATTAATTTATAATGAAATTATTTTAATTTTTTTTTTTTTTAGCGAAAAACCTCTTACGGGGCCGCCTTGGTTTGAGAAACCACGAACAGGGGGTTCTACACCGTCAAAGTCACCCGGGAGTCGCACCCGACCTGCCCGCACCAACATCATCAATTGGATTTTGGGTAACCAATTCAACTTTTTAATAGGGTAGAGATTCAAACCTGTGACCTCCCTTGGAGGATTGCCCTCTCCTCTCCAACTCACCTACAACACCTGGATTATTATTTTAATTAATTTATAATTAATTTAAATCTCCCCATTTAATATTATAATAAAATATTATAATATTATTTTTCTTGGGCCTCTTCATTGCTCTTTGAACATCATTTTACCACTTGGAATTGGATCTAACCAACTAGAAGTGGACTTTCCTATTGTATTGATTGTAGAACCTAAAACTGATGATGCTCACTAAAACTACCACTGAAACTAATTCCTCTTGCACTGCTCACTAAAACTGACTTTTGACATTAATGAAAACTCAACTACTCAAAATGCCCAACAATCTTCCCCTTTGTCATTGATGACAAACCAGTTACCTTTTATAATTTCTTTAACCTTTTTCTGTTTTTATCCCCCTGGGAAATTGCTTCCCCTAACTCAATGCTCTCCCCTTAAATCAAATCTCTCCCCATTACTCAAATCTCTCCCCCTTTGACATCAATGGCAAAGGGTCACCTTTGGTACTTGGGGCTAAGAATGAGTCTCTTATTTTTGCCCCTCCCCCACATCCTCTTGAGGTGGTTAATTTTGGGGAGGGAGTATTACTCCAACTTTTCCTCGAAGATACTCAAAAGTCTCTTTTGAAAGTGGCATAGTGAAGATGTCTACTATCTGCTCCTTTGTAGTAACATATTCCAACTTGACCTGTTTATCTGTCACCTGTTCTCTTAGAAAATGATACTTGATCAAAATGTGCTTTGTCTTGGAGTGCATCACTATATTATTTGAGATACTTATAACACTTGTATTATCACATAATATAAGAATAGGATGATCATATTTTATCTTGAAGTCTTCTAGAGTTCACTTCATCCATAATACATGTGTACAACTGGATACCACTGCAATATACTCTGCTTCTACTATATATAATGTTACTGATGCTTGTTTCTTAGCCAAGAGACTAAACAGTCTCCAAGAAAGAATGCTCCTCCACTTTTGCTTTTTCTATCATCAATGCTACCAGCCCAATCTGCATCTATATAAACTATGAGTGTGAAACTATCACTTTTGGGATATTATAGCCCAAAATCCATAGTCCCTTTTAAATAACTGAGAATCCTCTTTACTACTATCACATGTGTTTCATTAGGTGCTACCTAAAACCTTACCACTAATCCCATTGATTGCATGATATCTGGTCTTGTAGTTGTAACATATAACAAGCTGCCAATCATAGATCTATGTAATATCTAATCCACCTCTGGATATTCATCATCCTTACTTAACTTACATCCTATAACCATGGGAGTACTTACTGGTTTGCAATCTTCTAACTTGAATTCCTTTAGCATCTCTTTTATATACTTGGTTTGTGAAAAAAATACTTCTTTCTCTGATTGTGAAATTTGAAGTCCAAAAAAGAGGACAACTCACCAAGAATAGACATCTCAAATTCATTATGTATATTTTTTACAAATTATTTACATATCTTATCATTTTTTCCCCAAAAAATGATGTCATCAACATAAACAACCATAATTAATAGATTATTTCCTTCATTTTTGATGTATAAGTTATTGTCTGCCATTCCTTTTCTGAATCCTTGTTCTTGAAGATACTTATCTAATCTTGAGTACCATGCTTTAGGATCCTGTTTTAGACCATACAATGCATTTTTCAATCTGCATACATAATTTGGTTTATCTATTAATATGAATCCCTATGGTTTTTCAATATAAAAATTTTCTTCTAGAACACCATTTAGAAATGTTGACTTGACATCCATTTGATATACCTTGAAGTTTTTAAAACTTGAGAAGTCTAAGAACATTCTTATGTCTTCAAGTTGTGCAACTGGAGCAAATGTCTCATAAAATTTAATTCCCTCTACTTGTGCATAACCTTTGCACACTGATCTTGCTTTATTCTTTACTTCCTGTCCATCTTCATTTAACTTATTTCTGAATACCCATTTTGTGCCAATCATATTTTTTTCCTTTGGTCATTGAACAAGTTCACAAGTCTTGCTTTTATCTATCTTATCTAATTCCTCATCAATTTCCTTAATATAAAACTTATATTCACTTGCCTGATTGAAATATTTTGGCTCAATCTTAGATAACAAAGAAAAAATTACTTGTTCAAATGGTGTTATTAATCTTCTCCTTGTCTGTCTTTCATCTGTATTCCCAATGATTATATCCTTAGGATGATGTTTTTGTGCATACCTAGATGGAGTTTTAGGAACAAGTCCTTGTGTTTCTTCCTCTTCTTCTTCTTATTCCTCACGAAACTCTTCTTGACAACTTCCATCTTCCTGATACACAATTTTTTGAACTGGTTCTCTTGAATCTATCTTCTCATCAATTGTTACATTTATACTTTCTACAATAGTGCATGTTCTTTTGTTGAAGCATATATAAGCTTTAATCTTAGTAGAATAACCAAGAAAAATTCCTTCATCACATCTTGGATCAAACATGCCCAAGTTTTGCTCTTCTCGTCTTATGTAGCACTTGCTTCCAAAAACCTTGAAGTATTTTACAATGGCCGGTCTTCCATTCTAAATCTCATATGGAGTCTTGTGATGGTTAACCCTCATTTAAGCCCTAGTTATTATATATACAGATGTTTTGACTACTTTCCTCCAAAATCCATCTGAAATTTTGGACTCATTCAACATAACTCTAGCCATATTCTCAATAGTCCTATTTTTCCTTTAGACTACTCCATTTTGTTGAGTTCTTGGAGTTGAGTATTCTCTCTTGATTCCATGTTTTTCACAAAAATATAAAAATTAATTTGAGGTAAATTCTCTTCCTCTATCAAATCTTGAACACTTAATCCTATTTCTAATTTCATTTTCAACCCGTTCTTTAAATGCTTGAATTTTTCAAAAACTTCTGACTTATCTTTTAGGAAAGCTACCCAAACCATTCTTGAGTAGTCATATATAAAAAATATGAAGTAACTCTCACTTTGAATACTCTGTGTTCTAGTAGGACCACATATATTAGTATGTATTAGACTTAATGGCTCAGATGACATATATCCCTTTGATTTAAAGCTTGTTCTAGTTTTCTTTCCATGTTGACAAGGTGCACAGATTGTGTTTTGTGGTATTTTTAGCTTGGGTAAATCTCTAACAGCTTGCTTGTTGCTTATGTTGACTATGTTGTCAAAATTCAAGTGACCCAATATTCTATACCATAACCAACTCTCATATTCTTGTGATAGAAAGCACTTTTCACCTTTGATATCACTAAGCATATATAGATTGTTTGGAGTTCTACTTGCATTTGCAATAACTTTTCTAGTTTTTTATTTTCTTATCTCACATCTATCTGGGTGAAATGTAACCATATGACCTTGATCACAAAGTTGACTTACACTTAGAAAATTATGTTTTAACCCTTTGACATATAGTACATGTTTTGTTCTTGTTTTCCCATTATCTAAACTCAGATTTCCTCTTCCATCAATTTTTGTTGATCCATTATCACAAAAACTTACTGATCCTCTATTGGTTTCTTTTAGTACAATAAATTTATCTTTGTCTCCTATAATGTGTCTAGAGCAACCAATATCAAGATACCATTTTTCTTCTTTATCCTGAGCATGAAGGGTTGTTTGAAGTAACATTGATCTATCCTTTTCATTCCCCATTTTCTCTTTCCTAGTTGTTGAAGTTGTATTTTTTTTACTAGACTCAAGAAGTGTCATTTTATACCAACTAGCCTTGTGCCCAAAATTATTGCATTTGCAACATATAATATCATTATCCATAAGAGGTGCAAAAGAATTAAAATTTCTATTGACATCATTTTTTGTATAACCAATGCAGTGTACAACTCTATGACCATATTTGTTACAAGAAAAGCAATAGCCATGGAATAAATTATGTAACCTATTTGGATGCCTTTGATATTATGTTTGAGAGCTTCTCCCTTTGTGATTAACTCTCATCCATGGTTCTTCTTTACTTTCTTCCTTCCTGATGTCTTTTTATTTTGGAGTATACTTTACTTGCTTATCTTTATTTGAAGTTTATGCTTCTTGAATACTTGACTCCTCTTTCTGTTTTCCATACTTTATATCTTGTAGTACCTTGGTCCATCAACTTCATTCCTTAGATAAACAATTTATGCTTCCAATATTTCACATTCTATTTATCTTGCTCTTAAAATATTGGTCATATCTTGTTCAATTTTCTTTCCCTCTTCTACCTTTATTTTGAGTTCTGTGAGACTCTGTAGAAGTTTTATCCTTGCTTCTTCATCTTCTTGAATTTGATCCTTCAAACTCAAGTTCTTATTTCTAACATTTTCAAACTTCCTGAGAGAAGTAAATAATCCTTTTTTTATGTCAAATGTGGTCTCTTATTCACTCTCTAAATTCATGTGTGTTTCTTATGGATCTTCCTCCAAGCTATTATACTTTTCATGGAGAAACCTGCTTTGATACAAACTGAAGAACATGTACGTATATTGAGATGGGGGGTGAACAGTATGAGATAAAATTTTTTACTTTTCAATCCATATGATAAAATTATCAATATTAAATTTGTAAACATCACACAAAGCATCACACACATGAGAGACATAATTTAATGTGGTTCACCCAATGTGGGCTACTCCATGGAGAAAATATTTCACTAAAATTTTCTTAACAAATCTCTTGGGAAACCTTTCCCTATTACAATATATATGAACCTTTGTCCAAAGGAGATACCAATCCCCTAATCAAATTCATGTATCTCTATCCATAGGAGACACCAATCTACTCAGTTGTTTTGTGGATATCTATCCATAGGAGAACTCCTTTCTCCTTTGCTCTGGTTGGTGATATTCTAGAAGAACTGCTACCTCCACTGCACTGGCTAATGGATCTCTATCCACTGAATATTTCTATCCTCACCTAGAAGACCTATCTTCACTACCCTGGCTAATGGACCTTTATCCACTAGAGATTTTCATCCTCTATATTCTATCACCTCCAAATATTTCTCTCAACTCTACCTCAAATCTACACTAAAAATAGTACTTTGGTATAGCACAAATATATCCTCAAATATCTATCCTTAAGCCTTAACACAAATCTTGACTTAATTACAAATCAACTCTACTATATCTATTCCAAACCTTAACCTAAGGTTTGAACAAATCAATCAACCAAATTTTCTCACAAGTCTTCTCAAATACTTATCTCAAATATGCCTTGTAAGCTTCCACAAAAGCTCACACTCATCTGTTTAAAAGTCCTCTCTAGAACTTGTTCAATATATTCAATAAGTCCTCACTAGAACTTGTCCAAACTTCTCAACAAGTCCTCACTAGACTTGCCCAATCTGTATTGTAATCTTCCATAAAATCTCACACCAATATGTCCACAAGTCCTCTCTAGAACTTATCCAATATCACAAAAATATATAGAGAATTTTTAGAGACTCAATATGCTTCATACTCACAACAATGCTCAATCACTTTCAATCTCTCTTTTTATCACATAAACATATAATATGTTTCATACTCACAAACATTCAACATCTTTATCAAATCAATTTAGAATATGAAACAATTTTTTCACAAAACTAGAAATATTACTTTAACACTTCCACTTGACTAGGCTCAACTAACTCCACTCAATAAATCACTCAATGAAATACTCCTTGCTCACAAACCCTAGTCCAAGCATATGAACACTCACTCAATTATTTCCAATAATGCTTATCAAATAATCTCACATAACAATGATACTCATGATATTTCACAAACCCTAGTTCAAGATAGTTCTCAAATTCACATAACAATGATACTCATGTTATTTTACAAACCTTAGTTCAAGAATATGAAAGATTTACTCAATGTTTTCAATAATTTCTATCAAACAAGGTTTTTGTCATCAACTTTCACTCAAAAAAATCTTTAACAATCAAACTCAACAATGCTTATCAAACAACCCTTTTCTCTCCAAATTAGCATTCACAACATCCAACAATCACTCACAAGGAAGATGCACCCATACCTTCTATTTGATGAAGAGTATACTTCAAAGACCTTCAAACACAATCTTCTTCTTTGCCAATTTCAAAGGTTAGATGACAAAATATCACACTAACACTCTCTCAGAAATATTTCTCAATTACAAAAATAATCAAACTCAAATACACCTTATTACTTCTTTGAAATTAGCATCATCAAAACATACATGAAAAATAATTACTCAATTACTCCTTATGATATCTAGTCTTTAATTAACAACCTCCAAAAATCAAACCCTCAAAATAATATTGCCAACCCTTTTATCTCCCTCAAATACTCAATAACAAATTAAAAAAAAAAACTTTATAAACCTCCAAAAATATTTTTCATCCAACCTTAGCAAATCTGAAATATTTCATGCAACCTTGGCAAACATTAGCGCATACCTTTTATCTCAAGAAAAAGGCCTTGACAAGTTTCAAACGTGAGACCACTCCCAAATGAGCACCTTATCGAGGTGCTAGCCCACAATGTGGGCTACAAGCCTTCCTCTTATCCTTTTTTGATCGATGTGGCATAAAACAAAATGCACTCTTCTTCATTGCAAAACCAACTCAACGGGTTTCAAACCCCGCTCTCCTTGCCTACTAAAATTCTTAGTGCCACCCACTGTCACCAACTGCACTACACAGCGTTGTGCAGAGAAAAAGGAGCCCCACTCCTATTTTTTTTATCTTCTTCCACCGAATACTTTCAAAACACATGAAATCCTTTATCTCTTCCTTGTGCATGAATCTTTGGAGCTTGATTAATCGATAGTTACATAGACTTAAGACAAAGGTTCTTGCCCCCCTTTTATACACGAAGGCCAATGCCTTAGGAACGTCGATGCCACATTCAAATTTTGAATTTGAATTAATAATTAACCTTTATAACCCAACCTTAGTGTTATTTAATTAATATAAATTAATTTTATAATTAAATTATAATTAATTTATTATTAACTTAATAACTTTAGAAGTTAATTAAATTAATTAATAAATTAATTTATAATGAAATTATTTTAATTAATTTATAATTAATTTAAATCTCCCATTTTAATATTATAATAAAATATTATAATATTATTTTTCTTGGGCCTCTTCATTTCTCTTTGAACCTCATCTGACCACCTGGAATCGAATCTGACCTACTAGAAGTAAACTTTCATATTGCACTGATTGAGGAACTTGAAACTAATGTTGCTCATTAAAACTACCACTAAAACTGCTTCCTCTTGTACTACTCACTAAAACTGACTTTTAACATCAATGACAACTCAACTACTGAAAATGTCCGACACTCCTTTCTTGTGAGTGTAAGCTTATGCATTTTCTAGAAAATGATGATTGTATTCTCCTCAAGGTTGGCTCCAGCTATGAAGTTTCTAGGATACTCCAAAAATTCCCTCTTGGTAGATGATATTGCTTCAATCCATGGTTGATTTGGTTGCTTATTTCATTATTGGATATTCATCTCCAATCAATGATAGCTTTTGATAGCTTTCACAGGTATTTTATCCCTGTGATCAATTGGGTAACGTATTCCTTACCTGCCTCTTCATTTTATGTAATTTGTGCTTGGTTAACCTTAGATATATTCACCTCACATTGAGTGCTATACCTCCATTTATGTGTTGTAGGCTCTTATTACATAGGCATTGATTTGGTGCTTCTATACACCTTAAAACACTAACTTATGAGCCTTGGATGGCTCGATTTCTCTACCTAGATATATGCCCCTCTTGATGTTGATGTTGTGGTCATTTGATGGTTGTATAATGTTGGCCGATGTAATGTTTTTTAATGGAAATAACTTTTATCCTTCTATTGTTGTTTAAAGGACAAGAATGGTGCTCATTTCTCACTATAAATATAGCTGTAATAGTTAGATTGTATTCCTTAACTTGCACCATGTTTTGGATTAAAAGTCTACTTTTCAAGACTCTAACTGCTCCGATAAGATAACTTCTTGAGAGTAAATGTTACCTTCCTTACTAGACAACACTAGCCTCTAATTTTGTACTTGGATAACTTAGTAAGAATGAATCCAAGTATGCAACTAATGTGTTATTCAAGATATTTAACTTTGCATTATTGTTTACTTTAACTAATGTATAGTGCAGTAATAATGAACTCTCAAGGTAACTCAAAGTATGTACTAATTTTCACTATAACTTAAAATACTTAGTGCATCTTGAATCTCTGTAGCTTGATGTATTCAATGCATCTTAAAAAATCTTTTAAGAAGAACTAGTATAGTGCAATATTGATTTCACCTTCTTACTCTTTCAAATGTACCGTAAATCATGAACTAGTAATTTGCTCCTAAATGCACTATAATTTCTATATTTTAATATAGTGTTCTTTGTTGTAATTGAATAATAGGAAGATGATCTAAATTCTACTTTAATATGTAGGTATAAATTTTAAAATAACTTCCTTCCTTTGAAGAATTTTAAAATGAATCTACTCCTTACAACAATCACATAAATATGGTGCTTAATGAATCTCTAAATAAACCGTACTTTTAAAGTTCAACTAATGAATCCTTTGCACCCAAGTTTATTACCTTTAATAACTCTTGAGGATGGTGTATATCCTGGTGATTTGATTCACTATATTATTACCCTTGACTTGATGATCTTGCAACTCTTCTTGGTTGTCCACAATAGCTCCTTAACTCACCAATTCGTAGCTTAGTAACTCCTCTATATTACTACTTGAAACTGTACTATGGTGGTTTTGATTCTCCTTTGGAATTCTATTTATATATCTGAAGATCTGTAGCTAGTAATGTTGTTTCAATTACTACTTTAATACAATAAATTTTTACACTAAAATGCTATCCTTGAAACTCAAAAATTTTGTAGGGATTTTCCCCAAATCATAGTTGAGTTTTCCTTCAAGAAACCTTCAATATTTTGTTAAAGATTCAATAAATACCTATATCTGAATGAGTCTTCTAGCCTCCAATGACAATCTTCAAGCCTTTCAGGTTTGGTAGTAAAGTTAGACTTTTATCTCCTTCAAACTCCTTGTCAAATTTTTACTTCAATATCCTCCTTGTCAATAATCTGAATGTATTGAGGTCTTTAGTAGTTTTGAGTGATAATTTTACTCTATTGTAAAACCACACTCATAGTTAGGATTTTGTTAGCAAAACCCTCTCTTGCAAAGAAATTGAAAATTCTCCAAGTTTTCTTTTACTTAATGTATGCTTGTGTGCTTGTGAAAATGTGTTAAAATAAATGCTTAGAATACCTTAGTGATTTTCAAGAAACTGTTAACAAGGGACATGTGTTGGTCTTACTTTGATTTTTCCATGCTTTTATTGTTCATTAATTAAAAGGGGTTGATTCCATTATGTGCAAATATAAAATCATAAATGAATGCATGAAATTGATCCTAATTCATTTTTTATTTTTGATTTGTTAAAGTGATCTATCCTAAAATCCCTGTTAGTAGATTCCTTTGATCTTAAATTAAACATGTTCTATTAATAAGTGTTGTGGAAAACCACTATATTTTATCTTTGATTTAATGTAAATTGGAGTTAGTACTTGTTAGAAATTTTTTTTATGTTCATATTAAAATATTGTTATTAGCAAGTGTTGTGGAAAACCACTTCATTTTATATTTACCTTAATGTTTAGTAAATCCCTCCCTCGAATGCAATTCGATTTTATCTTGGATGGTTAAGCTCTCTCCGAGAAACAAAATAAAGTGACTGAATATAAATGTGAAATGTGAATCCTGAATGATACTTCAATTCATTTTATCTTGCATGGTTAAACAAATTTTATTCTTGCTTTTTTTAAACAAACTTTTAATCTTGCATTGTGAAATCAAGAAAATGATAAAACTTGTGAAGTGCAAAAATTTGCTTTGGAAATTTAAATAAAATGCTTTAATAAAATAAAATGCACCCAAATAATTTAATTAGTTATCCTTAAGAACAAAATTATTTGCGTGTTCTTATTAATCCAAAACCCTCATTAATGATTTTTTTATGCAAAATGAAATAGCATTTTAGGGCTTTGAGTGCTTGATTGAAACTTGAACAAAAATAAAATAAAAGACAAAAAATATAAAAAAAGCTAGGGTTAGAGAAAAGAAATAAAATGAATCTAAAATAAAATAAATGCAAAAAAGAAATGAATGTGAGCTACTGTAATTTTATTCATCCTCGTCCTGTAAAAAAAAGAAGATCATGAACATAAAAAAAATCAAACTAGATTAGACTTGCATCCACACAATCTAAATCGGCTTGAGTGTGACAGTCTAAGGAAATAAATGATACATTGATCGTCTTAAATGATGCAACCATTAACATGCATAAACATCATATAATGAAATCAACATATGGAGGAGAAAAATATTCAATAAAAACTTTCATTCAAAACATTCTTTGTTTACAAAGTGAGGAATTCCATAGAAAATTTCCAATCCTCTTCCCGTGCTTCTGCTCCCAAAAATTCCAGCCCCCTTTTCCTTTGCTTCCATGGTGTTTATAAGCTTTCCAACAATAAAGGAAACTCTTCATTTCATTTTCACCCCTTTTAATTTGTCTTAGTCATGTAACTTCTTCCAAATAAAATGCTTCTTCCATAATGCTTTTTGCCAACAATAAATTGGTAAATATATTCCAAATGAAACACTTCTTCCATAATTATTTTTACCAACAATAAATTGGTAAATATCTTCCAAATGCAACGCTTCTTCCATAACGTTTTTTTGTCATCAATGAATTAAATAATGCTTTTCTTTTATTTAGAAACCAACATGAATATAAAGCATTAATTCAAACTAACTTTAATAAAATCATAAAGTCAACATAGAAATTAATACCAAAATAATATGTAAAGAAATATTAGCGTGCCATGAGAAAAAAAATGCTATTCTTTAATTATTTTTTAGTTTTTCTTCTATTTTATTTTATTTTCTTTCTTTATTTAAATTTTACTTGTTTTCTCTTTTTTTTTTTAATTTTAAATTTTATTTACTTAATTTCAAATGTTTGAATTTGTTTAATTCAAAACATTAAAACTAACATAAACAATAAAATAATAAAAAGAAGAAATAACCTAACCAACACACTAGATAACTTAAAAGAAACCAAATGGAGACACTAGTCAACACACTAGTCCATCAAAATTATCACGTAAAGAAACTAAAATTCAATAAAAAATTGAAAAATTAAATGTGGATCCCCAAGTTTTGTGGCTAGTTGTGCAATGGCCACAACAAGTATTCTCCTTTATATTTTGGCACTCCTTACCAAATTCTTCTCCTTTTGGGCTTTTTGTCACATGGCGATAATTGTCCCAAATTAGGCTCTGTTAGTAACTTCTCCTTGCTGGTAGATTTATCCAATGAGTTTTCCTAGGAACTCCTTTAATGGACTTCTCTAAATTTTGAACTAAGTATCTCCAAGCCTTCTTCTTTTTTCTCCTTGATACCTCACCAAGGTCTTCAATCTCGTAGCTTCTGTGGTCTTCCAAATGAGACCTTTCCTTCAACATTCTATCATGAAAGTGTTGGTAATGAGATCTTCCTCTCGGATATTTAAAATCTATTGTTGTTGGAATTCTAGAATAGGACCTTGCAAGTCCTTTACTTTTACAATATGCAGGCTTTAATGGAGATCATCAACCTCTAATCTTCTAGAATGTAAGTTTTGTAACTGGACCTTCTAAGGGTATCTTCAACTTCTTCAAAATGATTTTTTAATCTATTATCTATAGTATTTAATGGAGATCACCAACCTCTAATATTATCCTGGAATCTTCTTTAGAGTCTCTTGAATTATTTGAAAGGGTACTATGACATTTTCCTCTTATGTAATCTATAGGTCTGCAATCTCTAGTAATGGAACCTTTTCTCAGATATTTGAAATCTTCAATCTTCTACTTATTTTTACAAGTGCTGGAATGATTCTAACAAAGATATTATTCCTAGCTCTATGTAGGAAGCTTCTCGACTCTCTTGAATCTCCTTTTCCTGCAACAAGAAATTAAAAGCATAAATGTATGACACTATTAAATCTAGAGATGACTAATATTCACTAGTTTATTTGTCAATCTAATGGAATCCACACTAAGTCTTGGTCTTCATGATTTTTCCTATAACCCTAAGGAAAGACTCTAGACAAATGTAATGTTAGAAATTTTGTAAATGATACTTTTTGATTTCTCTCATCTCATGATGTAAAATAACTAATCTAATATGAATGTAAACTAATGGCACAATAATATGTAGGAAATTAATAAGATGAATATCTGCAAATAACTCAAAAATATGCCATTAATAAAAGTGATAAAAATAGTACAATGCTTTATAATGGAGGAAATGAACACTCCATGTATAGATATGAAATTACTACATTGTACTTGTATCGGGTTTTCTGCCTGCCGGCCAACTTATCAAAATGCTCGACATTGTGTTTCCCTTTACTACTCTAAAATGGGTTTATGTTGAAAGGTTAAAGGAGAAAGAAATGGGAAATAGGCAGGGAGGATGGATGAAAACAAGCGGAAACTAAAAGCAACAACGAAGAACAAAGAAATAGTATCGCCAATCAATAATCCTCCAAACCCTCGTTTACCCTTTTAATCTTCTTTAATGTTGAATATATGCTTTAGAAATGTAGAAAAGAAGCAAATTCATCATCGACGTAAAATTAGAAGTCGATCCTGTTTCCCCATACATTCCTTCCTTTCCAACCTTTGCAATGAAAATTACTTGGTTAGTCCTCTCTCTAAACGTAACCAATTCCTGTGATCTACAATAATTCTTGAAATCGAACACGCCCTTTGCCTATAAATAAATGCGAAACGTTCGGCTTTCGTTCTGACGCATGAAACCGTTAATCCCGCCCCTTTGACCAATCTTTAATTTTGTGGCCGCACTTTCACCTTAATGATCGCTTTTGTCTACGAAATCGGAAAAACCCTCGCGTTCATCGCTGGCGCTCTCATGGCGTCCGCCGTCTCTGAAGCCTGGAACATGTAGCTTCTACATGTTTTCGCCGTCCTCCTCCTCGCTCCCTGGTGGCTTAGCGTTTCGCTACATTTTCCGCGCCACAATGCCATTTTCGTCGCTTCGCCGCGTTCCTTTTGCCTTGCGCTCCGTCGCGTTGTTGCTTTTTTCCTTTTTTTTCCCCCCGCGATTTCGAACACGTCGCGATATCGCGACGGTTCCGCCAACTCCTCGTTGGTGAGTTGACCGCGATTACCGCAACATGTCGGCGCGTCGTTGCGTTTTCAGACTTAACCATTTTTTGCTCAATTTTTCTCTTTTTTCCCCGTGCATCAATCAAAGGTCAGATCCCCAACAATACATCAATGCATTCATCAATGAGAATCAATGTGGCAAAAATGCCAACAGTACCATACTCCTAAAGTAGAACACACACACTCTATAATAACTTCTCTCAAAACACTCATTATGAGGCCTTTATATAGAAAGATAGATTGCTTGGCCCTTACTCTACCTAAAACTTATGTACATGTGGACTACATGCACATTTACAACTTGTATATTGATACTTGTGCATTTATTACAATACTTAAAGTAAATAACTTGATTCACTCTAAAGTAAACTCCAACTCTACCTATTTACTAAAGGTGGTATATTTAAATAACCCAAATGATGTAATATACTCTAGCTATGCACCCAATGTAAGTGTGAGCATACTTAGTTGTAGTGAATAGATTGAAAGGACCCATTCACCATAGCTAAGTATGTTCACTCTTACAATGGGTGTACCACTTTACATCCTTGTCTTTGACCTTTTCATTTATATTCATTGTCTATATCTACTATTTTTTGCCATGCATATGATCATGTGACCAACTACTAATGCCTTCTTATTTTCCTCTTGACCTTTGGCTTTGGGTACGAATGGTAAAAATCCTTTTTCTATCCACTGGAGTGACAAAGCTTCCAATTTCAACTTGGGCTACAATCACCCCATCACTCATAGTCTCACTTTGATCCACCCCTTCTTCCTATTTAGCAATATCCAACTCTATTAGCAACCACTTTTAATTCTAGTAGTACTATATAAAAAAACAACATTTTATTTTTCAATAGACGTAGAAAAGAATAATAAAAACAATACACAAGGATACATATCAAAATATCTATACATAAGTTTGTAACCAGGGGATCTTGTCCATCTAAGGAAACTTCAATGCTAGGAACATATCCTCCAATGAAATCATTTGTATACTTGGATAATTTATTAATATAATATGATCTTTCCTAGGGGCTCAAGTTCATGCACTCCACACTAGTAAATTTACCCTTTTAAAAAATGGAGTGAGACTCAAGAATTATTTATATTAAACTCCATGTTTGAAATATTTGTATCCCTTTCTCAATAGCAACCTTCTGAATGAGTTCAATATTGGTAGGCTTTAGAGAAGTGCATCAAATAATGTCTTATTAAATAAATACTTGGTAATATCTATACCATGAAAGTCATGATCTTACCGAAGAGCAACCAATGGTTTCATGATCTTCTTCATGTTATACAGGAGAATTCCATGGCATATTAGCATAACTTTGATGAGCTTACTTTCCAAAAATGTCATACTGATAATAAGAGAACCTTCCAAGCTCAAGATGAGTGGGTTTAGCATTAGAACTTTCATGAGATCTTCCCCAATTTTTCAATAACCACAACTTTGGTTCTAGTATACTTTCCACATTAGTAGTAATAATTGAAGGGGAGGTCATTATTACCTTTGTAATTTGGTGTTGTGTGTAGCCATGCTTGTTCAACATGGCATCGAATTTCTCCATATTTTTTATGTTTTAGGGCCTCCCTATGTGCGGGGCACATTTTGTTGCTTGTGCAATATCTATAGAAGAGAAGTTGAATTTTGTGGCAATGAGCACTAGAAACAAGTTTTTTTGATGACCATTGGTGTTGCTTACATTGGTATTAATCTTGCCCTTGGCTAGAGTTAAGAACATTTTTGGAAAAATAGGAAGGTAAAATAAAGGATCAAGACTTTTATGGAACAATAAAATACATCTATAACCAGAAAATATATGGTGAAAGAGATTCCTCATCATCCTCATGTTTTTGGTTGTGGTTTCAAGGTATAGTGGATTTTGAGAGATGAACAACTACTTACATATTTTTGTTGTGAATGTTTTTGAAGCCCACTCTTTTTTGGGTAGGATATTTTGTGTAGGCATGGAAATTTTCATCTTTCATTTATCCCTTCATTTTCTTAAAAAATATGCATGCAAATTATTGTAGGTTTATTTACAAATAATATAATCACTATAGGATATACTCATAAATTTCAATAGATATTGAGTTATAATTTCCTTCCCATGGACCAATTTACAACTAAATTTTTAAAATCATCCTTCATAATAGAGGTTAGAGAGGATACATAAAGCAATGATCCTTATTTATCAAAGATAAGGTAATCATTGATAAATTATATGGGTCTTGTTCAAGAGCTTTAAATACAAGAAAATGGATTGATAGGAGATGTAATTATCCAAGACTAGGTCTATCCATTCTTCCCAAAGGTTTCTTTCTAGCAATTTTCTATTCAAAAGAGGAAAGAGATAGAATATTGAAATGGGATCCTTGGTTTATGGGAAGAGTAATATTCTTCCTTACCTATTTGTATGAAGGCTTTATATGCAAAAATATAAATCTTCCCTAGTACCAATCTAAGTCAAGATGTATGGGTTACCCATTGAATTCTAGGAAATGGATACCTTCAAGGCAATATGCAACAATTAAAGAAATTATCAAAGATTTTGAAAACTACAAAAGACAAATTCTTAATTATTTATGCTTGGATATTGGTCATCATTGATAGCAGTAAACCTTTTCCAAAATCAACCATTATTAAATATGGTTGTAAGTTGTGGATCCAAACCATAGATTATGAAAATATATCTTTCATATGTAGAAGATGTCATCAGGGGTGCTCTATCATTAGAGGCTATATTCAAACCATTGATGTTTTTTTAGAGGGCCAAGATCCCCTAATTAGAAATGTATATCCACTCTTATGCTCACTTGGACCCATATGCCACAACTATGTATGCTCACTCTTATAGTGGGTGCACTACTTTACACCCTTATCCTCCACCTCTAGTGCATCACTTTACACCATTGTCCTTGACTTCTTCTTGTACACACAATATGTATCTATTATTGGTTTCCATGAATATGATCATGTGACCAACTACTAATGTCTTTTTATTTTCCTGTTGATATTTTGCTTTGAGCACAAGATGGTAAGCATCCATTTGCTATCTATTGGAATGGTAGAGCTTCCAAATTCAACTTGGGCTACAATCACTCCATCACTCATAATTTCACTTTGATCCACCTATTCTTCCTATTTAGCATTAGCCAATTTAATTTTTTTTTTTTTTTTTTTTTTTTTTTTTTTTTTTTTTTTAAAAAAAAAAAAATTTTTTTTTTTTTTTTTTTGGATTTTTTTTTTTTTTTTTTTTTTTTAATTTTTTTGTTTTTTTTTTTTAATTTTTTTATTTTTTTAATTATGATATTTTAAGAAATAAGAAGATTTTTAAATAAAAATGGCAAACTCTATAAGGTGACCCCCCCCAAAAAGGGGGGGGGTGGCTCCTTATAAAAAGAGGTGGGTGGTGTAGAATAAGGAAAAAAAAGGAGAAAAAATAATTGAAAAGGAGGGGGGGGAGAGCCCCCCCCCAACCCGGGGGGGGGGCCAGCATTAGAACTTTCACAAGATATACCCTAGTTTTTCAATATCCAAAGCTTTAGTTTTGGTATACTTTCCACATTAACAATATTAAATGAGGAGGTCATTGTTACCTTTGTAATCTCGTATTGTATGTAATCATGCTTTTCCAACATGTTGGCACATTTCTCCATATTTTTAAGGTTTTTAGCCTCCCCAAGTGTGGGGCACGTTTCATCGCTTGTGCAATATCTTCAAAAGAGAAGTTGAATTTTGTGGCAGTAAGGACTACAAACACATTTTGTTGAAGGCCATTGGTATTGCTTACATAGGTATTAATCTTGCCCTTGGCTAGTGTTGAGAATATTTTTGGAAAAATAGGAAGGTAAAATAAAGGACCATGACTATGATGGAACAATAAAAACACATTTATAACCAACAAATATATACCTAAAGAGATTTTCCATTATCCTCATGATTTTAGTTGTGGTTTCAAGGCAGAGTTGGTTTTGAGAGATCAAAAACTAACACATTTTTACTCTCAATTTTTTTTAAGTCCACTATTTTTTGGAAAGGATATTTTGTTTAGGCATTGAATTGTTTAGCTAACTTTCATTTATCCCTTCATTTTTTAAAGCTTTGCATGCAAAATATTGTAGGTTTATTTTCAAATAATATAATCACTATAAGTCATATTGGTAAATTTCAATAGATATTGAGTTATAATTTCCTTCCCATGGACTGATTTATAGCTAAATACTTAGAATCATCCCTTGTAATAGAGGTTAGGGAGGACCTCACAGAGTAGTGACCCTTGTTTCTCAAATATAAGGAAATCATAGGTAAATTTAATGAGTCATGTTCAAGGGATTTGAATCCAAGAAAATAGATTGATTGGATATGGAAGTCTCTAGATTTGGTCTATCCTTTCTTCCCAAAGGTTTCTTCCTAGAAATTTTCTATTTGAAAGAGAAAAGAGATAGAATCTTGAAAAGGGGTCCTGCATTTATGGGAAGAGCAGGAATCTTCCTTACCTATTGATATGAAGGCTTCACACCTAAAAATATAAATTCTCCCTAGTACTAATCTAATTCAATATGTATGGGTTACCCATTGAATTCTAGGAACTAGATAACTTCAAGGTAATATGCAACAATTGATAAAATTCTCAGAGATTTTAAAAACTACAAAAGACATTCTTAATTATTTGTGCTCGGATATTGGTCATGATTGATAGCAGGAATCCTTTACCAAAATCAACCATTTTTAAATATGTGGGTCAGTTGTGGATCCAAACCATAGACTATGGAAATATATCTTTTAGATGTAGAAGATGCCATCAAGGGAACTTTGTGTATACAAATGATGTCATTGAAGGCTATATTCAAAGCATTGAAATTTTCTTTGGAGGGCAAATATCCCCTAGTTACAAACGTATGTATAAATATCTTGGTATGCTTCTTTCTGTATTATTTTGCTTATTCTATTCTACCCCTATTTATAAGAATTTTTTTTTTTATTTTAAAATATACCTCCAAAATTAAAATTGGTTCCTCACAGAGTTGGCTAATGCTAAACAAGAAGAAGAGGTGGATCAAAGCAAAACTATGAGTGATGGGGTGATTGTAGCCCAAGTTGAATTTGGAAGTTCTTCCATTCCAATGGATAGCGAAAGGATTCTTACCCACTATGCCTGAAGCTAAAGGTCGAGAGAGAAATCAAAACACCTTAATAGTTTATCAAATGATCATATGCATGGCGATCAATAACAGATGTAAAATATGAAAGTACATGAAAAGACTAATAAAAAGGGTGTAAATTGGTGCACCCCCTATAATAAAATCCCTTATGACACTATCCCTACACTATCGATTAGACACTATATTTGCATTATAGATTATTGATATTATCTTAGCACTAGCCATTACTAACATTGTTTGGTCATTGACATTGTGGTTCCCTTTGCTAACAATGGCTTGTTTTGATTCTATCACAAATAATTATTTTCTTGTAAATTATGACTATCATAGATCATTTTTATTGACACTAATAACTAAAAATTCTAACTTGATTGTTATTGTTCTCAAAATAAAATGATATGAGACTATTACTGATACTGGTAGACTTTGTCTTCATTATTTCTATTATGTTCACCTACTCTTTTGACCATTTTAAATAGTATTATGGTGATAGGAAAGTCTCCTTTGTATGCTCATTTTTTGTAGGAGGATTTTTGGTTGTAGGTTAAACATTCAACAAAATAGGAAGGTTTTTGTAGGGTAAAGATTTAACAAAACTAAGCTATACTAAGCCAAAGCATATGTAATATCCATAGGCCCTCTGTTATACTATAGTGAAAAATGATAGTGTTTAGACTAATATTTCAAACCACTACTCAAGGAGGATTCCAAGCATACCATTGAACACACTACCTACCTCTCTAACAACATGAGATGGTAATATTTCCAAATGTTGTGTTTGTTGTACTATGGATAATACAAGATCAAAAAATATTTTTTGGGCTAAAGATTTTTCCTAATCCTAGATGGTCTCTTGATATACCTAAAGATACATGGGAGGTCAATTTTTTAGATGAGTGATGTTTAAGGCCTGGGTATTGGAGCTTGATCACCCCTCACTTCACTAGATGCTTTATGAGAAATCTAGCTTAGCCAATAATTATAGGTCCTCTATTATATTTTAAAACCCCTAGGATAGGGTTTCTAATCTAAGAAACTATTGCACGAAAAAAGGCATTGTGGTTTTGTTGGTTTTTTAATAAAAATATAAACAAAAAATGAAAAACACCTCAGAAAATCTATACCTAATAGTTGTAATGGAAGGGAAAGAAATATTGTAGTTGCAATGGAACTCAACCCTAGAAAGTGCTATGATACCACTTTTTAGGAACCTTTTATTAAAAATAAATTCACTCACATAAACATTGTAATTAAAATAGAAATTCATGAAATAACAATATATTTCAATACTTAATGTAAATGTAGAATTAAAACAATCTCACAAAACAACATAGAATCATAGGATTCTTCAAGGGAGCAACCTCCTTCAATAATTTCATTAATTTGCAAACATATATTTATTCATAAATCAATATCTTTTAAATATACACTTCATGCAACCCTAACCTAATGCTTAAGAGTTGGCTTACATGTAAAATATCAATTGAGCTAGAATCATATGAGTATTACAAAAATAGTATTAGGATGGGATCCTAATATTTTTGTTGGTTACTATGTCTATATGCTAGGTCTTGATCCTTCCCTAGTTGTCCTTCACCTCATTGTCACTCCTAATGTAAATCATGTAAAGAAAAAATTATAGAAGATGCATCCAAAAATAGTTGTGCTAGTCAAGGAGGAGCTCCAAGAGCTCTTTGACATTAGATTCATCAAATCCATTGACTATTTCAACTAGATCTCTAATGGTATTCCTATTAATAGAAAAAAGGTAGTGTTAGAGTTTGTATAGGATTTTGAGACATCAATAAGGCATGTCCTAAGGATGACCTCCTTTTGTCCAATATCAACATAATAATCAATGTCAGTATAGGATATGGAATATTTTCTTTAATGGATATATTCTTAGGCTATAATTAGATTAAAATTTCTCTTAAGGACCAAGCTAAAACAACTTTCATCACCTCATGGGGATCCTTCTACTATTGATTCATGCCTTTTAGATTGTAAAATATAGTAGCTACCTACAAACAAGTGATGACATGCATCTTTCACAACATGATGCATAACATTATGGAATCCTATATCAATGATTTTCTTAGTCAATATTTAAAATTAGAAAGATCATGTTCAGGATCTAAGGGACATCTTCAAACAACTAAGGGAATACAAGGTATGTCTAAAGCCTCATAAATGCATCTATGGGGTTACATTAGAAAAATATCTAGGATTCATTATATCTTAATGTGGCATCATAATTTATCCTAACAAGATATCAACTATAGTCGATATGGCACCCCCTAAAACTTTAGCCTAGCTTTAGAGTCTTTAGGGGAAAATCAAATCCATTTGGAGATTCATTACCCAAATTTCTAAAAAGTATCAATATTTTAGCAAGCATTTGATGAAGGATGTGGTCTTCAATTAGGATGTTGATTGTGAAGCAACCTTTGATGTTCTAAAATCCTACCTCTTGTCTCCTCCCATCCTTGTCTCTCCTAATCCTTCTTGGACTTTGTTGCTATATATAGTAGCAACAAATAATACCTTAGGTGATATGTTGGCATAGTATGATGACCAACATAGAGAGTGAGCCATTTTCAACATTATTAAGACTTTGGTTAGTTATGAATTTCTCTACACCCCTTTAGAGAAGATTTATCTTGTCATAGTGTTTTCTTTCCAAAAGTTGAGAAACTACATGCTTAACCATAATATATTTGTCATTGCAAAGTTCAATCCCTTAAAATAAGTCATGTCAAATCCTCATATCTCAATATGAAATGCTAGTGGGTTGTCACCCTTAGCAAATTTGATCATGAGTATGTTAGCTAGAATTTTGTGAAGGGTAGTTTGATTTTCCTCCAAGGGGACTTTTGGATATGTTAAAGAGAAAGCAAGTCTAAAATCCCAAAATAGTGGGGGCCATATAATCAGTATTCGAGACTTGATCCTTCTTTAACATGCCCAAATAAGGTCATTAAGTTGTTAGTGGGGTCTTTGGACATGGTAAAGAGGAACAAAATTTAAAATCCCAAAATTCCATGGGTCACCTAATCATAATTGGAACGCTCATAGCCTTTTAGGCTTCCAAACCTAGTCCCTTTTTATCATGTCTAAAAGCCTCCCATAATAATTTGTTAAGACATTATCAAGACCTTTCAAGTGTGATAAAAGGGGGATAAATTTTAGAAGCCCAAAATATTGTGGGTTTTTTTATTGTGATAAAACATGTGGTATTTTGGCCTTCCAAACCCACCCTCTATTTAATACACTTGAAAATCCCACACAATGAGTGGTTAAGTTATTAGCAAGGCCCTTTGGGCATGTTAAAGAGGGACTAGGTATGGAATCCTAATGTCATACATTGTTAGGTAATGATATTTTAGGCTTATAAACCTACTCCATTTTTAACATTCCAAAAATCCCCCACAATGGCCCACAATATTTTGGGATTCAAACCTCTTTCTCTTTAATGCACTCAAAATCCCCCCTTGGTAGATCATACAACCGTTATTGGAGCCCTTTGGGCATGTTAAATAGGGAGGAATCACATTTTGAGCTTTTAGTCCTACTTTCTCTTTATCATGCCCAAAAAAACTCATGAGATATCTTTAAGCCATTAATGGGGTCCTTGGGTAGGTAAAATAGGTATCAGGTCTAGAGACTAATTAGAAAAATTGCATTGTTTCAATATTTTGGGCTTTCTCCCTCTATAATATGCCTAAAAGCCACCCATAATGGACCATTATCCATTAGTAGGGCCTTTTTAAGCATTTTAAATAGTGAGGAAGTATAGAATCTCAAAAAAATGTAATCCATCTAAGCATTTTGGGTTGTTAGTTTGCAATTGAACAACCCATAATGTTTTTGGGATTTCATACATGCTTCCTCTTTAACATGCCTAAACCATTAGCAATTCCCTTTGGGTATGTTAAAGTGGGAGTAGGTCCAAAATCTCTAAAAATCATAGGTTGTTTGATAGTTGATTGAATAATCGATAAAGTTTCAAGATACCAAAGGTACACTCTCTTTAAAATAGATTCCTAATGATCCTTGGCCCATCATGGTGGCTTTGATCATGTTATAGAGGGAGTAGGTCTATAAACCCAAAACATCATTTTCCATTCAATCACAATTAGACAACCCATAGTGATTTAGAATTTCTAGATGTTCTTATTTATTAACATACCCGAAAGGCCCCATAGTGAAATGTTGTATTGCTTAAGTGGGTCTATACAAGGTTACACATCCCAAGGCATGATGATTTATCCTTTGACATTCATTGAATATCATATGAAGCTATATAGATAAATTTGACAAGAAACATGATTTGAGTGATGGTAAAAATTAACCAATATACATTAAGGCTTAGCCTAGTAATGATGTAATGTTTAGAGCCTTTATCCTACACATGAAAGACTATAATATTTTTTTTCATTACTTTTGGCATCCTTTTTGTTTGAGTTCTATGTACTTCCAAGTATGATGAGGATCACACTTGATGAATGTACTAGTTAGGCTTATTTAGGCTTATATTACTTTTTAAGGACTATGCTTGTATTGTGTGAAGCTTCTTACAACTCGTGTTTATTAGTTTGTTAGCTTAATATGAGTTAGAAAAATGGATTTGTTAGCATAGTTAGATTTTGTTAGCATCTTAGCTTAACTATAGCTTATGGTTAAGCATCTTCCAAATTTGGAGGATTATGGTTGTGTAATTTCTTATTTAAGCATGTTTTTCAATGCAAATTCTAACTTCTTTTCTATCCACATCAGTTGGTATTAGATATTTTAATAAGTCGTGGGTTGTATTAGGTTTACCTAGCCTAAATCTACTCTTTTGGATTGCATTGTTTCATGCAAATATTACAAGATCCCTTTTGTTTTTAGGAATAGGTGCAAATTTCTTAGTAAATATTTACAAAATTCCTAATTTTAGATTCCTAATAGACCCTATGTTAGCTTTGTTGAGTTGATTCAGTTTCATGTACAAAAAATTGTGAAAAAAAAAACTCTTTTGAACCTTATTTTCATTAATTTGGGTTAAATTAAATTTAATATTAATATTTTTATTAATATTAATATTCATTTTTTCTAAGGTTAGCATTATTAGGTGTGCTCCACCTAACTTTCATCATTTTCTCATCTAATAGATTGCACCACCGATGATCATTGGACTACACCCAACCACCACCAATGAACACCAATCATCGATCTGCACTTGGCACCCAATAGTGGCCACCAATCATTAGCCTATGCCTAGCCACCAGTAGTGGCCACCAACCATCAACCTATGCCCAACTGCCAACAATGGCCACTAGTAGCTGATCACATATAGCCAACCCCAACGACTGCCATCGACAAACCTTCCTAGCCTTAGGATACAATTTTGATAGCCTTGCCACATTGCCCTACCACCACTATGATGCCACTCTCCTCCATAAACATCAGTCCCAATGACCACCCCCTTGATGAGGCAAAGAAGGCCATTAGTTAGTCCAAACTTGATTTTTCTAGAGATTTTGACTATTTTTATTGAAACTCAACAAATCCTAATCATTTTGGCCAATTTTTGACCATTTTATGAGGAAGAAACAACAAAAATATATTTCCTTAGTCCCACATTCGGGACATAGAGAAATTGTGGAGTATTTAAAAGTTTTTTCTATGGGAAAGAAAATAACTAGCTTGGTTGGCTAGCACTATCGTACCTGTGTTGATTGGCTTGATGTAAATGTATTTTTATGACCATTGCTTGGTGGATTATTACACCTCGTTTTACCCATGTGGACCTTGTGCTAACAATGCCACATGGATTTGCAAAAATATATATATATTTTGTTTATAATCCAAGAATTGTCTCACATTTCTCATGTGGGAGCCAATTTGTTGCTTAAATGCAATGGCCCATAGTAAGGAGGATAGTAAACCAAATTTATTGGTTTGGCTTACATGACCTTGGTCATTGACCACTAACAATATTATGTTGACCTATTATTGTCGTTGATGCTATTGACTTTATGGTTTGTTTTGACTAGTTGTTGAGTTTGTGGTTTATTCTGACCTGTTGACTTTGCTATGATTTGTGGTGGCCTTTGCTAAATTAGGATAAATAATTTATTTTTAGAAAAAAATTATTTTAGAAATTTCACCTTTTTTCTTTTGGTAAAAGTTTCCAAGCTAGTTCCATTTTAAGAGAAAGAATTAGTTTGTAAAGACATCAAATTGAATTTTTATAATTTATAAAATTGTAAGCCTTAAATATCTTGTTTTAATCTTTTGAAGGTAGTTGTTGCTTTATAGGATCATAGTTGTGTTATTTTATTGATCCTCAAGTATAATTTTCTTTTATTCCATCTGGATTATACTCAATCTCAAATAACATTAGACTTAGTATATTAGGTAATTGCTTTGGCCTAAATAGTTGGTATCCTAGCCAATAAAGTCTAAAACATCACAGTACAAAGTGCCCCTAATGTTAAGATCTCTAAATATCTAAAGGCAACAATAAAATATGATGTCAAAACTTATGATGGGTCTATGAACCTTAATGTCCTAAATAACTAGATAATGGACATGGAGAATTGCTTCTCCTATACTGAGATTCCTAATGATGAAAAAATACCTTTTGCTAAACTCAATCTATTAGGATTAGCAAAGCTCGTAGTTATGGACATACAAGAAGACCAAAATTCCATTACCATATGGGAAGAGTTGGTTCAAGCTTTGAAGGATACAATTTTTCCTTCTAATTATGAACATGAGTTAAATATCAAATGGGATAGATTAAGATAATCTTACAATATGCATGTTCAAGATTATGTCTTCCAATTCAACAGGTTGCACATTTTGCTTTATGTGAAGGATCCTATAAAAGCTTTGATAACCAAATTTACAAGTGGTCTTCTTGAACACTTGTATCGGGAGTTGAAATATACTCCATTGGATACTTTAGATGTAGCTTTCAATCATGCACAATCAATGGAGGAGAGGCTTACTAGCCAATCAAGAGGAGATTAATCTTTAGTACCCGCCAAGGTGTCCAATTAGCAACATCAAGTGAAGAAGACATCTTCCTCATTTTCTCCTCCTTACACTTCTTCTACATCCTCTTCTTCTTCTAATAAATATTTTTATTTTTTTCTTCTCATTCTCAAATTTACTTATTATAAGAAGCAATGACATCTTAGGAATCAATATTTTTAATTGCAAAGGATGAAGTAAAAATTATTAGTTGTAAAATATCCTAATGGGAACACCAATGATGACCTCATTGAGACTAAGGGAGAAGGAAAAATATATCAAGAGTTAATGGGTAAATAGAATAATTTAACCCTTATACATCACAATTCTTCTATAAGTGGCCATGAAAAATTGTTCATCACTAGGCCCATTTGACTCATGAATTTTTTACAAATTGTATAATCAAAAACAACTCATAGAAATATATAATTACAAGTTTCATTGTCGACAAGTTGAAGATTCCATTGAGCCCTCATCCTCATCCTTATGCTTTGGGATGGAAGGATAGCAAGAGTATTGCAAATTTCATACACACTTGCACTCTCTTTTGTATTTGGTCCAAAAATTTATGGATAAAATTACATGTGATGTCACCTCAATGGACTATTGTGGTTTATTGCTAGGCAAAACCTATCAATATGATAGGTATGTCATTTATCATGTTTTCAAAAACACTTATAATTTGCACTTGGATAAAAAATTGTAGACACAAAAATCAAGCATAATTAAACACTAATTAATTAGTCATAATTAATTAGTATATTTAATATTAATTAAAATTAATTAATATTAAATAAAGGTGCATTTACCTAAGGTATTAATTAAATTGATTTATCTATTAAATAATTTATTAATTATTATCTAAGCTACACAATCAATCACCCCTCAATGGGACAACTCACCCTTGCATCTCCCACATCATCTGCAATTCACTTTAGTTCCACCCCACAAACCCCATACCCATTATGCGCAAGAAAGCATTACCCTATTATAGAAATGGACTTCAGTTTACTGCACATATCAGCATGCACATTTAAATTAAATAAACATATTTAATTTAAATAAAAAAGAAGCAAATCAAATATGCATACGAGATAAACATGCATAATCAATTTAAAATGCATATTTAATCCACATGCACTTTCAATTCATGTATATTTAAATTAAATAAACATATTTAATTTAAAATACAAAAGCAAATCAAACATGCATAATCAATTTAAAATGCATATTTAATCCACATGCACTTTCAGTTTAGCATGTATATTTAAATTAAATAAACATATTTAATTTAAAATACAAAAGCAAATCAAACATGCATAATTAAATTAAAAAGCATATTTAAATCCACATACACCTTCAATTTAAAAAAAAAAAAGCACCAGTGAACACCACTTAACTGGTTGAGCCACCACCTCATCCATTCCCTATGGAAAGTCTATAAATGCAACCTCTCCTCCTTCATGGAGCATGAGGATGGTATGAGTACACTCACACTAATGAAGTCCTAAGCTAAGTTTCGCATTCAACCGCTCAACACAATCACACACAACCATAATCGTCCTATGTCATAACTCGATCACAAAATTTTGTAGGCTTGGATATGAATTTCAGATACAACACGATATATTTCAGATGTAGCATGACCATAGTAACAAAAACAACTACAAGTAAGGTAAATATCTGCTTACATTTACTTTCATTTTATACACTTGCATTTTCTTTATGCATTATGGTTGTAGTTTATATTTTTTGAATATGAGTCTCACTTCAGGAGGCTTGACATATAATACTAATAATTTGCATTCAGCATGTGTGCAGATATATAGATCCAGAATACGCATATCTATACACCAATCTGGAACACACAGAGTTAGACATCAACCACAAATACAACAAACATAGATATTTCAAAACTAGAGTAGCCTCAGATCCAACAAAGAAACGATCACTGCAAACCCACTTGACAATTTTCTATAGTGATGAGAAGACAAAAGCACCATTTTATTTATAAAATGGGATCGATCCCTTATATCTTTGTATAACCCCTATGAGGGAAAATGTTATAATTGTTAGGATTTATTACATTCTTTGTCATGTGTACTCCACTATGTTAGTGGATCATATAAAAAACATTATAAAAATATGCACTAACATTATTATAATGTGACCACTAACATTATAATAATGTGATCACTAAAGTACACATTACACATTATTACTAACATCCCCCTTTAATGTGTACTTTCCTAAATGTAAAGTAAGTCAACATTAGATATGTCCCCCTTTAATGTTGACTCTTATTACAATAGACATAGAGCATCTTGCTAAACTTGGAAAACTTGTCAAGGTCAAGTGACTTGGTGAAGATATCAGTCACTTGATCTTGAATCAGTATGTACTCCATGTTTATAATGTCATATTGGACCATTTTTTTGATGAAGTGATGATGGATCTCAATGTGCTTGGTCCGAGCATGGAAGACTAGATTTTTGGTCATCTTAATGGTACTTTAATTGTCACAATAGATGGGTGTTGGTCCTGTAATAGGTAAACCAATATCCTAAAATAATTTTCTGTGCCAAATAGCTTCCTTAGTTTCCTCAACTATTGCCTTATACTTTTCTTCTATGGTAGATAAGGAAATAGTGTTCTATTTCTTGGTGCTCCATGAAATTGAACCCTAACCCAACTAAAAACAATAACCTAAAGTGGATCTTCTAGTTTCAAGACAACTATCCCAATCTAAATTTGTGTACCCAATCAATGAAAATTCATCACATGCTATGTACATAAGACCATGATGAGGGATGGTCTTGAGGAACCTCAAAATCCTCTTAGTGACTATCCAATGGCTCTTCTTGGTATCCTACATGAATCGAGAAACAAGGCCCACTGAATAGGTAATACCTAGTCTAATTGAAGTTGGATAGATCAAAATTCCAACTAGTTTTCTTTAAAGGGTGCCATCATCCCTTTCGTCATCATCACTATTAACCAATTTCAACCAGGTTTCCATTGGAGTGAGGGATATTTTACACTCCTCCATGCAAAACCTTTCTAAGATGGACTGAATATATTTAGCTTGAGGAACCATGATGAGGGATGGTCTTGAGGAACCTCAAAATACTCTTAGTGACTATCCAATTTCTCTTCTTGGTATCCTGCATGAATCGAGAAACAAGGCCCATTGAATGGGTAATATCTAGTCTAATTGAAGTTAGATAGATCAAACTTCCAACTAGTTATCTATAAAGGGTGTCATCAACCCTTTTGTCATCATCACTATTAACCAATTTCAACCAGGTTCCCATGGGAGTGAGGGAGAGTTTACACTCCTCCATGCAAAACCTCTCTAAGATGGACTAAATATATTTATCTTGGGATATAAAGACCTTACCAAGCTGATTTCATACATCTATACCTAAGCAATAGTGGAGAAGGCCCAAGGTAGTCACTTCAAAATTTTACATAAGTCCTCTTTGAGAAATTTTATTCCATCTGTGTCATCACCTATAATGAGAATATCATCCACATACAATGTAACAAAAATGATGTGGTTCCTCCAGTGTTTCACATAGAGACTAGATTCTATTGCAGATCGAGTGAAACCAAGGTTGATGAAATAGGAGTCAATTTTAGCATACCAAGCTCAGGGTGCTTACTTTAACGCATATAGAGCTTTCTTTAATATAAGGACTTTGTTTTTTTGGTCTTTGATTGTTTTTTTTAATGTGTACTTTAGTGGTCACATTATAATAATGTTAGCACATGTTTTTATAATGTGTTTTATATGATCCACTAAAAAAGTGGACTACACATGACAAAGCATGTAATAAATCCTAACAATAATCGAATAGAAAGAACTGTACAATACAATACATATCATTTACTACTTTTTATTTACATGTTTTATATGGTGCATATTTTTATCATCTACAAGATGGCGATCACGGTGGGACCATTCCTCTAACTTTGCTATTTGCATAACATTTTAAATTGTTTGTTGTTTTATGCTTAATACTAATTATATTCTTGTCGTATAAAAATGTTTTGACTCTGTGTTGTTTTTGGTTTTATAGAGGTTGTAGTTAGCATACGTAGGTGAAACCGTTCGACCAAGGACATCAAAAAAATAAAATTTTTAGAACCTGGATGACCTCAAAAAAAATTATTTAACCCTAGATAATTATAGAGCACAAACATCTCTAGCTATCGATCTTCACTAAATGCAAGACCATAGGTATAGGATTTCAGTTTTTTTTAATAAGTTGTGTTTGGCTTCTATTGAGGGCCACTCCAAATATGAAAAAAAACATTACATTGTTCTCATTACATTTTAAAAAATTTAATTAAAGCATATCCAATTTTTTCTTTCTATCAGAGATATTCTTCATTTACTATTTTATCAAGAATATTCTTCATCTTCCTCAAAATGCTAAGTTTCCACAATCAAATCCTTTTATATCAAATGCCTTCAAAAATTTAAATTCTATCAAGATGAAATTCAACACTGTGAATGACTAAAATATTTTTTTCCCAACTTCTATATCCAAAAATATTTTATCTATAACAACCTCACAATTTCTTAATACCTTTTTCTAGGATTCTTATTCATTCCCCTAATATTCCAAGATATATTTTTATTGTTATTTTTTATTTTATTTGTGGGTTTAGCCCCACTTCTTGTTAACACTTGTGATATTTGCTTTTATTTTTTCATATCAATATCCCTTTGTGTTTCTTTTTCTCTTTTTTTTGCCTCTTGGGTCTTCTTCTCCTTTTTTCATTCTTGGCAATACTTTCATCTTCATAAATCTCTTCAATATTATCACATTGCTCATAGTAAGGCTTATCATATTTAGGTTTTCCTTGTTATGAAGGATCTGAAGTGCAAGGAATAACCTCAAAAGCACACTCTTCTTTATATTCCCCTAGAGACCCTAAAGTGCAAATATACTCTTCCGTAGCAATTACCTTCTTATTCTTCCCTAAAAACCCTAAATTGTTATGGGTTTCCTCAAACCCTATTTCTATATTATTTTGCTCTTGAAACCTTAAAGTGCAAGGGATAACATCTTCACCACTTTCACTTTTATTACCTAAAGAGGATTTTATTCTGCTTGAGGAAAATGAAGATGATTTAGTTGGAATAAACTTGACCTTTTTTTGTTGTCTTTATTTTAGGTTTTATCTCCACATCTTCTTTTGCACCTTTAATTCCTTATAAACTTGTCAATTGATATTGTTGAAATGATTTCTCTGCCTATTCTTTTGGAGTGGAATATCCTTGATCTAATGTAGATTCTATTATTTAATGATTTCCTTGCTTCATCTTGAATTTTATCTCATGGCTAGAATTTTTTATCTCTTTCTTCATAGTTTTTACTTTGCAAACTCTTGGCATGTGTCCAATATCAAAATAATTGTGGCAATGAAATGCAATATTTTCATAATCTACTTGTTGATCCCATTCTCTTGATTCAGATTTAGTCTTAATGGATTGTGTAAAAGGTTTTTAAATATCCATAGCAACACATATTCGAGTATATATAGCATGCTTTCGCTCCTTAGTTTTTGGTCCTTCCTTGATGAATTTCCTTAGGGTATTTTCAATATTTTCAAAATATCCTTATTTATAATATGATATGGAAGTCCAAAAAGCCTAACCCACAGTGGAAGCTTCTTAATAATCTTTGTCTCAACTGAAAAATTTTCATTCCATGGTCTCAAATAAAGTGCATCTCTTCCCATAAACCATGGGCCACCAACCATTATTTTATCCCTAATTTTTAAACTAGAAAATATGATGAGGAAAAAATATTTAGGAAGAAAAGTCACAAAATAATTTGAATTCAATCCCCACTTCCACTTGATCAAATTTTGAATCTCCAAAAACCCTGGCCATGATCTATGGAACTTATATATTAGCCCTCTACTTTTAAGAACCATTATATCATGCTCAATCATCTTATCCTTAATACTTACTTATGGTGTACCGTCTACTACCTAGATCAAACTTACCATGTATTTTCTCTTTCACTTATCTCCATCTTGAGCCTTCATATTTCCAACAAGGATATTTTGATTTCTAGCTAGGGCATCTTGACTTCCCATTAGGTATTTCAAAAATGGCTTTCCTTCCACAATAGGTAATGGAGCTTGCTCTTGGCTTGCACTCCCTTTTGGTTTGCACTCCTTCTCTACTTGCACTCACTCTGGCTCCCAGCTTGCACTCTCTCTTATCTCACACTTGATCTTGGATTTCACTCCCTCATGTATCACAATTGTTTGTGTCCCTTATTTTTCTTGGTGTTTCTTCACTTCCATAATTTTTTTAAAGCAATGTTTCACACATTCATGGTAAGGATTTGAAGCATTGATGAACTTTGGATGAACTATCGCTCTATCGACATGATTGAATCTTGACTTGCACTCTCTTTTAGTTTGCACTCCTTTTTGGTTCGCACTCTCTCCTGCCTCACACTCTCTTCTACCTCATACTCACTCCCAACTTGCACTCTCTCTTGGCTCACAATTACCCTTATCTCTTATTTTTCTTAGCATACCTTGGCCTCAACAATTTTTTGGAAATAATGTTCCACATATTCATGGTAACAATTTGAAGCATTGATGCACTCTGGATGAACCTATTGCTCTTCTGCCATGACTGAATCTCGACTCTCACTCCCTATTGGTTCACACTTCCTCTTTGATCTCATTGGCTCTGTGCTTGCACACTCATTCCCAACTCATGCTCACACTTGTTACTACACTTACTCTCGTTTTGCCCTTGCACTCACTTTTGGTTGCACTAAATTGCAATCACTTTTGGCTACACTTACTTGCACTTGCTACTACACTTACTCTCGGCTTGCGCTCGCACTTGCTACTGTACTTACTCTCGGCTCACATTCACACTCGCTACTACACTTACTCCTAGCTCACGCTCGCACTCATTACTGCAGTTACTCCTGGATCATGCCAATATTTGTGTTTTAGTATTTATTTTTAATTTATAGCTTTTACAATTTTATTTTTTATTAAAAAAAAAGGTTTCAATTTTTTTTTAATTTATAGCTTTTACAATTTTATTTTTTATTTAAAAAAGTTTCATTTTATTTTTATTTACAGATTTTATAGTTTTATTTTTTATTTAAAAAAAAAGGTTTTAGTTTTTTTTTTTTTAACTTTATAGCTTTTATGGTTTTTTTTATTTATAAAAAAAGGAGTTCCAGTTTTTTTGTTTTTTTTAATTTATAGCTTTTACAGTTTTGATCCAGGTGTTCATTTTGCCTCTTTTGTTTTTAAACATGTAAAATTGAGTTACCAAGGGTCCTACAAGGGCGTCTTAATGGTTTTGGCTAATTTTGACCACTTTTTAGGCCAAAAATCTTCACGAGGTGGTCAAAAATTAGCTTTTAATATATTTTTTTAAACCAAAAAGTTTTAATATCTTTTAGTGTAGAACTAGAGTGGGGTTGCTATTTTGGGATAGTCATCATTATTGAATAACGGATGTGTGATTCCATTTTGGAGGTCATCCAAGCTTTATTCTAGAGTTACTAAAAATAGTAAGTGGACATAAGGTAGCATTGGCTAGGGTTTTGGGGAGATAAGTAGTTTGTGACTCTTTTGTAAAGGGAGGTGAATTTAGTAAAATAAAAAAAAACCATTTGCAAGTTTCTTCTATTGGTATTTTTGGTTTGATTCTTTGTCTTGTAAATTTACCTTGGAGTCCATTATTGGTCTCTTGTAGTGAATCTACATCAATTGGTATCAGAGCGGGTGAGATCTCGCTAGTGGAAAGAAGATGAACAAAAGAGGGAGAGAAAGAGATATTTGTGCCCAAATGAATAGGCAGATGAATTATCTACATGCATAAATAACATTATTAACTAGTATGATTAACTGCATGATGGAGAGGTACACCTATGAGGTCTTAGATCTAGTATCTAATGATGAGACCATAGACAAGGATGGTGTATCTGAGGATCACATGAAATCAAAACTAGAAGGATCGAAGGGAGAAGTATGACACTTTGAAAGCAGGGTGATTCAAGCCTTGGAAGGACTTAAAGGAAACCAATATGGAATCAAGATTAAGGTTTTTGAGTATGCTGGTGGGTTAAAACCAGAGGAGCTAATCGATTGGGTAAATAGCATGGAGAAATATTTTGAATGGAGTAATCTTGCTAAGGAAAAGAAGGTGAAACTTGCATGCACAAAGTTGAAGGGGTATGCCTTAATTTGGTGGGATCATTATAGATAGAGCAACAAAGGAGGCCTAGAATAAGATGAAGAAAAAGTTGCAAGAGAATTTTGTGCTTGTAGACTATTCCTAAACCTTTTTTAGTAGGTTTTAGAACCTTAGGTAGAAGGACCAAAGCATTAAGGACTACACCAACAAGTTCTACAAACTATCTATTCGGGTGGAGCATAATGAGACCAAAAATAAAAGGGTTGTGAGGTATGTAAATGGCCTAAGTTATGCTATTCAAGATGAGTTAAGTATGCATCATACCCTTAATATAGAATATGTGTACCAGATGGCCTTAAGGGTTGAAGATAAGCATAAGAGCTATAATTATAAAAGAGGAGGGAAGAAGGGAATGGCATCCTATCCAAATTAGGGGTATGGTGAATCTAACTCATCCAAGGGAGAATCCTTAAATATAGATAAATAAGAAGAGATGAAGCAAGGTCGTGGTACCTACCAAAGAGGAATATGAAATAAAATAGGTCGAGTTAATGGGAGAGGTTGAACTGGGAATAGACCATGGAAGCCATATACCTATTTTAGATGTGGTGAGGAAGGCTACAGAGCATGTGAATGCACCCATTATGATGTTGAAGAGAGAAATCATGGGGGGCAAGCTAGAGTCAACCTAGTTGAGGAAGAGGAGGAGACTGGGATAGAATTTGCTACAGAAATGGGTAAAAATATCATGATAAGGAGGATGTTGATTACTCCAAAAAAGGCAAAAATGCAAGTAGATGATGGTGGTGAGTCTTGATTGCATACAAATATATTTTGCACAAGATGCACATTGATAGGAAAGTTATGCAAAGTAATCATTGATGGTGGTAGTTGTGAAAACATGATCTCTAATATAATGGTAGACAAAATGAATCTAAAATGTGAGAAGCACCCACACCCCTATCGCATTTCATGGATCAAGAAAGGGAATGAGGTGACTATTGATAAGAGATGTTTAGTAAAATTCTTAATTGGGAATACTTATAAAGATGAAGTGTGGTGTGATGTAATTCCTATGGATGCTTATCACATACTATTGGGGATGCCTTGATAGTATGATAGGAATATCATCCATGATGAAGGTCGAAATACTTACACCTTCTGGAAGGATGGTGCAAAGGGAGTACAATTGCCTCTTAAGGAAGAAGGGCAAGGTGAGAGTTTGTTGACTGCAAATGAGTTTATCACAAAGGCATAAGCAATCGGTTGGTGTTATGCATTGGAAGCAAAGAAGGTAGATATAGAGGAGGTTATTATACCATTGGTAGCATCAAAGTTGTTTAAGGAGTATGTTTATGTTATACCTAATGAGATATTATATGGGTTACCATTGAAGAGGGATATCTAGCATCACATTGATTTAATTCCTAGGTCAGCTCTTCCAAATTAGGTAACCTATCGAATGAGCCCAATCAAAAATGCAAAGTTGAGAAAGCAATAAAATTGATATAGAAAGGATTAGTAAGGGAAAGTATGAGTCCTTGTGCAACTCCTACACTTTTAACTTTGAAGAAATATGGCTCATGGTGGATGTGTGTCGATAGCAAGGCCATCAATAAAATTATTATTAGGTACAGGTTCACAATACCTAGAGTGGATGATATGATGGATGTCTTAGTAGGGGCTAACTAATTCATAAATATTGATTTGTAGAGTATTTATTATCATATCATAATTAGAGAGGGTGATGAGTGGAAAACAACTTTCAAAACCTGATATGGGTTGTACAAGTGGTTGGGGATGCCATTCGGGTTGTCAAATGCACTTAGTACCTTTATGTGGTTGATGAAATGATTTTTACGGGAATACATTGGCAAGTTTATGGTTGTCTATTTTGAAGATATATTGGTTTTTAGTAAAAGTGAATAAGATCACCTACACCATTTGAGGTTGGTGTTAGAGTTATTAAGTAAAGAGAAAATGTATGCTAATTTGAAGAAGTGCATATTTCTTCAAGAAAGTTTGGTATTTTGGGGATTTGTAATTTCAAAGTATGGATTGAATATGGATGAAAAAAATGTGAAGGCAATTATTGAATGGCCTATTCCAAGGAGTGTGATAGAGGTAAGAAGTTTCATGGTTTGGAAACTTTTTATAGGAAGTTCATCAGAAACTTTAGTAGCATTCTTCCACCCATAATAGAGTGTACAAAGGGAAAAACTTTGTATGGACAAAAGCAGTAACTAAGAGTTTTGAGGTCTTGAAGAAGAAGGTTTTAGAAGCACCAGTGTTGGTATTACCTAATTTCAAAAAAGTATTTGAAGTTAATTGTGATGCTTCACATGTGGGAATTTGTGCTATGTTGAGCCAAGAGGGACAACCAGTAGCATTTTTTACTGAAAAGCTAAATGAGGTAAGAAAGAATTATTCTACTTATGATGTAGAATTTTATGCTATTGTGTAGGAACTAAGGTATTGGTGATATTATTTGTTATTTAAGGAGTTTGTGTTGTACATTGATCATGAATCCTTAAGGTATGTCAATTATCAAAAGAAATTAAATAGTAGACATGCCAAATGGGTCTTTTTTTGCAAAAATATTCATTTGTATTGAAGCACAAGTCTGGTAAGTAGAATAGGGTTTCTAATGTATTGAGAAAGAGAGTAGTATTAGTAAACACCATGAAGAATGTAATGGTAGGCTTTGAGGGGATTAAGGATTTGTATGAATTTTATGTAGATTTTGGAAGCATTGTACATCAGTACAAAAATCCAATAGTGGATGAGACTGGTCAAATATTTATTGTATGTTATGTAGGATGTATATCTATTTAGGGGGAAACAATTGTGTATACCTATTGGATCCATGCACGATAATATCATACGTGAGATGCATAGTGGTGGTTTGGCTAAACACTTTGGTGTGGATAAAATAGTTGCTCTTGTGGAGGAAAAGTACTATTGGCCAAGGTTGAAGAGAGATATAATTTAGTTTGTGTCTAGATGTTGAGTGTGCCAAATGGCTAAATGCCATGCATAAAATATAGGGTTGTATACACTTTTACCAGTCTCCATGGGATCATGGACCTACCTGAGCATGGATTTTGTGTTGGGGCTACTCCATATTTAGCGAGGTAAAGATTTTATTTTTGTTGTAGTAGATAGGTTTTCTAAGATGGATCATTTCATTTATTTCTATAAAACCAATGATGCAACCAAAATTACAATTGTTTTTTTTTTTTATGAAGTTGTCAGATTGCATGGAGTTCCAAAGACCATAACTTTAGATCAGGATGTTAATTTCTTAAGTCATTTTTGGAGAATGTTGTGGAAGAAACTAGACACGAAGCTATAGTTCATTAGTGCTTATCACCCATAGATTTATGGACAAATAGAGGTCATAAATTGAAGCTTGGGTAACCTTTTGAGGTGCATAGTTGACAAAAGCCATGATAATGGGATCTAGCCTTATCACAAGCAAAATTTGCATACAATGGTTTGGTGAACTGCTTGAGGGAAAAATCACCATTTCAAATTATTTATGGTTAGAATCCCAAGGGTTTTCTATATTTGATTGAATTACCAATCATTGAGCATGTTAGTGATGATGTAGAAGCATTTTATGAGCATATATAGTGATGGACTATCATTAAGCACATCATTAATTCTCAATGAATTTGTCAATCCAATGTAGTGTACAAGGCTATCTATGAAAAAAGGAGTGAACAGGGCTATAATTTAAGGTCAATTACGAGTAGCAAGTCTTATTGGTGGAATTGATTGTGTGGGGTTTTTTTTTAGGTCTCTTATACCTCTATATTGCATAAATTTAAATTTAATCTAATTGTAAGAATGAAAACTAATTGTTGATTACAAAAATGAAACCTTAGTTATAGTTGCAAGAATGAAATATGATTAAATTATAGAATTAAAACCCTAGTTATAGTTGCAGAATTGGAAACCTAATTACAGTTGTAAAATGAAAGTCTATTTACTCTTGCAATAATGAAAACTAAAATTAAGTCCTATCAATACTCTATAACAGGAAGGTTGTCAATCTTCTGTGCATGGGTTGACAACAAAAACAATAATGTAGGAAAATTGCAGAAAACTATAAATTGTTGGAAATGGAAATTGCAGTAAATTGGAAAGTTGTTGGAAAGTAAAAAGACTAATTAGATCTACTGCTAATCACATCACAAAATTATCTTGAACAGAAAATAAATTATTAGGACTGAAATGGATGTTAACTACTACAAAAGAATGAAATTGACAAGTTTCACAACTTATTCTACTACAGCAAAATCAGAACAAAACCTGTCTATTAGTCCTCCTCCTAGGTCTGGAAGTGGCCAACCTACTTTTTTAGAAGAAGGTATGAGTTCATCTCTTTCTAAATATTATTCACACTCAAACATAACATAATAAATAGAAAAACTTGTACTTTATTGATTCAGAACATGATTACAAATTTGTTGCTAAAACTTGTTACAAAACTATAATAGTCTCAGTTTTCTCACTTATTCTCTATCTATATTTTCTCTACTACCATTTCTACTATTATTATTATTATTCTTCTCAGCTCAACCTAGATGGGAGCTATCTTTTATAGATTCCTAAAATCTAATTACAACAGAAAATATACTCTGCAAATCAATTCCTATTATTCTGCAGTATTCCCTGGGTTTATCCTAGAAGAGGATCTTTTCCATAAATTATGGCTTTGGATGCCAAGGAAGGTAAAGTTATATGGGAGATATTTTCCTTTAACCTCATCAACATTCTTTCCCTTTTTCCACCATCATAAATCAGTCAACAGGTCAAAAAGTGTTTTTTGTTCTCAATCAGGAGCTAAGTGGCTCAATCCAAAGATATTCGCTCAATCCGAAGAGACTGTATTTCTCAATATAAATATCTTCGGAATGACCAACTATGTACTCTTCAATTTATTTTAGCTGCATTTCTCAGGTGGATTAGTCCTCAGGATCATATTGCAATAGCCTTCATTCCTCTTCATGTGTGAATTCCATGCCTTGCCATTCATTGGTGGTTGGCTAGAATTTACACAGGAAAACCAGTTTCTACTACATAGTAATATTTATTTGTACTATTTGCTAAATTCAAAGACATTAATGTTTGAGAAACATAAAAATAAGAATATTAAAGTGTTGCTATCAACCTAAGCATATCCCTTATGTAACAGGTCATGGCAAAGTGACATAAAACTACACAAAAACTATAAAAATCAGCATATAATATTCCAAACACATCAATCATACAAATAATTAATACACAACATATTAGATCAACTTAACTAGTACATAAAGTAAATCACAAAGTTTTACGCAAGTTTTAGTTGTTCAAAACATGTTATGATGGAGGTATTTCCAAGCCTCATCATTTCCCCCCCAACTTATATTAATGCATGTCCTTATGCATTCTGTTGGGCTATAGAATCATAGATATCCATATTCAAGTTCCATGATCTGTAGAACAAATTTTTTCCTATATAGTATCCTCTGTTCTCTTGAAGGTTTCTGAGCCAATATTCAAACTGCTCATCTGGTTGAGAATCCTCTTCAAAATAGTATGGAACTGAAGTATTTATGGTTGGAAGACTAAATATGAGACCTACCCAATTATACTACATAATTTCAATAAGTTGTATCACCCCTTCTACTATTCTTCTAGACCATTCCAGATTAATGGGGGAGATAGGCTCCCTTTTCTGTAAAGACATGGAAAGTTTTGCCCATCTGTTTCTACAATGTGATAATGCTGGAACAAAATTGTCATTACAGAAATTCTAAAATTTAGTTACACAATCCCTCAAATTTCTCAAATACATCCTTTTGATATCGTCCCTGTTCATCATGAGAAAATGTTGTCTGGTGATAATCAGATGATTTGGCTTAATTGCTCTGACTAACAATTTAGCTCTTAATTCAATTTCCTTATTTTACCCTTTTTATTGGTCCCAGTAAAACTTATTTTTTAAGGTAGACATAAAAGCTCTCAATTGCACATCTCCTATGCAAATCTCGGGGTGGAAATCTACATCCTCTAGAATGAAAAAGCTATGCAAAAATAACTCACATAGCAAGTTTTTTTGCTCTATAGGATTGTTGAAGTACGCTTCCAAAAACTCTTCAGCTTTTTTTAGTTTATAGGGGAGACCTGAGCTAATTCTCATAACCTACCATCTCAGATATCTCTCCTTCAGAATGAGACTGTAAAACCTAGTAGGTCTTCTTAATTGAACTAAAATTTGGCACAGGTCAGTTACTTTTTCATTCAATGCATCAATTTTTGTCCTTTGTCTCTAGCTGTTTTCCTACCAATTTTAATTTCTCAACCTGTGTGGCAAGCTTTTCATATTTTATCATCCAGTTAGCAATGTCTGTATTATACTGCTATAGGGATACAATATTGGGTGGTCTAATTAAAATTTGAAACTTAGGTAACAGTTCCACCTGTACCCCTTTTTCTGCCACTTCTACTGGTTGTACATCTGATAGCAATTCTACTTGTATCCCTTTTTATCCTACTTCCACTGGTTGGACATCTGACAACAATTTTAATTGTATTCCTACTTCTAAAAAAATATTATTCAGAGGAGCACTTACTTGATTATTTACATTTTGCTATTCAAAATGCTCCTATGTTGGTGTTTCTTGCAGACATAACTATTGTGACTCTCCACAAATATTCTTTTTTGGGCTCCTAATCGATTCTGGAGCATCTTCGAATTGAGAAGGTGTTTCTTTGAAATGGAAGGGCACTGCTTCAGAATGAGCTCTTGTGTTTTCATCCAAAGATACCTCTATCAATGGGGAAGAATTATCTTCCCTAGATAATCCAAGTAGTAATTGAGATAAATATTCCTCATTATCTGCTGTAGTTGACTATTTTTCAAATTGTAACAGTATGCTCTTTAGTTCCTCCACTTTCTACTGCAACTCTGCAATTCTTTTTTCATGTTTTTCAATGATATTTTCCTTCTCCTCAACCCATCTAGTTTGTGTTTTAATCACACTCTTGTCTGCTTTCAATTGTTATACAATTTCCACCTCATCTTCTTCTAATTCAGAATATGATGTAGACAAATTATCTACAG
This sequence comes from Wollemia nobilis, assembly GCA_028583015.1. Taxonomy (NCBI): domain Eukaryota; kingdom Viridiplantae; phylum Streptophyta; class Pinopsida; order Araucariales; family Araucariaceae; genus Wollemia; species Wollemia nobilis. The sequence continues at coordinate 219,832 of JAQPPZ010017217.1, read as the reverse complement.
TTTGTTGCTCAACCATTATATCACTTTATTTTTCAACTGTTCGGTCCTATTTAGAAGGTTCCATAAGGTTATCTATGATTGCATCTAAGTTTGCATCAATTTCAAAATTGTCTTGTCTAGACTCTTCCTCAACCAATTGTTCAGGAAATTCTAAAAAATCCTCCAAGGTGGTATTTACAGTGGCTGGTTGTTTTTCTGTGACATCAAGACTACCTTGGTTTTTTTCGTGTTCAATCATTTGTTTTTCTGTTTCTTTCAGGTGGAGTCTTGTAGACATCAGGATGGCTTCGACTCCAAGAAAATAAATTTATAGGAGGAAGTCTCCATGAATGGGTCTATCCTTTCTTTCCAAAGTTTTTTTCCTAGCATTTTTCTATTCAAAAGAGGAAAGAGATAGAATATTGAAATAAGGTCCTTCATTTATGGGAAGAGAAGGATTCTTCCTTACCTGTTGGTATGAAGGATTTACACCTAAAAATATAAATATTCCCTAGGACCAGTCTGATTCAAGATGTATGGTTTACCCATTGAATTATGAGAACTAGATACCCTCAAGGCAATATGCAACAATTGACAAAATTCTTAGAGATTTTGAAAACTACAAAAGATATTATTAATTATATATGCTCAAATATTGGTCATGATTGATAGCAGTACTCATTTACTAGAATCAACCATTATCAAATATGTGGGTCAGTTGTGGATTAAAACCATAGATTATGAAAATATATCTTTTAGATGTAGAATATATCATTAGGGATGCTTTGTGTATATAGATGATGGCATTGGAGACTATATTCCAAGCATCGAAGTTTTCCTTGGAGGGAAAAGATCCTCTGGTTACAAATATATGTATAAATATTTTGGTATGCTTCCTTGTGTATTATTTTATGTATTCTATTCTAAAACTGGTGAAAAGAAAACTATTGTTTGTTTTACACAATACTACCAAAATGAAATTTGATTCGTCATAGAGTTGGCTAATGCTAAACATCAAGAAGAGGTGAATCAAACCAAGACTATGAGTGATGGGGTGAAGTTGAGGTTGGAATTTCTTCCATTCCAATGGATAGAAAAATAATTCTTATCCACCGTGCTTGAAGCTAAAGGTTGAGAGGGAAATCAGAATACATTAGCAGTTGGTCACATGATCATATACATGGCAACCAAAAACAAATACAAACTATGAAAGTACATGAAGAGGATGAGGACAAGGGTTTAAAATGATGCACCCACTATAAGAGTGAGTCCTTTGAGTCCCAATTATGGATAATGGATCCTTGGAGTCCCAAGACCCTATGCAAAGACCCATTTTCCATAACTGAGTATGCTCACTCTTATACTAGGTGCACCGCTTTACACCCTTGTCCTTCCTCTCGTTGTATACATTCACAGTATATATCTACTATTGGTTGTCATGTATATGATAATGTGAACAACTGCTAAGGTCTTTTGATTTCCCCCTTAACCTTTTGATTTGAGCACAATAGGGAAGCATCCTTTTTCTATCCACTAGAATGATAGAGCTTTCAACTTCAACTTGGTATAGATTCACCCCATCACTCATAGTTTCACTTTGATCCACCTCTTCTTCCTCTTTAGAATTAGCCAAATCTATTAGGAACCACTTTTCATGATCCTTGGAGTCCCAAGACCCTATGCAAAGACCCATTTTCCACAATTGAGTATGCTCACTCTTATACTAGGTGCACCGCTTTACACCCTTGTCCTTCCTCTCGTTGTATACATTCACAGTATATATCTACTATTGGTTATCGTGTATATGATAATGTGAACAACTGCTAAGGTCTTTTGATTTCCCCCTTAACCTTTTGCTTTGAGCACAATAGGGAAGCATCCTTTTGCTATCCACTATAATGATAGAGCTTCCAACTTCAAATTGGGATAGAATCACCCCATCACTCATAGTTTCACTTTGATCCACCTCTTCTTCCTCTTTATCATTAGCCAAATCTATTAGGAACCACTTTTCATTTTTATAATACTGTGTAAAACAAGCTATATTTTATTTTTTAACAATCATATAAATAGAATAAAAAAAACAATACACAAAGAAACATACCAAAATATTTATACATAAGTTTGTAACCACGGGATCTAGGCCCTCTAAGGAAAATTCAATGCTGGGAATATAGCCTCCAATAAAATTATTTATATATACATGGATAAGTCATTAATAGAATAAGAGATCTCATTGGGGCTCAAGTCCATGCACTCTACGCTAGTAAATTTACTCCTTTCATAGATAGAGAAAGAACCATGAATCATTTATACTAAAATCTATGTTTAAAATATTTTGATCCCTTTCTAAATATTAGCCTTCTGAATGAGTTCAATATTTATAGGATTTAGAGAAGTCCACCGAAGAAGAGTCATATTATTAAAGAAGAGAATTATAGGTTGTCTTAGCATGAATTTGATGAGCAAATATTTGGACTGAAATATAATTTCTACAATTATCATTCCAAGAAGAAGAGATCCTTCCAAAATCAAGCTCAAAATGGGTGGCCTTAGCATTAGAACTTTCATGAGATCTGCCTAGTTTTTCAATAACCAAAGCTTTAGTTCTAGTATTATTTACACATTCATAGAAATAAGTGAGGAGGAGATCATCATTACCTTTACAATATAGTGTTGTTTGTAGCCATTGTTGTTCAACATGTCATCTCCATTTTTTTGAGGATTTTTAGACTCCCTGGGTGTAGGGCATGTTTCATTGATTGTGCAATGACCATAGAAGAAAAGTTGGATTTTGTGGAAATAAGTATTGCAAACACATTTACTGATGGCCATTGGTATCACTTACATAGGTATTAATCTCACCTTGGGCTAGGGTTGATAACATTTTTGGAAAAATAGGAAGGTAAAATAAAGGAAAGACTTTTATGGAACAATAAAAATACATCTGTAACCAACAAATACATAACGAAAAAGATTCCTTATCATCCTCATGGTTTCAGTTGTGGTTTCAAGTTAGAGTGGTTTTAGAGAGATCAACAACTACTTACACATTTTTACCCTAATTTTTTTTGAAGTCTACTATTATTTGGGCAAGACATTTTGTTTAGGCATGGAATTTTTAGGTAACTTTCATGTATCCCTTCATTTTTTTAAACTTTGCATGCAAATTATTGTAGGTTTATTTTCAAATAATATAATCACTATAGGACATACTAGTAAATTTCAATAGATATTGAGTTATAATTTCCTTCCCATAGATTTATTTATAGTTAAATACTTAGAATCATCCCTTGTAATAGAGGTTAGGGAGGACCTCATAGAGAAACGACCCTTATTTGTCAAAGATAAGGAAATCATTGGTAAATTTAATGAGTATTGTTCAAGGGCTTCGACTCCAAGAAAATAAATTGATAGGAAATGGAAGTCTCTAGGAATGGGTCTATCCTTTCTTCACAAAGATTTCTTCCTAAAAATTTTCCATTCGAAAGAGGAAAGATATAGAATCCTAAAATGGGGTCCTTGGTTTATGGGAAGAGAAGGCTTCTTACTTACCTATTGGTATGAAGGCTTCACACCTAAAAATTTAAATTTTCCCTAGTACTAATATGATTCAAGATGTATGGGTTACCCATTAAATTCTAGGAACTAGATACCCTCAAGGCAATATGCAACAATTGAAAAAATTCTCATATAATTTGAAAACTATAAAAGACATTCTTAATTATTTATGCTCGGATATTGGTCATGATTGATAGCAGTAATCCTTTACTAGAATCAACCATTATTAAATATGTGGGTCAGTTGTGGATCCAGACCATAGATTATAAAAATATATCTTTTCGATGTATAAGATGTCATTAAGGGCACTTTGTGTATATAGATGATGTCATTGGAGGCTATATTCCAAGCATCAAAATTTTCCTTGAAGGGCAAACATCCCCTGGTTACAAACTTATGTATAAATATTTTGGTATGCTTACTTGTGTATTATTTTTCTTATTCTATTCTATATCTGGTGAAAAGCAAATTGTTGTTTGTTTTACACAGGTATCCCAAAATAAAAATTGGTTCCTCATAGAGTTGGCTAATGCTAAAAATGAAGAAGAGGTGGGTCAAAGAAAAACTATGAGTAATGGGATGATTATAGCCCAAGTTGAAGTTGGAAGTTCTACCATTCCAATGGATAGCAAAAGGATTCCTACCCATCGTGTCTAAATATAAATATTGAGAGGAAAATAAAAACACCTTAGTAGTTGGTGACATGATCATATACATGGTAACCAACAATAGATACACATAATGAAAGTATATGAAGGGGTTGAGGACAAGAGTGTAAAGTATTGAATCCACTATAAGAGTGAGCATACTCAGTTGTGGGTAATGGATACTTTGAGTCCCAAGACTCTATGCAAGGATCTATTTGCCACAACTGAGTATGCTCACTGTTACAGTGGGTGCACCACTTTATAGTATTATCCTTGGCCTCTTTGTATACATTCACATTTTGTATCTACTATTGGTTGTCATGTATCTAATAATGTGATGAACTACTAAGGTCTTTTGATTTCCCTCTTGATTTTTTTCTTCAAGCATGATAGGTAAGCATCCTTTTGGTATCCATTAGAATGATAGAGCTTCCAATTTCAGCTTGGGCTACAATCACCCCATCACTCATATTTTCACTTTGATCCACCTCTTCTTCTTCTTTAGCATTAGCCAACTCTATTAGGAACCAATTTTCATTTTGGTAGTACTATGTAAAACAAACAACATTTTATTTTTCAATACTCGTAGAATAAAATAAACAAAACAATACACAAGTAAGCATACCAAAATATTTATACATAAGTTTGTAACTAGGGGATCCTATCCCTCCAAGGAAAATTTAACATTGGGAATATAGCCTCCAATAACATCATTTATATATACATAGATAAGTCATTAATAGAATATGAGCTCTCCTTGGGGCTCAAGTCCATGCACTCTATGCTAGTAAATTTACCACTTTCAAAGATAGAACGATAACTTATATTAGACTCTATGTTTGAAATATTTAGGTCCCTTTCTCAATATAACCCTTTTGAATGAGTTTAATATTAGCAGACTTTAGATAAGTGGATCTATCCTTTCTTCCCAAAGGTTTCTTCCTATCTATTTTCTATTCGAACGAGGAAATAGATAGAATCCTGAAAGGGGTCCTTGGTTTATGGAAATAGCAATACTCTTCTCTACCTGTTGGTATAAATTCTTTACACCAAAAAAATTAAATATTTCTAGTACTAGTTTGGGGTTAAGATGTATGGGTTACCCATTGAATTCTAGGAAATGGATACCTTCAAGGCAATAAGCAACAATTGACAAAAATTTTAGAGATATTGGAAAATAGAAAAGACAATTTCTTAAATTTTTATGCTCGAATATTGGTCATGATTGATATCAGTAAATATTTACCATTATCAACCATTCTTAAATATGGGGGTAAGTTGTGGACTCAAACCATAGATTATGAAAATATATCTTTTAGATGTAGAAGATGTCATGAGAAGTGCTTTGTGGATATAGATGATGTCATTGGAGGCTATATTCCAAGTGTGGATGTTTATTTGGAGGGAGGGGATCCAATGTATAAACATATGTATAAGTATTTTAGTATGCTTCATTGTGTATTTTTTTGCTTATTCTATTCTATGTTTGGTAGAAAGAAAACTACTATTTCTTTTACATAGTACTACCAAAATGAAAACTAGTTCCTCAAAAAGTTGGCTAATGCTAAAGAGGAAGAAAAAGTGGATCAAAGCAAGACTATGCATGATGGAGTGATTGTATCCCAAGTTGAAGTTTAAAGTTATGTCATTCCAATGGATGGCAAAAGGATTCTTACGCACCATACCTAAAGTTAACGATCGAGAGGGAAATCAAAATACCTTAGTAGTTGATCGCATAGTGACCAACAACAAATAAAAAATATGAATATACACAAAGAGGCCAAGGAAAAAGTGTGTAAAGTGATGCATCCATTGTATGAGTGAGCTTACTCTATTATTTTGAATGGATCCTTTGCGTCCCAAGACTCTGTGCAAAGACCCATTCACCACAACTAAGTATGCTCAATATTATAATGGATGCATCACTTTACACCCTTGTCCTTGGCCTCTTCATGTACATTCATAATCTGTATCTACTATTGGTCATTATGTACATAATCATGTAACCAAATTCTAAGGTCTTTTGATTTCTCTCTTGACCTTTTTCTTTGATCATGATAGATAAGCATCATTTTGCTATCCATTGGAATGATAAAGGTTCCAACTTCAATTTGGGCTACAATCATCCCATCACTCATAGTCTCACTTTGATCCACTTCTTCTTCCTCTTTAGCATTAGCAAAATCTATTAGGAATCACTTTTAATTTTAGTAGTACTATGTAAAACAAACAATATTTTATTTTTCAATAGTCATAGAATAGAATAAGCAAAACAATACACAAGGAAGTATACCAAATTATTTATACATAAGTTTATAGCTAGGGGATCTTGGCCCTCCAAGGAAAATTCAATATTGGGAATATAACTTCCAATGACAGAATTTGTATACACATATAAGTCATAAGTAGAATACATGCTCTCCTTGGGGCTCAAGTCCATGCACTTTACACTAGTAAATTTACCCCTTTAAAAAATAAAGCGAGACCTAAGAATCATTTATATTAAAATCCATGTTTGAAATATATTTTTTCCTTTCTCAAGCAACCTTCTAAATAAGTTCAGTATTTGCAGACTTTAGAGAAATGCATCGAATAAGAGTTGTCTTATTAAATAAATACTTGGAAAGCTCTATAATGTGAAAGCCATGACCTTAACAAAGAGCAACCAATTGTTTCATGACCTTCTCCATGTTATACAAGAGAATTATATAGTTTCTTAGCATAAATTTGATGAGAAAATCTTCAAACTAAAGCATACTTTCCAAAATCATCATACCAAGAAGAAGAGAGCCTTCCAAGCTCATTATGGGTGGCCTTAACATTAGAAATTTTGTGAGATCTATCACAATTTGTCAATACCCAAAGATTCAATTCGAGTATACTTTCCACATTAGTAGTAATAAGTGAGAGGTAGGTCATCATTACCTTTGTAATATGGTGTTGTTTGCAGCCATGCTTGTTCAACATGTTATCAAAAAATTTCATGTTTTTGAGGTTTTTGAGCCTCCCCACGTGTAGGGCGCGTTTCATTACCTATGAAATATCTACAAAAGAGGAGTTGAATTTTATGGCAACGAGCACTAGAAACTGGTTTTTCTAAAGACCATTGGTATTTCTTAGGTAGGTATTAATATTACCCTTGTCTAGGGTTAAGAACATTTTTTGAAAAATAAGAAGGGAAAATAAAGGCTCAAGACTCTGATGGAACAATAAAAATACATCTATAATCAACAAATATATAGCAAAAGAGATTTCTCATCATCATCATGGTTTCGGCTATGGTTTTAGGGCAAGTGGATTCTGAAAGATCAACAATTACTTACACATTTTTACTATGATTTATTTTGAAGCCTGCTCTTTTTTGGGTAGGACATTTTGTTTAGGCATTGAATTTTCATCTAACTTTATCCCTTCATTTTCTTAAAATAATTGCATGTAAATTATTGTAGGTTTATTTTCAAATAATATAATCACTATAGGATATACTGGTAAATTTCAATAGATATTGACTTATAATTTCCTCCCCATGGACTGATTTACAACTAAATATTTAAAATCATCCCTCATAACAAAGGTTAGGGAGGAAACACAAAGCAACTATCATTATTGCTCAAATATAATGATAGGGTAAGGTTCAAATCTCAAGCCCCGTCGGAATGAAAGCTTGTCCCTTTCCTGGTGCTTTCAGTGGCGTAAAAGGTTTAAAATGATTGTGGCATGGTGGTTATAGGGGCAGAATGCACGAAGAAAAATACTATTTCTTTTACATAGTACTACCAAAATGAAAACTAGTTCCTCACAAAGTTGGCTAATGCTAAAGAGGAAGAAAAAGTGGATCAAAGCAAGACTATGCATGATGGAGTGATTGTATCCCAAGTTGAAGTTTGAAGTTATGTCATTCCAATGGATAGCAAAAGGATTCTTACGCACCATACCTAAAGCTAAAGATCGAGAGGGAAATCAAAACACCTTAGTAGTTTATCGCATGGTGACCAACAACAGATAAAAAATATGAATGTACACAAAGAGGCCAAGTACAAAGTGTGTAAAGTGATGCATCCATTGTATGAGTGAGCTTACTCTATTATTTTGAATGGATCCTTTGCGTCCCAAGACTCTGTGCAAAGACCCATTTACCACAACTAAGTATGCTCACTCTTATAATGGATGCATCGCTTTACACCCTTGTCCTTGGCCTCTTCATGTACATTCATAATCTGTATCTACTGTTGGTCATTATGTACATAATCATGTAACCAAATTCTAAGGTCTTTTGATTTCTCTCTTGACATTTTGCTTTGAGCATGATAGGTAAGCATCATTTTGCTATCCATTGGAATGATAAAGCTTCCAACTTCAATTTGGGCTACAATCATCCCATCACTCATAGTCTCACTTTGATCCACTTCTTCTTCCTCTTTAGCATTAGCAAACTCTATTAGGAATCACTTTTAATTTTAGTAGTACTATGTAAAACAAACAATATTTTATTTTTCAATAGTCATAGAATAGAATAAGCAAAACAATACACAAGGAAGTATACCAAATTATTTATACATAAGTTTATAACTAGGGGATCTTGGCCCTCCAAGGAAAATTCAATATTGGGAATATAACTTCCAATGACATAATTTGTATACACATATAAGTCATAAGTAGAATACAAGCTCTCCTTGGGGCTCAAGTCCATGCACTTTACACTAGTAAATTTACCCCTTTTAAAAATAAAGCGAGACCTAAGAATCATTTATATTAAAATCCATGTTTGAAATATATTTTTTCCTTTCTCAAGCAACCTTCTAAATAAGTTCAGTATTTGCAGACTTTAGAGAAATGCATCGAATAAGAGTTGTCTTATTAAATAAATACTTGGAAAGCTCTATAATGTGAAAGCCATGACCTTACCAAAGAGCAACCAATTGTTTCATGACCTTCTCCATGTTATACAAGAGAATTATACAGTTTCTTAGCATAAATTTGATGAGAAAATCTTCAAACTAAAGCATACTTTCCAAAATCATTATACCAAGAAGAAGAGAGCCTTCCAAGCTCAATATGGGTGGCCTTAACATTAGAAATTTTGTGAGATCTATCACAATTTTTCAATACCCAAATATTCAATTCGAGTATACTTTCCACATTAGTAGTAATAAGTGAGAGGTAGGTCATCATTACCTTTGTAATATGGTGTTGTGTGTAGCCATGCTTGTTCAACATGTTATCAAAAAATTTCATGTTTTTGAGGTTTTTGAGCCTCCCCACGTGTAGGGCACGTTTCATTACCTATGAAATATCTACAAAAGAGGAGTTGAATTTTATGGCAACGAGCACTAGAAACTGGTTTTTCTAAAGACCATTGGTATTTCTTAGGTAGGTATTAATATTACCCTTGTCTAGGGTTAAGAACATTTTTTGAAAAATAAGAAGGGAAAATACAATAAAAATACATCTATAATCAGCAAATATATAGCAAAAAATATTTCTCATCATCATCATGGTTTCGGCTATGGTTTTAGGGCAAGTGAATTATGAAAGATCAACAATTACTTACACATTTTTACTATGATTTTTTTTGAAGCCTGCTCTTTTTTGGGTAGGACATTTTGTTTAGGCATTGAATTTTTCATCTAACTTTATCCCTTCATTTTCTTAAAACAATTGCATGTAAATTATTGTAGGTTTATTTTCAAATAATATAATCACTATGGGATATACGGGTAAATTTCAATAGATATTGACATATAATTTCCTCCCCATGGACTTATTTACAACTAAATATTTAAAATCATCCCTCATAACAGAGGTTAGGGAGGAAACACAAAGCAACTATCATTAGTGCTCAAATATAATGATAGGGTAAGGTTCAAATCTCGGGTCTCGCCGGAATGAACTCTTGTCCCTTTCTTGGTGCTTTCAGCGACATAAAAGGTTTAAAATGATTGTGGCATGGTGCTTATAGGGTTAGACTGCATGAAGAAAACTACTATTTCTTTTACATAGTACTACCAAAATGAAAACTAGTTCCTCCCAAATTTGACTAATGCTAAAGAGGAAGAAAAAGTGGATCAAAGCATGACTATGCATGATGGAGTTATTGTATCCCAAGTTGAATTTTGAAGTTATGTCATTCCAATGGATAACAAAAGGATTCTTATGCACCATACCTAAAGCTAACGATCGAGAGCGAAATCAAAACACCTTAGTAGTTGATCGCATGATGACCAACAATAGATAAAAATTATGAATGTACACAAAGAGGCCAAGGACAAAGTGTGTAAAGTGATGCATCCATTGTATTAGTGAGCTTACTCTATTATTTTGAATTGATCATTTGTGTCCCAAGACTTTGTGCAAAGACCCATTTACCACAACTAAGTATGCTCACTCTTATAATGGATGCATCGCTTTACACCCTTGTCCTTGGCCTCTTCATGTACATTCATAATCTGTATCTATTGTTGGTCATTATGTACATAATAATGTAACCAAATTCTAAGGTCTTTTAATTTCTCTCTTGACCTTTTGCTTTGAGCATGATAGGTAAGCATAATTTTGCTATCCATTGGAATGATAAAGCTTCCAACTTCAATTTGGGCTAAAATCATCCCATCACTCATAGTTTCACTTTGATCTACTTCTTCTTCCTCTTTAGCATTAGCCAACTCTATTAGGAATCACTTTTAATTTTAGTAGTACTATGTAAAACAAACAATATTTTATTTTTCAATAGTCATAGAATAGAATAAGCAAAACAATACACAAGGAAGTATACCAAATTATCTATACATAAGTTTATAACTAGGGGATCTTGGCCCTCCAAGGAAAATTCAATATTGGGAATATAACTTCCAATGACATAATTTGTATACACGTATAAGTCATAAGTAGAATACAAGCTCTCCTTGTGGCTCAAGTCCATGCACTTTACACTAGTAAATTTACCCCTTTTAAAAATAAATCGAGACCTAAGAATAATTTATATTAAAATCCATGTTTGAAATATTTTTTTTACTTTCTCAATAGCAACCTTCTAAATAAGTTCAGTATTTGCAGACTTTAGAGAAGTGCATCGAATAAGAGTTGTCTTTTTAAATAAATACTTGGAAAGCTCTATAATGTGAAAGCCATGACCTTACCAAAGAGCAACCAATTGTTTCATGACTTTCTCCATGTTATACAAGAGAATTATATGGTTTCTTAGCATAAATTTGATGAGAAAATCTTCAAACTAAAGCATACTTTCCAAAATCATCATACCAAGAAGAAGAGAGCCTTCCAAGCTCAATATGGGTGGCCTTAGCATTAGAAATTTTGTGAGATCTATCACAATTTGTCAATACCCAAATATTCAATTCGAGTATACTTTCCACATTAGTAGTAATAAGTGAGCGGTAGGTCATCATTACCTTTGTAATATGGTGTTGTGTGCAGCCATGCTTGTTCAACATGTTATCAAATTTTTTCATGTTTTTGAGATTTTTGAGCCTCCCCACGTGTAGGGCACGTTTCATTACCTATGAAATATCTACAAAAGAGGAGTTGAATTTTATGGCAACAAGCACTAGAAACTGGTTTTTCTAAAGACCATTGGTATTTCTTAGGTAGGTATTAATATTACCCTTTTCTAGGGTTAAGAACTTTTTTTGAAAAATAAGAAGGGAAAATAAAGGCTCAAGACTCTGATGGAACAATAAAAATACATCTATAATCAGCAAATATGTAGCAAAAGAGATTTCTCATCATCATCATGGTTTCGGCTATGGTTTTAGGGCAAGTGGATTATGAAAGATCAACAATTACTTACACATTTTTACTATGATTTTTTTGAAGCCCACTCTTTTTTGGGTAGGACATTTTGTTTAGGCATTGAAATTTTCATCTAAATTTATCCCTTCATTTTATTAAAACAATTGCATGTAAATTATTGTGGGTTTATTTTTAAATAATATAATCACTATAGGATATATTGGTAAATTTCAATAGATATTGACTTATAATTTCCTCCCCATGGAATGATTTACAACTAAATATTTAAAATCATCCATCATAATAGAGGTTAGAGAGGACACACAAAGCAACTATCCTTATTGCTCAAATATAATGATAAGGATTGAAGTTGCTATAATTATATTTGGAATGTATTATCCGCATAAATAATATTGTTAGAAATAACTGGATAATATTGCCATGAATAATCAGATAAGGTTTCCAATTATTTCAACCTTATATGTTCATTGTATCTAGCTATTAATAAGACCATTATGCAATGCATTTGTTAGAGTTTCTAATATTCGATATTTTATGTTATCTGCAGTTCGGGTTATCCCATATTAGTGGTTTCAGAGCCTACGATCAGACCTGGGTATATGTCCCTTGTTTAAATCCAATATTCTTGGATAAAATTTGTATACTCTCTAAGTCTCGACAATCCCTTATTAAGGAGGTACATTCTACCCTTTATGGTGGATACTTTGAAAAACATAAAAATCTTCATCACTTGTAGCAATTCTTCTACTGGCCCCACATGGAGTGTGATGTTTTGAGGTATTTGATATAGTGTGATGCTTGTTGCAAATCCAAGCCAGCTAATAGGAAGCTTAGTCTCAGTATGCATTTATCTAATGCATCTCATCCATGGAAAAGTATTTCTATGGATATAGTTAGTGGTTTTCCTATGACAGTCCATTAGCATGATTGTGTTTTTGTCATAGTTGACCATTTCAGTAAAATGGCTAAGTTCATCTCTTGTCAAAAAACCATTTATATTTAGCCCATATCTTCTTTGATACTGTCTGGCATTCCTTTGGTCTACCCACTAGTATTGTCTCTGACCTTGATTCCAATTTTATTGGTCATTTATGGCATTCGTTATGGAAAATTTTAGGGGAGTCTCTTAACTTTTCCATAGCTTTTCATCCTTAATCCAATGGTCAAATTCAAGTAGTCAACCATACTCTTGTCTATATTCTTCTCATTTTCACCATTCATATCTAGCTAAATGGGATTTGACTCTTACCCACATTGAGCATGCATATAATCGTGTTATCTATTCCTCCACAGGTCACTCACCCTTTGAAGTATGTCTAGGTTTTCAATCCTTAACACCTTATGAGTTACCATTATCCCTTACATATCATGTCATAGTCCATATGTAAAAAGAGCAATATAAAGCCCATTCATTCATCTAGCATTTGTAGCAGCTTCACTCTAACATTGTTCACATTTTATAGAAAACCCAACAATAATAGAATAAGGCCATGGACAAACATCATGTTCCACATCATTTTTAGAAGGGAGATAGAGTTTGGTTGCACCTTTATCATCGCAGGTTCCAGGGTACAACCCATAGAAATATCAAACCCATTCACTTTGGGTCATACACCATTGTACAATAGGTTTTCGAGAATGCTTTTCAGCTTGATTCTCCAGCACACTTGGGCATCCATGATGTCATCAATGTTGACTTACTCTGACCATACCATGAGTCTACATTGGAGATAAATCCTATCATTAGTCATCATGCTGATATTGTACCTGACTTCCAGTTTACTTGGAGAATGATCATCTTTTTGACACCAAGATGCGCCACACTCACCAAGGATCTTCGACTTCCTACCTTGTTTTCAAATGAGGACAACTTCCACACCATACTCGATGGATCTCTCATAGCCATATGGTTCATGACTTTCCTTCCCTTTTGACCGCATAGGAGCCCAATGCTCTTACGATGGAGAAGAATGATAGGGATTGAAGTTGCTATAATTATATTTGGAATGTATTATCCCCATAAATAATATTGTTAGAAATAACTGGATAATATTGCCATGAATATTCATATAAGGTTTCCAATTATTTCAACCTTATCCGTCCACTGTATTTAGCTATTAATAAGCCCATTGTGAAATACATTCGACAAAGTTTTTAGTGTTCAATATTTTTTGTTATTTTTAATCTGGGTTATCCCATATCATATAAGGAAATCATTGATAAATTTAATGAATCTTGATCAAGGGCTTTGACTCTAAGAAAATTTATTGATAGGATATGAAAGTCTCCAAGAGTGGGTCTATACTTTCTTTCCAAAAATTTCTTCCTAGCTATTTTCTATTCAAAGGTGTAAAGAGATAGAATCCTGATAGGGGATCCTTGGTTTATGGGAAGAGCAAGACTCTTCCTTAACTATTGGTATGAATACTTTAGACCAAAATATGTAAATATTTCCTAGTACCAGTCTGGGTCAATATGTATAAGTTACCCATTGAAATTTGGGAAATGGATACCTTTAAGAAAATAGGCAACACTTGAAAAAATTCTTAGAGATTTTGGAAAACTACTAAAGGTATATTCTTAGTTATTTATGCTTGGATATTGGTCATTATTGACATCATTAAACCTTTACAAAAATTAACCATTCTTAAATATGTGGGTAATTTTGTGGACCAAAACCATAGTTTATGAAAACATATAATTTATCATGAGGTAGGGCATATTAAGAGATCGTGCCCTAAGAAGAGTCCAACATAAACATATTTAGAAAACCATAAGATAAAATTATAAATGGATATGTTTGATGATGGGTTTCAACTTCCAAAAAATAGGTCCAAACATATGAAAGTAAATAAACAATGGAGACCGATAATGAAGGCTACTGGAAGAAATACCAATTCTTTTGAGGCTTCATCCTATGAAAAAAACAAATTAGAGCTTAGAGAATATGGTACAATAAGATCAAAATATTAATAAGGAATTGTTTATTCAATATTTTCCTTATTTACAGATGAAAATTCCTACTAAATCTAAAGAATCCTCATTAAATTTTGAAGACTCTCTTGAAGTACCATGCATTATTTAGGAGAAGAAAAATGGTAGAGAAAATGGAGTGTTTGGTAGAATCAGAGAGTAGAGAACAAAAAATTGAATAGAATCAATTAGCACACTTAAAACAACAAAATTAATCTGCAATGAAACATATGTGAATTGCTCACCAAGGTATATAAATACATGTAGTTAGAGGTTGTATATATAGATTTATGCTATAATAATTAGAACCACCTAACAGGCCGGATTAACACATAAACCATCTCAATTGGTTGGGTGTATTCAATACAAGATTGATCTCAATAACTAAACCATCTCAATTGGTTGGGTGCATTCGATACAAACCTAGCTTTAGATATGTGCACACAGGAGTAAAATAGTGTATGTAGATAACTAACATGAATTAAATATTATAATATAATAATCTAACACCCCCCTTAATATTTACTTCATTTATTTCTAACCCAAGTTCAATTTTGAAGTAATACAATTTTTGAATGTTGAGGGGCTTGGCGAATATATCAACCAATTGCTCATTTGTTGGCTTATAGATCAGATCTACTTATCCATTCTAAGTTTACTCCCTAATATAATGATGGTGTACTTCAATGTGTTTGTTGCAAGCATGGAACACTTGATTCTTTGAAATCTTCAAGAAAATTTGGTTATCACAATAGAATGTGGTTGGTTCTACTTGTTGAAGACCAAGATCACACATGAATTATCAAGGCTAAATGGCTTCGCTAATTTCTTCCAGTTGATTTTGATCCAATTTTAATTTTCTCAACTATGTCTTCTACAACTGCTTTGTACTCTACTTATGTGGATGAGAGTGCAAGTATGGGTTGTTTCTTACTACTCCATGAGAGTGATGTTGAACCAATATGGAAGTAGATTCATGATGTGGATTTTATGTTTTCTAGACAACCAATCCAATCAAAGTCCAAGTATCCTTAAATTTTGAAGTTTGCATTGTGCACAATCTTTAAGACATGTTGTAGAGTGCCTTGTAATTATCTTAGCACTCTCTTTCTCACCTTCCAATGACTTTATTTAGGATAATTCATGAACCTAGATAAAATACCTATTGAATACAATAAATCTGGTGTAGTTGTAGTCAAATAGATTAGACTACCAACTAGTTATCTAAATAATATGCTATCTATAGTTTTTACTTCGTCATGAGCAACCAATTTTGTGCTAGCTTCCATGGGAGTTGGAGCTTATTTACAATCTTACATTTTTCTTGGCATACTTAGCTTGATAAATAAAAATTTCTCCAGCATTTTGCCAAACTTCCAATCCAAGACAATAATGGAGTATGCCTGAATCTATCATCTCAAAGTTCTTGATATTTTTAATCTCTTCTTCATCATCACCTGTAATTATTAAGTCATCCACATAAAAAATTACAAGAGAGGTGATAATACCACATTGAACCTTCAAGTAGAGATTTGAATCAACAAAATACTTCTGGTATCCAGTTTGGAGTAGGTACTTGTCAATCTTAGCATACCAAGCTCTAGTAGCTTGTTTTAAGCTAGAAATTGCCTTCTTGAGATGGCATACAAGCTACCCTTTACCTTCTTCTACATAACCATGTGGTTGGTCCATGTACACTTATTCAATTAGATCTCCATTTAGAAAAGCATTCTTTACATCAAGCTGATGTAGTTTCCATTTGTATTGAGCTGCTAAGGCAAGAATAACTCTGATGGTGATCATCTTGGCTACTGGTGCAAATGTCTCCTCATAATATATGCCATGAGTTTGACTAAAAAATTTGACTACCAATCTTACTTTTTTCTTACCAACAGTACCATATGATTTTAATTTGGTCTTGTAGACCCATTTATAGATAATGGTTTATTTACCAAGAGGTAGTTAACAATATTTCATGTCTTGTTTTTCTTGATGGCTGCCATCTCTAAATCCATTGTAACTCTCCATTTCTGATATTGGAATGCTTATTCATATGTGGAGGGCTCATAGGCATTCAAAACTTGTGACATAAGTGCACAATTTACTGGATCTATTATTATCTTGGGCTTTCTTTTACACTCTACATCTGCAAACTATGCTTTAGTTACAATTTTAAGATACCATTTGGGAAGCTTATTTGAAGTTGAAGAGGATTAATGAGAAACTTCTTCTTGTGCTTCACTATCACTTGTAAAGGTACTTTAAGGATCACTAGGTGTGGGTGTTTTGGATTCTGATTGTTCTCTAGCTACTCTATGTTGAAGAAGTTCCAACTCCTTAACACAAGAGTCTTTAATGCCTTCATAAAAGATTACATCCCTAAATACATGAATCTTTTTGGTTTTGATCTCATAGATTCTATATGCTTTACTTACATCACTATCACCAATAAATATACATCTTCATCTAATTTTTACCTTTTTTCTTTTGGAATAGGTATATAGGTAGTACAATTGTAAAGTCCATATTTTTGCTAGTTTGAAAATGTAAGACGAAACACTAAATAGTTCCATAGTTTCCTTGGCTGTTTTGCCCACACAATTGAAAATTGTGGATTTTTCCCTCTAATGTTTCCAAGTGACTACTAGGTAAGTCAATAGATCATGCTTGAACATTGAACGCTCAAAGGAGAACGTTATTTTAATATTTAATAATTAAAATATTACTTATTATAATAATTCAAAATATTAAATACCTATTTAATATTATATTAATAAAAAATATATTAATATATAATTACTCATCCTAATTATCTCACCAAAAGTATGTTAGCTTCTGACATATACCTTTGAATTTTCTCATGATTGAATAGGATTCCAAACACAAAATCGACAACATCTGCGAAGATCGGCTTGTCAGTTTGTGACCAACAATGGAAAACAAGGAAAATGTGCTTCCTGGTGGGGTCGTCGTTCACACTGTTGTTGGTTTAGAAGATTATGGATATGAACAAAAAATGAATGGTCTAGGAGGTATCCTGCATCATGTTATGGTCAATATTTCACTTGGCATCAAAGTGAGTTATCATGTAATCAACATTGCTATCGATTCATCCATTGGAAGCAGTGAAGTTCCATCCAGATATATCAGGTATTTTTGGTTAACCTTATAATTTATTTAACTATTTTTGACATCGAAATGAGTTATCCGATAATGGATAACTCACTTGATTGCTTCCAGTGGATGAATCGATAGCAACATTGATTGCAGGATAACTCACTTTGGTGCCAAGCGAAGTATCGACCATAACATGATCCATGATACCTCCTGGATCATTCATATTTTTTTCATCTCCATCATATTCTAAACCAACAACAGTGTGAACGACGACCACATCAGGAAGCACATTTTCCCTATTTTCCATTATTGGTCACAAACTAACAAACTGATCTTCACTTACATTGTCGATTTTGTGTTTGGAATCCTATTCAATTGCGAGCAAATTCAAAAGTATATGTCCTAAGCCAACATACTTCTGGTGAGATAATGAGGATGAGTAATTATAGATTAATATATATATATATATATATATATATATATATATATATTTATTTATTAATATAATATTAAAGAGGTATTTAATATTTTAAATTATTATAATAAGTAATTTATTAATTATTGAATATTAAAATAAAGTCCTCAAAACCGACATTTTAAACGAGTTCAAGTTTGGTAGGTGTTAGAGAAGTGCACCGAAGAAGAGTTATATTATTAAATAAAATCTTGGAAAGCTCTATATCATAAAAGCCATGACCTTTCCAAAGAGCAACCAAGGGTTTCATGATCTTCTCCATGTTATACAAGAGAATTCCAAGGTGTCTTAGCACGACTTTGATGAGTAAATGTTTTGACTAAAATCGATTTTTAGGAAACTTGGAAGAAGAGAGCCTTCTAAGCTCAAGTTCAAGATGATTGGCTTTTGCATTAGAACTTTTGTGAGATATACTCCCTCAATTCCCTAGTTTGTTAATAATTAAAGCTTCAGTTCCAGTATACTTTCTATATTAAAAGTAGTAAGCAAGGGGAGGTCATCGTTACCTTTGTAATATGGTAGTGTGTGCAACCATGCTCCTTAAACTCGTCACATACTTTCTCCACTTTTTTTGGCCTCTCCAACCATGGGACACCTTTCATCATCCATGCAATGTTAGTAAAAGAGAAGTTCAATTTCATGGTAACGAACACTACAAATAGATTTGCTGATGATTATTGGTATCACTTACACAAGTATTAATCTTGCCCTTGGCTAGGGTTGATAATGTTTTGAAAAACTAGAAAACACAAGTATAAATCTCACCCTCAGCTAGGGTTGAGAATGTTTCTGAAAAATAGAAAACACAAGTATTAATATTACCTTCGGTTAGGGTTGAGAATGCTTTTTAAAAATAGGGAACATAAGTATTAATCTCACCCTCGGCTAGGGTTAAGAATATTTTGGAAAAATAGAAAGGTAAAAATAGGAATTTGATTTTTGGAGCTCTGGCGATTTGGCGGGAATCCTTCTGCACTGTCGACGGCCGTGGCTCTAGGGTTTCAATTCGAAAACCTCCTCCAACGTGTTTGGGGTCTGTTGCAGGCCTCTGGTCTAGGATCTTTCGGTTTCCCGGGAGGGCCCAATGGGGTCTCTTCCTGGTTCTCACGAGGGAAAAAAGACCTCTTATGCGGAGATTCTTCGAGATAATCCTGCGTCTTCCTCTGCTGAAGCTCAACGCAGTGCCTTCCATCTGCTAGCCAAGAATGTGGGCAAGGGCTCTCCTGGGCACAAAATTAATGGTTGTCTCCCGCAATCTGCATCAAGATCGAAAATAGTCATCGAACCAGAGCTGGTTGAAGACACGATAAACTACCGGACCACGCATGATCTGATTTGCAAGTTCATGGGCATTCAACCCACCCTGCACTTTTTGCATTCCTGGGTGAGACAAAACTGGGAGCCAATCGATGAGTACTCCTTATGGCCCATTAGCAATGGGTATTTCATTATTAGTTTTTCTTCCCTAATGGATAGAAATAGAGCATTTGAATCAGAGAAGAGGAGCCATGGCCCGACAGGGTTATTTGTCCAGCCGTGGAGAGCGGGTTTCGACCCTCGCATTGAACCCATGGCTGTCCCGATTTGGATCCGGCTGTATGCTCTCCCGATGGAGTTTTGGGGTGAGCAGATTCTTGAATTGATAGGCAACTCTCTAGGTAGATTTTTGGGAGTTTCTAAGGATACCATTGAAGGAAATACTACCGTTTATGCAAGAATCTATGTAGAATTGGATATTAGTCAATCGCTACCAGCTGAGATGGAATTGGAGCTAGCAGGACAATCTTGGGTACAACAGTTAGACTATGAAGCCCTACCTTTCCGTTGTAGAGTCTATCATTTGCATGGCCATTTGGCAAGGTTCTGTCCAAATATCTTGAGCACCAATGCGGATGCTACATAGGGAATGTCAAATCGCTCCCGAGGAGGTAAGTCCACTTCGGCCAAGGAACCACCTGTCATTCCCACTGGGTCTGAGGGCCAGAATGATGGCTTTGAACAGCAGAAGAGGAGAAGAAACAAAAAGAGAAATGGTAAGGAGCAAGCTCTCCCCAAGCCAACAAATCGGTATGAAATCTTCAAATCTCTTGTGGATCAAGAAGACCAACCTATGGAAGGAGCAGATGGGATCCTTGAGGACAATATTATCCTTACTCATGCTCCTCCTTCCTCAACCCCTGTCCTTGAACAGGCTTTTGATTCCTCTGAGACTTTGCACCATGAAAACCTTGGGACTCTGGTTATCCACGCCCCAGCCCAGCCCGTTATTAAAGATGTTTCTATGGGAATTGCAGAAAAGCTCAGAGAAAGACCAGCTCTTGGAATTTCCCAGGTGGAGAAGAGATCGAAAAACAGTAATTCCCAAGGGGTGGGTAGGAAATCCAATAAGGATCTAATCGCAGTGCAAGGGGATAAGCTAATCAATGGAGGATTGGCAAGAACAATTGATTCGTATTGCTCCCAAGGTTTCCAATGATTATACAATCTTGGAATGTGAGGGGTTTAAACAGTAGAACCCATCAATCTGTTGTTCAAAGACTGTTAGAAGGAAGTAAAACAGACTTTCTGCTCATTCAGGAAACAAAAATGTCATTAGACCTCATGAGTAAAACTGTCGGCCGAATCTGGAGGGGTGCTGGCCATATGGCAGTGGCTGCTCTTGGTGCCTCGGGAGGGATTGCTACTCTTTGGAATCCTTTGGCATGGATAGCAGTAGATCATATAGCCTGGAGAGGGGTCCTAACATCTCTTTTCAAGAATATAGTTACAGCTGAACAAGTCTTAATTACAAATTTCTATGGGGCTCAGAATACCGAAGGTCAGCGGTCTCAATGGAAAGCTGTTCAAAACATGAGGTCCTCCCAGGAAGATCTTGATTGGATTTTAGCTGGGGACTTCAATGCTAAATTATCCGCTAGAGATCAGGAAGGTGGCATCCCTGTTCTGGATACAGGGGATAGGCTGTTTATTGCCCACGTTTAGGCCTTTAACCTTGTTGACATCAAAGGCCTGGTACAAACTTTACCTGGACTAATAAGAGAAGAGAGCCATACAGTAGGAGGGTTAAGCTTGACAGGTTTTTGGTCTCGGAGGAAGCTTATGTTAGATGGAATATCAAATTCTAGATCTTGGAGGGCCCAGTTTCTGATCACTCTCCCATTTTGCTGGAGGGAGGGACTATGTCAGGAAAGTATTACAAACCTTTTAAATTTGAAAATTTTTGGTTGCAAAAAGAGGACCTACGAAGGAAAATTCCACAGTGGTGGGAAGAAGGCCGTCCCCATTTTGGAACAGCTATGTTCAAAATTCACAAACAGCTTCTCTATGTTAAGATTAAACTGAAACATTGGAAGCAAACTAACAAATCTGATTTCCAGCTCCAACGGGCCCCCTTGCTGGACAGATGGAATGAGGTGCAAAAACAATTCAGAGAAGGAATTATTTCTGAGCATCTTAAATTTGAGGATGACGCCTTACGCAAAGCAATTGAGGACATTGATAATCAAGAAGAGATCTACTGGAGACAGAGAGCTAGAAATACTTGGCTATTAGAAGGAGACAGAAATACTAAATTTTTCCATCGCTCTGCCTGTGCTAGAAGGCAATTGAATAACATGGAGTTCCTCCAATATGAGTTTGGAAACTCTTTTGACACTCTTCCTGATATGCATTACCTATCTATGGAGTACTTCTCAAACCTCCTCAAGGAAAGTATGCAGCATGATGTGGAAGCTCAAAATGAAGTCATTGAGGGAATTCCCTCTATTATTTCTCATGAAGAGAATCAGTCCCTTCTTAAGCCCATTGATCGTGATGAACTCAAGAAGGTGGTCTTTGGGATGTGCACAGGAAAGTCGCCTGGTCCGGACGGTTTCCCTATTGAGTTCTTTCAGGCCTTTTGGGACATCTTGGAGGAGGACGTGTTGGCTGTCATTGAGGAATCCCGAATTAACAAAAGAATGCTCAAGGCTCTAAATCATACCTTTATCACTTTAATTCCGAAAGGAGAGGGGGGGGCTCACATTTCTGATTTTAGACCTATTGCTTTATGTAATGTGATCTACAAAATTATTTCTAAACTTATGGCTGAAAGACTAAAACCCCTTCTTCAAAATTTAATTTCCCCTGAGCAAGGGGGTTTTGTTGAAGGAAGACAGATCTTGGATGGAGTGATATTGGCTCAGGAGGATATCCACTCTATGCATAATTCAGGTAACAAAGGAATGTTCATCAAATTGGATATGTCTAAGGCTTATGACAGAGTAGAGTGGGGTTTCTTGGTCAAGATGTTGGCAGCCTTTGGTTTTTCTCAAGACTGGATTGCCTGGGTCATGAGATGTATCTCTACGCCTTCATACTCTGTTTTAATTAAGGGGCTTCCCTCGCCACCTTTTGGAGCCTCTCGGGGTCTCCGTCAAGGAGATCCTTGCTCTCCTTATCTCTTTCTTATCTTGGCTGAAGGTCTTGGCAGACTCCTCCTGAGAAGAAGACGTCAAGGACAGATTACAGGAATTAAAATCGGAGCCGAAGTTTTGACTCATTTATAGTTTGTGGATGATACGGGCTTGGTGGGGGTTGCCAGCCTCAGAGAAGCAAGAGGAATCAAAGATACTCTTAACGTCTACCTTCGGGCTTCTAATCAAGCCATCAATGATTCAAAATCAAAAGTGGTCTTCTTCAACCTTGATCAAAGGTCGCAAGAGAGAGTTATGGAGATTCTGGGTTTCACTCGGACCTCCCTTCCTGTTGTTTATTTGGGGGTTCCTCTGCATTTCAAAAAATTGACAGCTGATTTTTGGAAGGACCTGCTAGATGGCATCAAAGAGAGAATGAATCATTGGTCTCATAGATGGTTAGCTATGGGGGCCGACTAACTTTTCTGAAGTCTGTTATTCAGGCTATGCCTATTTACAAATTCTCAATTCTGGCCGCCCCTCCCTCAATCTGGAAAGAGTTGGACAAAGTGGCTAGAAGTTTTCTTTGGGAAGGTGCCAATGGAGAGAGGAAATGGGCCTTGGTTGGTTGGGATAAGGTCACCCAGCCCAAGGAAAAAGGTGGGCTGGGCTTGAGAAGCTCCAAGTTTAACAATCGGGCCCTGGCTGGGAAACTGTACTGGAGGTGGATTTCTCAGCCTTCGTCCCTCTGCAGCAGAATCCTTTCTAGAAAATACTTGGGTCCTGTTCCTCCCAATGACTTGGGCCGCTATCCTCTGGAAGGTAATGGTTCTCTTGTGTGGCAGGCGCTCAAGCTTGGATCTTGCATTATCAAAGATCAATTGTTCTGGAAAGTTGGGAGAGGGGAGAAGGCCCGGTTCTGGACTGACTCTTGGGATCAGCATCCTCCTATTCTTGTAGTGTTTCCCGATCTGCTTCCGCTAAAAACAGCTCTTGAAGACAAAGGTTGGATTCATATTCAGACCTACTTCACTACCAACCTTTTGGGGGAGTATAAGGTTAAAAAATTTAAGCGGCTGGGTGAATGGCCTATTCCAATCCCTTCGGAGTAGGCCCCAACTCTGGAAAAACTTTTGGCTAAAAGGTTTCTATCTGGGAGAGATGAGGAGGATGAGCTTTCTTGGGGCTTCGGGAACCTTGGGGTTTATTCTGTGAAGGAGGGCTATGCTTCGATCCTACCTGAGCCCCCCCCACACTCTTTTCCTGTTCATGAATGGAGGAAGATTTGGCATCCCAAGGGCTGGCCAAAAGTGAACTTCTTTGCTTGGCAACTGATGCATAATGGTATCTTGACCTTTGACAACCTTAGAATTAGAGGCATCATTGGTCCTTCCCAGTGTGTTTTATGTTATAGGAATGAGGAAACTGTGAACCATCTTCTGTTTGATTGCTCTTTCACACAGCAGATTTGGCAACGTTGGTTCTCCCACTTTAAACTTCAGGTGCTTGGAGATCTGTCCCGGACCAATTTATGGGAAAGCTGGAAGAGAGGTAGATTTATTTCTAAAGCTCTTCGTACTGGTTGGGAGATCGGTTTCCTTTTTATTTGGTGGCAAGTTTGGTTGGAAAGAAATGCTCATATTTTTCGTGAAACCTTCTCTTCGGTGGAGGGGATTTGGCAGGTCATTTGGAGCAAAGTTGTGGAAACCGTTGCCATCTATGCTGAGAAGGAAAACCAGTCTGCTTCTAAGCCTTTGAGTGGGAGAGGTGCTGATCTGGAGAGACAGGTAAGAAGTTGTTGGAAACCTCCCCCAGAAGGCTGGGTCAAAATCAATACTGATGGAGCTGCTAAAGGTAATCCGGGCAATGCTGGCAGTGGTGTTATTTGCCGTGATCATGCTGGGACTGTGCTATATTGGGAATTGCAAGGTCTGGGATATGCCACAAACAATGAAGCTGAGGCATTTGCTATTAAATTGCTTCCATCTGGGCCGTCAAGCATGGTCACAGAAAGATAATCATTGAGTCTGATTCCCAAATCTTGGTTGGTGCTCTTGATTGCATGAGGAACTTTGCCTTAAAAGCTTGGAGGCTCCGGATTTTGGTCGCCCAAATTTTAGAGCTTTGGAAGGAAATTGAGGATGTGATTCCTGTTTATGCTAGTAGATCTCTCAATAAAGCGGCTGATTTCCTTGCTAAGTTGGGTGCTGAGAGAGAGGTTGGGATTCATCTGCATAGCAATTTGTCTGTGGAGAATGCCGAGATCAGACAAGGCCTTGAACAATTCCTGAAATAATGTGCAAAGTTTTTTTTGCTAAGGGTCCTTTCTGTCGTGATTTCGTGACATGTTGCCCTGTCGCGGCCGTTGGCTGGTTACTGTCACGATATCACGACAGGTTGAGCCTCTGCAGTCTCCGGCTGGTTTCTGTCACGATATCGCGACATGTCACGTTATCGCGGGTCACGATTTCGCGACATGTTGCGATATCGTGACATGTCGCGTTATCGCGTGACGCGATCCCGCGTCTTGTTGCGATATCGCGACATGTCACGATATCGCGACATGTCGCATTTTCGTGCCTCGCGATTCCGTGACACGTTGCGATATCGCGATAGGTCCCGCTTTCCAGGTTCGATTGGTGTTTTTACCACGCTCTCATTCCCTTCTTGAAGTTGAATAGAAATGTAAATATTTCGTCATGTTTTCGCGACAAGCTTGAGTTTTGGAAGCTGCATGGTTCTTCTGTCGCGATTTCGTGACACTTTTGGCAATTAGGCGGCTGGGTGGAAAATTGTCGCGATATCGCGACCTGTAGTGATGATGCAACATCGAGCTGGTTTTTGTCGCGATTTCGCGACAGGTTGTGCCCTCCTGGTCTCTGGCGTTTTTCTTGCACGATTTCACGGCATGTTTGGCTCCTTTGCGACTGGGTGGTTTTCCGTCGCGATATCGTGACCTTCATGAGGCTTGATTGTTGCTTTCTGTTTCTGTCGCGCTGTCGCGACGCTTTCTGCGGGTGGCTGTCGAGGGCCCTTCCTGTCGCGATTTCGCGACATGTCACGATTTCGTGACATGTCGCGTTATCACGCCTGTTGGTGCCAAAGTGGCCGTGACGGGTTTTCCTGTCGCGATTTCGTGACATGTCGCATTTTCGTGACTTGTTGCTGTTTCGTGCCTTCCGTTATCTGTGCCTTGCGGTACCTTGCGTTGCCTTTGTGCGCCTTCCTTGCTATTTTGCTTGTGGCTCTGGCTCGGGATGTGTTCTCTCCCGCTTGTATCTGGTTCTTGTTTTAATACAAGTTTTCATTTTTTCAAAAAAAAAATAGGAATTTGATGGAGCTTAGAAGAAGTCCATTTACTTTTTATAAATATAAATCCTCACATTTGGATATTAACATAATTAGATATAAATAAAAATTATTTATTGGTGAGAGTGGAACATTCTAGGGTAAAATAGTAAATATCTTATAAAATAAATGAAACATGTCTTACTTTGATTTAAAAATAGAATGATGTAGAATTTTTTGATCCATTTAGACCAGTAAACCTATGTAATATGGATATAAGATAATCTTCAATGTGAGGGAAATTTGCTAAGACCACTATTAGATAAAATTATTTTAGAAGAGCAAGGAGGATTTATAAAGACAAATTCTAGACAAGATCATAGTAGTTCATGGAGTAATGTACTTAGTAGCTTCAACAAAAAAGAGAATATTGATCTTAAAACTTGATATGAGTAAAGCCTATGATAAGGTTAAATGATATATATATTTTTTTTTTTTGAATTAGAAATGTTTGGATTTGGAAAGAAATAAGTCAAATGTATCATATTTGGTGTTGGTCAATGGGCTATTAATATAATCATTTAAATGCGAGATGGGTCTTAGACAAGAAGATCCTCTATCACCATATTTATTCATTATTATGGTAAACTTATTAAGAAGGAACTTGAAGTAAACATGCAAAGATGGGCTAAAAAGTAGGACTTACGACTAGTAATAACATTGACAACATCACCCATCAACAATTTGTAGATGATATAGCTATTTTTATGAGGGCTGAGATAAACAAGACCATAACTTTGAATAAATTATCAAAGGAATGTGAAAGAGTGTCAGGCAAAAATTTAAGAATACAAAATCCAAATTTACCTCCTAAATACTCCAACTAGAATCAAAGTCGGGATATGCAGGTTACTTCAAATGGAGGAGGCAACTTTACGAGCAACATATCTAGGTATGTCCTTATTTGAGGGGAGAATGAGGATAGAATTGATAAATCTAGTTATAAGTAAAGTTTTGAATAAACTATCGACATGGAAAGGTAGATGTTTAACATTAGCAAGTAATTAAGTCCATATTACAAGCCTTTTCAACATATTATATATCTTTCTATACAATGCCAAAATCAATAGAAAAAATTTAATCTATATTATGTAGTCAATCATTTTGTGTTCAGGATTACATGATAAAAGAAAATTTCCTTGGGTAAAATGGAGCAAGGTGTGTGATGAACAAATAAGGGAGGTCTTGATTTAATATTTCTTACAAATGCAAAATTAGCTCTTAGAGAGAAAGTAATTTGAAGTTTTTACAAAGAGAGTCAAAGAAAATAGGTAAGAATTCTTCTAAGTATGTACATTTAGCCCCACATGGAGCATGATGTTTTGAGGTATTTGATATAGTGTGTCGCTTGTTGTAAATACAAGCTAGCTAATAGGAAGCTCAGTCTTAACATGCATTTGCCTATTGCATCTCGTCCAAGAAAAAGTATTTCTATGGATATAGTCAGTGGTTTTCCTATGACAGTCCATCAGCATGATTGTGTTTTTGTCGTAGTTGACCATTTCAATAAAATGGCTAAGTTCATATCTTGTTGAAAAACCATTTCTATTGCCAACTTATCCCATATCTTCTTTGATACTATTTGGCATTCCTTTGGTCTACCCACTAGTATTATATCTGACCTTGATTCCCATTTTATTGGTCATTTATGGTATTCCTTACGAAAACTTTTAGGGGTGTCTCTTAACTTTTCCATAGTTTTTAATCCTCAATTCGATGGTCAAACTGAAGTAGTCAACCATACTCTTATCTATATTCTTCTCATTTTTATCCATTCATTTCCAACCAAATGGATTTGAGTCTTACCCACATTGAGCATGCATATAATTAGGTTATCCATTCCTCCATAGGTCACTCACCCATTGAAGTATGTCTAGGTGTTCAAACCTTAGCACCTTATGAGTTACCTTTATCCCTTCCATCTCCTATCACAAAACCTATGTAAAAAGAGCAAGATAAATCCCATTCCTTCATCCAGCATTTGTAGCAGCTTCACTCTAATATTTTTCACATTTTACAAAAAATCCAATAGCAACAGAAAAAGACCATGGATAAACATCATGTTCTACATCATTTTTAGGTGGGAGATAGAGTTTGGTTGCATATTTATCATTGCATGTTCTAGAGTACAACCCATAGCAAGATCAAACCCATTTGCTTTGTGCTATACACTATTATACAAAAGGTATCTGAGAATGCTTTCCAGATTGATTCTCCAGTACACTTGGGCATCCATGATATCGTTAATGTTGAATTGCTCTAACCATACCATGAGTCTACATTGGAGACAGATCCTATAATTAGTCATCCTGTTGATATTGTACCTGACTTCTAGTTTTCTTTGAAGAATGATCATATTTTTGACACCAATATGCGCCACACTCGCCAGGGATCTTCGACTTCCTATCTTGTGGTCAAACATGGATAGCTTCCACACCGGGCTTGATGGATCTCTCGTATCTAGATGGTTCATGACTTTCCTTCCCTTTTGACTGCATTGGAACCCAATGCTCTTACAATGGGGAGTAATGATAAACATTGAAGTTGCTATAATTATATTTGGAATGTATTATCCATATAAATAATATTACCATGAATAATCAGATAAAGTTTCCAATTATTTCAACCTTATCTGTCTACTGTATTTACCTATCAATAAGCCCATTGTGCAATGCATTCGATAAATTTTTTAGTGTTCAATATTTTGTGTTATTTGTAGTTCGGGTTATCCCATATCATATAAGGAAATAATTGATAATTTTAATGAGTCCTGATCAAGGGCTTCGACTCTAAGAAAATGAATTGATAGGAGATGGAAGTATCCAAGAGTGGGTCTATACTTTCTTCCCAAAAAAATTCTCCTAGCTATTTTCTATTCAAAGGAGTAAAGAGATAGAATCCTGATAGGGGATCCTTGGTTTATGGGAAGAGAATGACTCTTCTTTACCTATTGGTATGAATACTTTAGACCAAAAGATGTAAATAGTTCCTAGTACCATTATGGGTCAAGATGTATAGGTTACCCATTGAATTCTGGGAAATGGATACCTTCAAGTAAATAGGCAACAATTGACAAAATTATTCGAGATTTTGGAAACTACTAAAGGTAGATTCTTAGTTATTTATGCTTGGATATTGGTCATGATTGACATCAATAAACCTTTACCAAAATTAACCATTCTTAAATATGTGGGCAATTTTGTGGACCAAAATCATAGTTTATAAAAATATATAATTTGTCATGAGGTGGGGCATATTAAGAGATCGTGCCCTAAGAAGAGTCTAGCATAAACATATGTAGAAAACCATAATATAAAATTATAAATGGATATGTTTGATGATGGTTTTTAACTTCCAAAAAATAGGTCCAAACATATGAATGTAAATAAACAATAGAGACCGATAATAAAGGCTATTGGAAGAAATATCAATTCTTTTGAGGTTTCATCCTATGAAAAAAGCAAATTAGAGCTTAGAGGATATGGTACAATAGGATCAAAATATTAACAAGGAATTGTCTATTCAGTATAATCCTTATTTATGCGTGAATATTCCTACTAAACCTAAAAAATCCTCATTAAATTTTGAAGACTCTCTTGAAGTACCATGCATTATTTAGGAGAAGAAAAATGGTAGAGAAAATGGAGTGTTTGGTAGAATCAGAGAGTAGAGAAAAAAAAACTTGAATAGAATCAATTAGCACACTTAAAACAATAAAATTAGTTTGCGATGAAACATATGTGAATTGCTCACCAAGGTATATAAATACATGTAGATAGAAGTTGTATATATAACTTTATGCTATAATAATTAGAACCACCTAACAATCTTGATCAACACCTAAACCATCTCAATTGGTTAGGTGTATTCAATACAGGCTTGACCTCAACAACTAAACCATCTCAATTGGTTGTGTGCATTCAATACAAACCTAACTTTAGATATGTGCACATAGGAGTAAAATAGTGTATGTAGATAACTAACATGAATTAAATATTATAATATAATAATCTAACACCCCCCTTAATATTTACTTCATTTATTTCTAACCCAATTTGAGTTTTGAAGTAATAAAATTTTTGAATGTTGAGGGGCTTGGTGTATATATCAACCAACTGCTCATTTGTTGGCTTATAGATCATATCTACTTATCCATTCTAAGTTTTCTCCCTAATATAATGATGGTGCACTTCAATGTGTTTGCTACAATCATGGAACACTTGATTCTTTGAAATATTCAAGAAAATTTGGTTATCAGAATAGAATGTGGTTGGTTCTACTTGTTGAAGGGCAAGATCACACAAGAATTATCATAGCCAAATGACTTCCCTAATTGCTTCTAGTTGATTTTGATCTAATTCTAATTTTCTCAACTATGGCTTCTACAACTGCTTTGTACTCTACTTATATTGATGACAGTGCAAGTATAGGTTGTTTCTTACTACTCCATAAGATTGATGTTGAACCAATATGGAATCAGATTCCTGATGTAGATTTTAATTTGTCTAGACAACCAATCCAATCAAAGTCCAAGTATCCTTCCAATTTGAAGTTTGCATTGTGCACAAACTTTAAGCCATAATGTAGAGTGCCTTGTAATTACCTTAGCACTATCTTTCTTACCTTCCAATGATTCTATTTAGGACAATTTATAAACCTAGATAACATACCTATTGAATACAATAAATCTAGTCTAGTTGTAGTTAAATAGATTAGAATACCAACTAGTTATCTAAATAATATGCTATATACAGGTTTTCCTTCCTCATCAACAACTAATTTTGTGCTAGATCCCATGGGATTTGGAGCTGATTTATAATATTACATTTTCCTTGGCATACTTTGCTTGAGAAATGAAAATTTCTTCAGCCTTTTGCCAAACTTCTAGTCCAAGACAATAATGGAGTATGCCTGAACTTATCATCTCAAAGTTATTAAAATTCATTTTTATATTTTTAGTCTCTTCTTCATCACCACTAGTAATTATTAAGTCATCCACATAAACAATTACAAGAGATATGATAGTACCACATTGAACTTTCAAGTAGAGATTTGAATCAACAAAAGATTTATGATATCCAGTTTGGAGTAGGTACTTGTCAATCTTAGCATACCAAGCTCTAGTACCTTGTTTTAAGCTAGAAAGTGCCTTCTTGAGATGGCATACAAGATACTCTTTACCTTCTTCTACATAACCATGTGGTTGATCTATGTACACTTATTCAATTAGATCTCCATTTAGAAAAGTATTCTTTACATCAATTTGATGTAGTTTCCATTTGTGTTGAGTTGCTAAGGAAAGAATAACTCTGATGGTGATCATCTTGGCTACTGGTGCAAATGTCTCCTCATAATCTATGCCATGAGTTTGAATAAAAACTTTGACTACCAATATTACCTTATGCTTACCAATAATACCATCTGATTTAAATTTGGTCTTGTAGACCCTTTTATAAATAATAGTTTCTTTACCAAGAGGTAGTTAACAATATTTCATGTCTTATTTTTCTTAATGGCTGCCATATCAAGATCCATTGCAACTCTCTCTTTATGATATTGGAAAGCTTCTTCATATGTGGAGGGCTCATAGGTATTCAATACTTGTGACATAAGTACATAATTTACTCGATCTATTCTCATATTTGGATTTATTTTACCCTCTATATCTGGCAATTATGATTTAGTTACGATTTTAAGATACCATTTGGGAAGCTTCTTTGAATTTGAAGAGGATTAATGAGAAAATTCTTCTTGTGCTTCACTATCACTTGTCAAGGTAATTTAAGGATTACTAGATGTGGGTGTGTTGGATTATGATTGTTCTCTAGCTACTCTATGTTGAAGAAGTTCCAACTCCTTAACACAAGAGTCTTTGATGCCTTCATCAAAGATTACATCCTTAGATACGTGAATTTTTTTGGTTTTGATCTCATAGACTCTATAAGATTTACTTACATAACTGTAACCAACAAATATACATTTGCTACTCTTATTATCTAATTTCTACCATTTTCCTTTTGGAATATGCATATAGGTAGTACAACTGTAAAGTCTATATTTTTGCTAAACTCATATTTGGCTAATTTGAAAATGTAAGACAAAACCCTAAATAGTTCCAAAGTTTCCTCGACAATTTGCCCACACAGTTGAAAATTATGGATTTTGCCCTCTAATGTTTCCAAGCGACTACTAGGTAAGTCAGCAGATCGTGCTTGTATATTGATTACTCAAAGGAGAATGTTATTTTAATATTTAATAATTAAAATATTACTTATTATAATAATTACAAATATTAAATACCTCTTTAATATTATATTAATAAAAAATATATATTAATCTATAATTAATCATCCTAATTATATCACTAGAAGTATGTTAACTTACGACATATACTTTTGAATTTGCTCGTGATTGAATAGGATTCTAAACATGGAATCAACAACGTTTGCGAAGATCGGCTTATCATTTTATGACCAAAAATAGAAAATAGGGAAAACATGCTTCTTGATGCGATCGTCTTTCACACTATTGTTGGTTTAGAAGATGATGGATATGAACAAAAAATGAATGATCCAACAGGTATCCTGGATCATTTATGGTTGATATTTCACTTGGCATTGAAGTGAGTTATCCTATAATCAATGTTGCTATCGATTCACCCATTGGAAGCAACAAAGCTCCATCAAGTTCTATCAGGTATTTTTGGTTCTTATGATTTATTTAACTATTTTTGACATCAAAGTGAGTTATCCTACAATTGAAAACTCACTTGATTGCTTCCAATGGGTGAATCGATAGCAACATTGATTACAGGATAACTCACTTCGATGCCAAGTGAAATATCAACCATAACATGATGCAGGATACCTCCTGGACCATTCATTTTTTGTTCATCTCCATCATCTTCTAAACCAATAACAGTGTGAACGACAATACATTAGGAAGCACAATTTCCCTGTTTTGCATTGTTGGTCACAAAATGACAAATCGATATTTACAAACTTTGTCGATTCAATGTATGGAATCAAATTCAATCACAATCCAATTCAAAGGTATATGTCATAAGCCAACATGCTTCTAATGATATAATTAGGATGAGTAATTATAGATTAATATATATATTTTATTAATATGATATTAAAGAGGTATTTAATATTTTTAATTATTATAATAAGTAATATTTTAATTATTAAATATTAAAATAAAGTTCTCAAAATTGATATTTTAAACGATATCAATTTTGGTAGGTTTTAGAGAAGTGTAACGAAGAATATTCGTAGTATTAAATAAAAGCTTGGCAAGCTCTATACCTCAAAAACCATGACCTTCCCTAAGAGTAAAGGGTTTCATGATCTTCTCCATGTTATACAAGATAATTTCAAGGTGTCTTAGCATGGATTTGATGAGAAAATTTTTTGATGAGGTGTCTTAGCCTATTCCTCTCTAGCCATATTTGCCATAGGAAACTATTAAGACAATACTGCCAACAAAATTTGATATGATTACACTTGAAAGGATTTGGCCATTGCTCAAAAAGTTCTAAAATATTCCTCGGTCTTACTCACATAATACAAAAGTACTGGAACACAAGGCTGAGGACAACTTCAAAAAAAGTGTAGAGGAGGAAGAGATGACTCGGGGACTCCCAATTACCGAGACAAAGATGATACCTATTGGGAATTGTCAGACCTCGCTTCATTACATTGTCAGTGGTGAGAATTTTCTCCTGGCTGGCAAGCCAAGAGAAAAAATTAACTTTGGGTACTAAGTTTTTTATCCATACTCATCTAAAATATGATGGGGCTAGGTTGCCCAATGATAGAATGTAGGCCATCTTAATGGAGAATTTACTCGAGTCAGTTGCTTCCCAGAAAAAATGATCTTCAAAAATATGAGATGGAATAAAGAAATATTTGAGAAGATAATTGAGCAAGATAGAGTCAACATTTAAATTGATGCACCTGACCTCTTTCTAAATCTGTCTTCCATTATGCACATGGATAAAGTCGCCAACTTTGGGACCAAATAAAGCATCAGTGAAGTTTTTTACCATCGCCAATGCTGGATCCTCAATCAGATGAGTGTTTCTAACCCACTTAACTTTACAAAAATCTATTTTTCATCCATCCCCCTGCCGCCATCTCAGCCCTTTACGCAGCAGTTATTTTGAAGCATTGATCACCTTCCAGAAAGCAGATCCTATAGAGGAAACCAGATCATTCAAAAATTCCCTGCATTGTAAATATTTTCTCTTGATAATTGGGACCCAATCATTGTTATCATTGTTGACTAAGAACCAAGCTTATTTTGCTATGAGTGCTATATTAAGAAGATGAATTCTTCTCAAACCTATTCCACCTGCTGATTTTGGTGTACACATCTTGTCCCAATTCACTAAGTGGAAACAATTTCTTTCTTCTAATCCAGACCACAAAAGTTCCTTTGAATTTGTTCTATTTTGTTATAAACTATTCTTGGAGCCTTAAATATAGACATGAAAAAATAAGGATGCTCTGTAGGGATGCCGAGGTAAGGACTGCTTTGCTAGCTTGAGGCAAAAACTTTCCTCTCCAACCTTACAATTTCTTTTTAATTCTCTCTATCACATTGTCCCATAATGACTTGGAAGGGAGTGTTGAAAAAAGAGGTAGGTCGAGATAAGAGGGTGGAAGAGATGATATTGAGCATCCAAGAATCTTTGCAATTTTCCTTTGCCTCTGCAATGGATTATTGAGAAAGAAAAGCCTACTTTTCTTGAAGTTAACTTTTTGCCCTGTCGCTTTATCATAGAGTGAGAGAATATGTTTGATCATATTAGCTTCAGCCATCGATGTGAAGGTTTAAAGAAGGGTATCATACAAAAAGTTGTTGATGAGACACCAGGTTTGTGAGTGATGTGGCTTTAATTCCTAAAATTAGACTCTGGTTGACCGCTTATTTGACTGTCCTCCCCAAGGCTTCAACCATTATGATGAACAACAGTGGGGAAAATTGGGTCACCTTGACGTATGCCTCTATTTCTTTGGAAAAAAACTGCAGGTGATCCATTTACTAAAATAGAGAACCAAGGTTTGATTATGCAACCTTTGATCAATTGAACCCATTGGGGATGAAAACCAAATTTGAGGAGAACAGCCACCAGAAAATCCCTGATTACTTTGTCATACACTTTATTCATGTCTAGCGTCAAAATGAAAGTGGATTTCTTAGAGTAAGCCACTGAGTGTAAGACTTCATGGACTGTGATAACCCCATCAAGTACTGATCTTCCTTTAACTGAATTGCCTTGATTTTTATCTATGATGGAAGGAAAAATTCAATTTAATCTGTTCATAATGGTTTTTGTGAGAATTCTCATGTATAACATGGGATATCATAAGAATATGGAGAGATATTTGGGATATCGTAAGAGTATGGAGAGATATTTGGGATATCCCAAGTGTTCCTAAATTCTAAATATTTGTTCAACTATTAGGTTATAGAAGAATTTTATCCTAGGATAACCTTATAAAAAAGGGATTTTCATGGCCCCTCACAATGTATTCTATGTAAAAAGGAGGAGAGTATAGACCATCTCTTGGAAAATTGCTCAATATTCTAGAAACTATGGCAATGTATTCTTAATATGTTTCATAAATGCATGGTGGTGAATGGCAAAATTGAAGAATGGTTAAAGCAATGGCATAAAACTTTTAAAAGTGAGTCTTTACAAACAATCTAAGATATATCAAAAGATACAATACTTTGGACTATATGGCTAGAAATAGATAAAAAAATATTTAAAGGAAGAGAAAGTAGTTTAGACGTACTGGAAAGGAATATTTCTTTAGCCATAAAGGAGTCTAAACCAATCCTATCAACTCACCCAATCCCTAATTTAGAAAGAGAGAGCCTTGATAGATGGATTCAAGTCATCAAATAGAATTATGATGTAGAGTACAAGAAAAACAAAATGAAGGTAAAGAATATAAAGTGAAAACCACTATAAATGGAATTGATTTAAAAAATGTTGATGGAGCATCTAAAGGAAATATAGGACCAAGAGGAAGAGGAATAAATAGAAATAATAGAGGAGAGATTTTATCTCATTACATTTTTAGTAGTGGATTTAAGAAAAATAATAAAGCTAAATCTTAGGTAGCTTCGAAAGAAATACAAATATATAAACAAATGAAACAGAACAAAGTATGGATGGAAGATGATTTCCTAATAGTAATAAAAGCAATTTTGAGGAAGAAAACACTCCATAAAACATATAAGAGATAATTATGGAAATACAAGATCTTGCTACAGAGTTTGAAGAAATAATTTTTACGCATACATTAAGGGTAGGAAACAAATGTGTAGATTTGCCATCCAATAGAGGGATTTTCATTGAGGATCATTAAGTTAAATTTTATTTTCTATGGTTAGAGAAAGTGGTAAGTTTAGCTAAAGCTGACAAGAAAATGTTGACTGCCTAAATCAATAATGATTAAAAATTATTTTAATGCTTACCATTGGCAATATTTGTTTTATTTTATAACATTAATGTGTTTTCATATAAACTATTTATTACAATTAGTATGGTTGCACTTATGCTTCATGAAGGAAACTAGCAATCCAAATATGGTAAAGTAGACTATGATAGTGCAAAGTTTTAGGGTAAATTAGACTATGATAGTGCAAAGTTTTAAAAATATTATTTTACTAAGATGCAATGCATAGGCATTAGAGGTAGAGTTTTGATATTATGAAGGCTACTACAAGAAAATTTCAAGAACGAAGTTCAATTTTAGAATATTTATATTCACACAAAAAATTAAAGATCATCTAGAAAATAAAAAACAAGAATTCAATTTTTTTTTTTTTTTGTAAAAAAATGGTGTAGGTATCTAGCTATAACAATTCAATTGAGACAGTGAAAAATGAAAGGAGGGTTAGGTTTTTGAGATGATGGTGGGTGGGAAGGCTTCTGTGGGAGAGCACGGGAGCGCCAGCAGATCGAACCATGGGCACAGCAGGGCGGAAGGAGAGCAACCAGAGTCCGAGGGCACTCAGGAGTCCTTGCCATCCAAAGATGGTGTCAGCCATGGCAAGGATCCGATAGACAAATGGGGAGGTGAACCTCAGAAGTCATATTCTCAGGCAATGGCTTTAGAAACCCTAAGCGACATCTTCATCGAGGAGCTATTTTTGATCGAGGACGAGTTGGACATCCCGACGGAAATTCTCTCAAGCTTCGTGGAATTCAAAAAATTTACCCTCATTGGTAAGTTTATTGGTGGTCGGCCAGATATGGAGACCATTCGCAAATGGGCGTCAGGAAAATGGAGAACCTCTGGTCTCATGGAGTTGGCGGCCTTAACCCAAAGGTTTTTTCATGATTAGACTGAACAACAAGGAGGACTACTGCAAAATCCTGGCTGGAGGTCCTTGGTTCCTGGGCTGTAGGAGTCTCTTTCTAAGGAAGTGGGGTATGGACTTCAACCTTGATACCCAGAACATCAAAATTGCTCCAATATGGGTCAGGATCCCGAGTCTCCCTCTTTTCTGTTGGCATGAAAATGTAATTTGAGGAATTTCCCGCTCCATTGGGGAGTTGGTCACCATTGACCCTCCCACCAGAGCTCGAACAAGATTTGTCCAAGCCTGTTTCTGTGTCTTGGTGGAATTGGAGGCAGTCCTTCCCTCCTCCATCACTCTTCGGTCAAGAGATTCCATTATCCATAAGCAAGCCATTACATATGAGAACAGACTAGCTTTCTACCCCTAGTGCAGTTCTCAAGGGCACCTCCAACACAATTGTCCTCTTCAAAATCTAGGGAAGAAGAAGTAGGATTCCTGTAACCTCTTGGAACACAGTGTTGGTCAGGTGAAGCCCCTTGTTATGAAAGACCTTAAGTCTTCAGGCCCATCTAGGGACCTTCACGAATCCTCCCACCCAGAAGAAGGAATCTCCCTCCAACCGGACTCTCAGCTGTGTGTTGCTAGCACCCTTCTAGGACCTCAAGTGGTGAAGGTTCAGTCCCCCCCAACACACCTCACAGGCAGATTTACCCATACTTCAATACCAGAACCCTTTTGAGTCCCAAATTGTGTTGGAAGATTACCTACTGGGAAGGGGGGGTGCCCCCCCCAAAACACCTCTCAGTCAGGTCCACCCAGGCTCCAGGACCTGGGCCCTTTCGATTTCAGCTAGTCCCAAACCTTGCTATAAGATTACCTCCTAGGAAGGAGGGTCATCAACCAGATCGAACATATGAGCCCTCGAATTACTAGGATCCAAAAGCAAAATATGGATTATGGAAGTGTGAGGAAGCAAGGTCGAATTCCCAATAAAGACAGAAGAGACAAAGAGATGACGGTAGATGTCGTGAATGGCACCCAATGTCTGCTATTTTCATGACTCTGATACTTAGACGAGCGATGTGCATGTGCCTAAACCTCCCTTCCAACAGGGAAATGGAGGCAAGAAGAACCTCAAACTATCCAGATGTATTTGAAGCAGACCCAGGAGCATCAGAACTCGAAGGATATGTCTGAACTCGGAGGATCAGGTGGATCCATAATTACTATTTTTCTCATCTAGTGTTTAGCTGGTTTTTCTTCTACTCTCCAATGGTTCATTTTCTTTGGCTGTTACTTTTTGTTATCCTGTTTAAATTTCATTTTGTGTCCTGGTTAATCAGGCATAAATGCCTTTTTTGTAGCCTCCAGGCAATTATTTTAGGGGTTATGTTTCATTTTCTTCGGCTATTACTTTTTGTTATCCTGTTTAAATTTTGGTTTGTTTCCTGGTTAACCAGGCATAAATGCCTTTTCTGTTGCCTTCGGGCAATTAGTTTAGGGGTTATGATTTTTATAATAGGCTTATACATAAATCCAGGAGGCATGATGCAAGGCTGATTTTTTTCATAAGGTTTTGGGATCCTCTATAAAAACCCTTTGTTAATCTACTATAATAATTACCAAAAAAAAAAACAATTCAATTGAGATGAGAATTGAATATTTTTATAAACTCTCAAGCTCTAAAGAAGAGATTTGTGATTTGTCAAGGGTGGGGACCCAAGTACAACCCCTTGTTCTATACCAAAAAAAAAAAATTATGGTCATCAAAATAATAAAATATTATTTTTGTCCTCATCTCAATTAGATTATATTTGTTTTCAATGAGTTTACACAAGTTTTTATGAGGGGTCCTAGTCCCCTCATATAAGTATATTTAATTTTTATATCTCAAATATATTTCTACTTTATTTTCTGTAAGATATATATTCATCTTACTAAGATCATTATATTTTCATAATGATTTCTTAAGATTATTTTCTTTGAGAGATAAATTAGCTCTTAACATCATTTTTATTCAAATATCAAATCTTATTTTCTGAACTATCTTCTAAAGTTTGAATTTCATGGAGATGAATATCAACACTACGATTGATTACATAATTTTCCAATTGATTTCATTCTCTATAGATATGCTCACATTTCCAAAATAATTACCTCCAATAATAATGTTATTTTTTTATCTAATCCCTACTTCTATTTTTTTATAACATTAATGATAATATGATGGAGACTGTTGTTGATTCCCTTATCTCTTCAAAATAATATATATATATATATATATATATATATATATATATATATATATATATATATATATATATATATATGTGTGTGTGTGTGTGTGTGTGTGTGTGTGTGTGTGTGAATTAATCTCAATTGGAATATATTTTTATTCTATTTTAAATTATAATTTTGATCTTAATTACAATTTTAATCCCTATAACAAATATCTTAGGCTCTGTATCTTTATTATTTGAAGTTCCATATGATTCTAGGTGAAGAGAATTTTGTGAATGAAATGGTTATATGTTAGAAGTTGTTTGGAATAAAGGCAATGCCAAGATAATTTTTTTAGATAAACATCTCATATTTTAAGAGTCATATCTTTGCAAAGGGTTTTATGAAGGAATCCAAATAGTATTTATGGAGATACAACTTTGTGAATTCAATCATCCAAAACAAGGGTAATGACAATTTTTCAAGTTGCAAAAAATAAAATTATAGATATTTTCCAGCCAAGATTCAAATAATAGAAGGAGGAATGGAGGGATAGGGCATCAACAAGGAGGGATATTTTTAGGATCTCACTATTAAAAATAAACACACTCACACAAAATACTAAAAAATAACTCAAGTACATCAAATAAATCAATAACACTATGCAGAAATCAAATGCAAAAATGGAACAATCTCACAATAACATAGAATCACAGGCCTCTTCGAGGGGGCAACCTCCTTAAATATTTCATTATATTGCAAAAGAATCAATTTGTACATGGATTCATATATTTTAAATACAAAATTAATGCAACCCTACCTAAAGGCTCAAGAGTTGGCTTACATACAAAATGCCACTCGAGCTAGAATCTCCTACCTACCATCGGTTACAATTTTGATAAAAATGGTTACATGAGATGGCACCACTTGGCTAGGCACCATACTTGCCACATACATTACAAAGTATTAAAAAATAATATCATAATGCGATCCCCCACGTTGGAAGTGGGTCATTACATAAGTAAATGAGAATTATTAAATGGTGTTAGGGTAGGATCCTAATAGATATTTTGTTTTGGAATGGAATTTTTTAGTTAAGTTCCATTTATTCTTTCATTTTATTTGAAGTTCTACAAGTAGATTATTATAGGTTTATTTTCAAATAATATAATCACTATAGGATATCTAGTAAATTTCAATAGATATTGAGTTATAGTTTCCTTCCCATGGATCGATTTATAGCTAAATCCTTATAATCATCCGTAGTAGTAGAGGTGATGCAGGAGCATCCAACGGAAAGCAAAAATACCGCAAGGAGAAAAAGTGTCACGATATCGCGACATGTCGACAAAGAAGAAAAAGTGTCGCGATATCGTGACATGTCGCATTATCATGACCAAAATCCGAGAGAAGGCTCAAGAGAGAAAAGTGTCGCGATATCATGACATGTCGCATTATCGCGACCAAAAGTCGAGAGAAGGCTCAAGAGAGAAAAGTGTCGCGATATCGCGACATGTCGCATTATCGCGACCAAAAGCCGAGAGAAGGCTCAAGAGAGAAAAAGTGTCGCAATATCGCGACATGTCGCATTATCGTGACCAAAATCCGAGAGAAGGCTCAAGAGAGAAAAAGTGTCACGATATCGCGACATGTCACGTTTTCACGACTCAGGAAGGAGAGAGAAGGCACGGAGCAAAAATATCACGATTTTGTGACATGTCACGAAATCGCGATCGAAAGAAGACAAGAAAGGCCAAAGAAGAAAATATCGCATTTTCACGACATGTCACGAAATCACGACCAAAGGAGTAGAAAGAAAGTAAGGAAGGAAACTATCGTGAAATCACATGTCGTGAAATCGCGACCGAAGGAGTAGAAAGAAAGCAAGGAAGAAAACTATCACGATATCATGACATGTCACAAAATCGTGATCGAAGGAGCAGAAAGAAAGCAAGGAAGGAAACTGTCACGATATCGTGACATGTCATGAAATCACGACCGAAGGAGCAGAAAGAAAGCAAGGAAGGAAACTATCATGATATCATGACATGTCATGATTTCGTGACCCAAAACAGAGAGAAAACAAAGAGCAAAGCTGTCACGATATCGCGACATGTCATGATTTCACGACCCGAGAGGCGAGGAGGAGGCAGAAAGGAAAGATGTCACGATATCATGACATGTCATGATTTCATGACCAAAAATGAGAAAGAAGAGTCAAAAAGGAAAGTGTCACGATATCACGACATATCACATTTTTGTGACCAAAAAATGAGGGAAGGTGCAAAGGAGAAAAAATGTCGTGATATCGGAACATGTCGCATTATCATGACCAAAGGACGAAAGAAAGCGCAAAGGAGAAAAAGTGTCATGATATCGTGACATGTCACATTTTCGTGACCAAAAGGCGAGGGAAGGCATAGGAGAGAAAAGTGTCATGATATCATGACATGTCACATTATCACGACCAAAATATGAGAGGAGGCGCAGGAGAGAAAAAGTGTCACGATATCACGACATGTCACATTTTTGTGACTCACAAAGGGTAGGAAGGCCGAAAAGCAAAAGTGTCACGATATCACAACATGTCGCATTTTCATGACTCAAAAAGGGGCAGGAAGGCAGAGAAGCAAAAATGTCACAATATCGCGACATGTTGCATTTTTGTGACCAAACAAAAGAAAAGAAAAAATAGGCGGTTACAAGGGCCGTTATAGAGGAAATTATCGAGTGGTGGGTATACCGAACGTCATCATTGGTTGACAGGAATACAGAGTCTACAGTGGTAGCTGAACAGCACATGGCACCAAGGTGCAAGGAAAGTAGACGAAGATCAAGAGTTAGAAAGAAAGACGTTTTGAAAGCCAAGACAACGAAGAGGCATGGGAAATGAAATGAAGGGTCAAAAAAGGGAGACGAAGAGTCACGCCAGATATTTTAAAATGGGAAGCGAAGGCATGCACAAGGGGTTGGAAATGGCTGAGACAGAGTTGCAGACATGAAGGCAAGAGGGCCATTCTGGACCTGTTTGGGCTATTTTTCTTCCAAAGTTGGAAATGTTGTAATAGAAAAAAAAATAAACTATCTTTCGGGATAAAGGAGTTTATTTGGTAGACTGCTACCATTATTGTAATATTTTTCTGAGTTTAATGAATGAGATTTGAGTATTTGGGCTGAGCAATTTTGGCTCCCCCATCAAGTGGTATCAGAGCGAGAGTTCCTGAGTGTGTGAGTAGATCGCCAAAAGTGAGGCAGTTTGCACCAGGATCTGTGGAAGAGCGTAGTGTTCCTGAGTGTGTAAACAGATCACCGGATGTGAGGTAATTTACATCAAGATCTATGGTTAAGGGTTGTGAATAGAGAGTGAGGAAGAATGCCTCCATGAAGAAACCGTGGTGGTGGGAGAAATGTGGTACCTGAAGAAGATTTCAAAGTTTTGTAGAGGCAAGTGCAAGCCCTGCAAGAGGAGTTGCGAAGAGGGATTGAGCCAAGGAGAGAATATCATAGTGAAGA
Organism: Wollemia nobilis; assembly: GCA_028583015.1. NCBI lineage: Eukaryota > Viridiplantae > Streptophyta > Pinopsida > Araucariales > Araucariaceae > Wollemia > Wollemia nobilis. The sequence goes on along the minus strand of JAQPPZ010017217.1, from coordinate 176,510 downwards.
TGAAGCTTGGGAGGTTGATAATCCATCGAAAGAAGAAGAAGCAATGGATCCTGTAGAAGCTAGATTAGTTAAGGCCATATCTCAAATTGGGAATAAGGCAAAGTTTGATGTCTCCACGTATTCTGGGAATCTAAATCCAGAGTTGATTGATTGGATCAATGATATGGAGGAATATTTTGAGTATGAGGAGGTTGTAGATCCAAAATGGATTAAGTTTGCAAAAATGAAGTTGAAAGGCCATGCTTGCATATGGTGGAAAGGAGTGCAGCTAGAAAGGAATAGAAGAAAAAAGGAAAAGATAACCAGATGGGATCAAATGATAGAGAAGTTGAAGAGATATTTTATTCTTACAGATTACGAATTGGATCTGTTGAGGAAAATGCAGAGTTTGAGACAGTCAAACAAATCTGTCAAAGAATATATAGAGGAGTTTTACTAGATCTCAATTAGAACTAGCCATTTTGAGGCTAACAAGGAGAAGGTAGCCCATTACATCAATGGATTGAGAACCAGTATTCAAGAAGATTTGAGTCTGGTTAGGATGAGTACCATTGAGGATGCTTACCAGTTTGCTCTAAAATTTGAAGAGAAGTTGAACAGAAGGTTTGAGGGTAAGCAAAAATGAAGAGGTCATGGAGAAAGAACTGGTGGAAGAATAGATGGAGGACGAGATGAGAAGAAAGAAGAAGGTAGCAGCAATCAGGATCAGAAGGGGGATAATGATTACAGACCCCGTAATCAGAACAATGGTTACCAAAGAGGAAGAGGTAGATATGGAAGAGGAGGATTTTGTGGAACCTGTTTCCATTGTGGGGAAGAGGGACATCGGGCATATGAGTGTCCCCAACACCAAGAGAGGATGAATGGGAGACCTAAGGGTCATGCCAAATCTACTGTAGCAGATGAAGATGCTAAATTAGAATATTCTAAGGAGGTAGATAGAGGAGAAGCTATGTTCACAAGGAGAACCTTGTTGAATGAGGAGAAAATACCAGACCAGAGGAGGAGCCTATTTTGCACAAGGTGCAAATGTTCAGGTAAGGTCTGTAATGTTATTATAGATAATGGTAGTACTGATAACTTGGTCTCTGAAGAAATGGTTACTAAGTTATAGCTAGAGAGGAGGAGACACCCACATCCATATTGGATTGCATGGTTGCAAAAGGACCATAGGGCATTGGTCAGTGAACAGTCCTTAGTCAAGTTCAATATTGGGAGATACTAGGATGAGGTCCTGTGTGATGTTTTGCCTATGGATGCTTGCCATGTGTTGTTGGGGAGGCCATGGCAATTTGACAGACATGTGGTGTATTATGGGCATGTGAATACTTACTCTCTAACGAAAGGTGGAGTGCACCACAAGTTGAAGCCATTGAAGGAGATGGACAAAAAGCGTTTGCTGACAACAATGAGAGTGGAAGTTGTGGAGTTTGAAGAACTTAAGGGTTTGTACCCTGAAGACCTAGATTTTGTTGAATCTTGGAGAGCTTGTATAGCCCCAATGAAAAATAAGGTGACAGAATAGTACATAAGTGAAGGTCACTTCTCAATCCACCCCGATTGTTTGATGCAGGAGCATCCAACGGAAAGCAAAAATACCACAAGGAGAAAAAGTGTCACGATATCGTGACATGTCGACAAAGAAGAAAAAGTGTCGCGATATCGTGACATGTCGCATTATCATGACCAAAATTCAAGAGAAGGCTCAAGAGAGAAAAGTGTCACGATATCACATGTCGCATTATCGCGACCAAAAACCGAGAGAAGGCTCAAGAGAGAAAAGTGTCGCGATATCGCGACATGTCGCATTATCGCGACCAAAAGCCGAGAGAAGGCTCAAGAGAGAAAAAGTGTCACGATATCACGACATGTCGCATTATCACGACCAAAAGCCAAGAGAAGTCTCAAGAGAGAAAAGTGTCGTGATATCGTGACATGTCACGTTTTCGTGACTCGGGAAGGAGAGAGAAGGCACTGAGCAAAAATGTTGTGATTTCACGACATTTCACGAAATCACGACCAAAAGAAGACAGGAAATGCCAGAGAAGAAAATGTCACATTTTTGCGACATGTCATAAAATCATGACCAAAGGAGCAGAAAGAAAGCAAGGAAGGAAACTGGCGCGATATCACGACATGTCATGAAATCACGACCGAAGAAGCAGAAAGAAAGCAAGGAAGGAAATTGTCGTGATATCGCAACATGTCACGAAATCATGACCGAAGGAGCATAAAGAAAGCAAGGAAGGAAACTGTCATGATATTGTGACATGTCGCAAAATCACGATCGAAGGAGCAGAAAGAAAGCAAGGAAGGAAACTATCGTGATATCACAACATGTCATGATTTCATGACCCAAAACAAAGAGAGAAAACAGAGAGCAAAGCTTTCGCGATATCGTGACATGTCACGATTTCGGGACCTGAGAGGCAAGGAGGAGGTAGAAAGGAAAGATGTCGCGATATCATGACATGTCAAGATTTCACAGCTGAAAAGGAGAAAGAAGAGCCAGAAAGGAAAGTGTCATGATATCGCGACATGTCGCATTTTCATGACCAAAGAACGAGGGAAGGCGCAAAGGAGAAAAAGTGTCACGATATCGTGACATGTCGCATTATCATGACCAAATGACGAAAGAAAGTGCCAAGGAGAAAAAGTGTCACGATATCACGACATGTCGCATTTTCATGACCAAAATGCAAGGGAAGGCGCAGGAGAGAAAAGTGTCGCGATATCGCGACATGTCGCATTATCGCGACCAAAAGACAAGAGGAGGCACAGGAGAGAAAAAGTGTCGCGATATCGCGACATGTCGCATTTTTGTGACTCGCAAAGGGCAGGAAGGTCAAAAAGCAAAAGTGTCACGATATTACAACATGTCGCATTTTTGCGACTTGAAAAGAGGCAGGAAGGCAGAGAAGCAAAAATGTCACGATATCGCGACATGTCATATTTTCGCGACCAAACAAAAGAAAAGAAATGACAGGTGGTTACAGGTGCCATTATAGAGGAAATTATCGAGCGGTGGGCATACCGAATTTCATCATTGGTTGATAGGCAAAAAGAGTCTACAGTGGCTGCTGAACAGCACATGGCACCAAGGTGCAAGGAAAGCAGACGAAGATCAAGAGTCAAAAAGAAAGACATTTCAAAAGCCAAGACAACGAAGAGGCATGGGAAATGAAATGAAGGGTCAAAAAAGGGAGACGGAGAGTCACACCAAATATTTTAAAAGGGGAAGCGAAGGCATGCACAAGGGGTTGGAAACGACTGAGACAGAGTTGTAGACATGAAGGCAAGAGGGCCATTCTGGACCTGTTTGGGCTGTTTTTCTTCCAGAGTTGGAAATGTTGTAATAGAAAAAAAAATAAACTATCTTTTGGGATAAAGGAGTTTATTTGGCAGACTGCTGCCATTATTGTAATATTTTTTTTGGGTTTAATGAATGAGAGTTTGAGTATTTGGGCTGAGCGATTTTGGCTCCCCCATCAAGAGGTTAGGAAGGACCTCACTGAGCAATGATCCTTATTTATCAAAGATAAATTAGTCATTGGTAAATTTAATGGGTCTTGACTAGGGGCTTTGACTATGAGATAATGGATTGATAGGATATAGAAGTCTCAAGGAGTGAGTCTATCCTTTATTTCCAAAGGTTTCTTCCTAGCTATTTTCTATTCCAAGGAGAAAAGTGATAGAATCCTAAAAGGGGATCCTTGGTTTATGGGAAGAACAAAAATCTTCTTGACCCACTGGTATAAAATATTTGCACTTGAAAATGTAAATTTATCCATAGTTCCAATTTAGATAAAGATGTATGGGTTACCCCTTGAATTATAGAAAATGGATACCTTCAAGGCAATAGAAAACACTCTAAGATAATTCCTTGAAATTTAAAAAACTACAAAAGATAGTTTCTTGGATATTTGTGCTCGAGCACTGGTCACAATTGATATTAGTAAATATTTACTAGAATCAATCATTCTTATGTATGAAGGTAATTTGTAGATCCAAATCATAGATTATGAAAATATATCTTTCAAATGTAGGAGATGTCATAAGGTGGGGCATATTGAAATATCATGTGTTAAAAAGAATTCAATAGAAACATGTGTAGAAAATTGTAAGAGAAACTTATAAATGGATTTATATGAGTGGTTTTAAAATTCTAAAAAATAAGTCTAAACAAATGAAAGTAAATAAATAGTAGAGATCAGTAAAAATATTGGAATAATTACCAATTATTTTGAGGCTTTATCCTATGAACAAAAAAAATAGATTAGAGCTTAGAGGATACGATACAACAAAATCAAAATATTAACAAGGAACCATCTACTCGATATAACCCTACTTTAGAGATGAGCAAAGATTTTTAAACCTAAGGAATGTGCCTAATCATATTTTGAACTCTATTGAAGTACCATGTACCATTCAAGAGAAGGAAAGTGGTAGAAAAAAAATAGTATTAGATATTAATACCTCTACCATTAACAAGGAAATACTGGAGAATAAATAGGATAAGTCAAAAGCTTCCTTAGCAAAGCCAAGAGAGGATAAATATAATAAAAATAAAAGTTGTCAAAGACTATTGAGGAATAGAATAATAAGAACTACTTCTAATACATGCAAGGAAAAAAGAGGAAAATCTTCAAATTATCAAGGAAGCAAGAGCAAACATAGAGAAAGAAACATAATCTAAGTTGGTTGAACTTCTCTTTACTAAATAATAAAATGATATTGGTAATTCATAGGCGGGGCTAGAAAACCCTAATAATATATGATTATAATATCATGGAATATAAGGGATGTTAATATCCCCTCAAAGCAGATGTGTATTTGATGAGGAACTTCATGTAATAGTCTAATTTTATTTCTATGTACTACATGACACATTCAAAATACTCACATTATATCTCTATGATAAGTTGTTCTAGAAAGTCAAGTTATTATGCTCATGATGTAAGGTGTATGTGTTATCAAAATCATTAGAGCTCTCCTATCATATTGATAGGATTTTATTAGAATTAAACCACAACTCATCAAAATTCATATCACAGGTGACTTTATCTACAAAGTGTGGGTCAAGGACAAAGGATATTATGAAAGTATGCATAATGTATGAGGTGTAACCATTATCCTTCCATCCGAGTACATATGATGATATGGTTTCAAAGGCAACTGTAACCTATCAAGAATAGATCTCATAATCAAATTATTTTACGAGTCATTGTTGATTATACAATCCATAGAAAAATTATGGGTGAGGTGAGTTATTGTGATGAACAAATTGTCATGGTCACCTTTAGGCAAATGATGAGGCATCAGGGTAAACTTATTGATTTTACCCTTGAGCTCATCATACTCCCTATCTTATCCTATAAATGGGAACATCTTATGGTTCCTCATCTTGATATTTTATAATGAGATAATTCTTCTTCCTACAATAGTCAGATTCCACATGACCTCTCCTAATACAATAAGTATATTTTTTCTTGCTATTGAAATGAGGAGAAGAAGATGATGGTGATGATGATAAAGAAGGATAATAATAAGATGTAATAAGATTTCTCTATCTTGCATCGTTATTATTGATATGGATATTTGAAAGCTCCCATGGAACCAAACTATCATGGTCCTCTTGACTAAGAAACAAGCTTCTCTTCCACAAATTGCACTTGATTAAAGGTTAAAACCAAAGTGGTTAGGGTAGTATATTTCAATTCCCTAAATAGGAGCTCCTACAAACCACTCTTACATTTTATAATGAGTCCATCAGTTGAATCATACACATCAATTAGTATTCTCAACTTGTTAAATTAATAAACATTATCTTGAGCACTTATGTTGTTGACTTGCCTTAAGTGAAACCATTTAATGATGAGATATTTGCTATAGTTTGAAGAATAAAAGGTATCATTCAATGCCTTTACTAGTTCATTCCAATTGCCAATAAGATTTTTAGTACATTGGCATTTAGTTACCAATACTTTAGCTACTCCACATAGTTTGAGTTTTACAAATTGAACTTTATAATATTCAAGAACTTGGCTATATGTAAAAAAAGTATCCATATTGAATATCTAACTATTTAGGACCTCTGGATACTTTGTGTTAGGAGGGAAAACTTATGGCATAAATTATTGATAAAAATAGGTTACAATATATAGGCATAAGCCTATATGATGAACATGACACTTGTCAGTATGAAACTGACAAGTGTCAAATTGGCATAGTGCACTTTAACTCTAACATTCCCCCTTAAAGTGCACTATCCTAACTAAAAAAGAAACAAAACAAGTCAAAACTAGGTAACATTCCCCCTTAATGTTGACTTCTCTAAAAAGTAACCTATCATCCTCTTTTTCTTTGGTCTAGGCTTGTGCACTTTGCACTTGGCTCTCTAACTGTGAATAATGCTAGATCCACTGTGTATACATCTCGGTCTGTTGGCTCAGGGTCAACCACTTCCAAGGGTCTGTTGCCACTGGGTCAGCCGTCTAAGTGCCTCGGGGTCATCATGGGTGCCTCAGGGTCAGCCACTTCTGGGTTTGTTGCCTCTACAGGTCATCCTCAGAGGATGTTGCCTCTCGTAGGTCACTGACTAGATTCACCATGAGTATGAAATCCCTCCTCATGGTGAACTCAATCTAGAAGGTGTCGGTCTCTGTCGAAAATGCACCTAATGAAAGGAAAAATGAGCCATATAAGAGTGTCGGTCTCTATCGAAAATGCACTCAATACAATAACATGAGCCATAGATCCAAATAGGATGAGAGAAGAAGAAAAGAAGAGAATCTTTTGAAGTGTCTTCGTCTGTAGTATTTAGAAGTAGATCCGAAAAAACCTCGGATAGAGTCTAGGGTGTCTTTGTCTGTAGTCCCTAGTATAAGTGTCCTTATGGTGACCATGTCATCTCACCGAAATGCATGGGTAACCAGCCGCTGCATTCGCCAAGTGTATAGAAAAGATCACTAGTTACAAGGATCACATATGAAAGTACCTTGGGAGTGTCGGGTTCAACCGAGATTGCACTCCAAGGGAGAAAAAACTTCGAGGCTAAAAAAATCAATGAAACAGCCTCAAAATTACAATTTGACACTACCATTGTGTCCGTCGCGAAAAAACGTTTCCAACGACTATAAATACCCCTATATTCCATTATCAAAGGGGCCTTCATCATGCTAAAAGAACAATAGCATGCCTCTCTAGGCAGCAAAAAACAACATCGCTCAATGGCGGCATCGCTCTCAGGCGGAAAAAAAATAGACAGTTTTCAATTTTCCCATGCAGGGGAATTACATGGGCCATCTTGGACCTTCAGCTCCAACTTCCACTTGTGGAAAAAATTAACCAATAATTCCATATAGTTGGCCAATAAGACTCCTCATATATGTTTAAAAGTAAATGACCTTTCTCCACTTTAATTAAAATAGATTACCCGCCATATGAATTTTTAATTAAATGCTTTTTCGGCCATCATTATCTCATTATTTGCCTCAAAAATTTATGCCAAGAAATGAGCAAAGAAATCAGTATTTTAGTGCCCACCTAGCGCGTATCTCCACATTAAGAAGTGCAGTTAGAACTGCAGTTGCTTTGTTGACATCAAACACACGAAACGGGCTATCTGACAGTTGGAACAGACACAGGCATATGCAGCTGGCACTTCCTAACATCGTGCTTCCTTCCTCTTGAGGTCAAAATCCCGCCATGCTGTCAACCAAGTACCACTGTCGAGAAAAAATCATGGGCAGTTTTCCCAACGACTGGTGCTACCGTCCTTGTTGCTTCATGAATCTTCCACCGAGGCATGACACGTCCAACCTACAACAACAATTAAAAAAAATAGAAAAAATTATCTTTTGGATTGGGTTTCGAGTATCTATTTGCGCTCCAAACACGCTCCAAGTGCTTCTCCATGGGGAATCATGCCGTTTGCCGCTAGTGCTCCAATAGAGAGCTGTTGTTGATTTGCTGGATATGCGATCTCTGTCAACGATGCAAAAATGTAGGACAGGAACGGGTGCTGTTATCAATCGGCAAAGAGCAGAGCATAATTAATCGAAGAATATGGCGGGGCAATCGCAGCGCCTGAACGTGGTGTCGACGGTGACGATGGCAATTAGATTGAATGAGCTATGGTCACAAACACTTCATGATTTCACGGCATTACAGGAGCCACCATTGATACATTAAAAAGAAAATGGAGCTATCGCGTTTCCAACAGGGCCATCACGGAATCGACAATAGCAAAATAAATGCAACAATAGGAGAATAAATGAAATATTTCCATAGAGCAACATGAGAATAAATGCAGCAGCCATGCATGCACGGATCGAACCCCAGCAATGTCATCGCTATTTTCCTTCCCCTAGAGCAGAAATAACCACAAAAATGGTGAGGAATAATGCCAAAAAATCGAAGAAGTTTTTGTCTTATTCTTCATCATTTTCTTGTTCCTATGCTATGAAAAGAGAAACTTCGAGGGGGAAGGGTAGTAGTAATGGCGGTAACAGCAGTAGGTATCTGAGGCCCGGGGCTCTTGCGCAGTTGCGGGATGCGCGCATAAACACCAGAGGCACTTATTTTTCTTCTTCGTGTATGACCATAGGAAAGAAGATATTTTTGGTTAATGAGTTTCGATGTCGGATCCTTCCCGTCCTAGAAATCGAAGCTCCGACTCTTGTCCTCGGAACCCCCTTCAACATCACTCTGATCCAAAACCACCCCCTTTTTATCAAACTTGCCGAGAAAATCATAGCTGGAACACCGCTTCAACGCCACCACTCTCCATGCCATCGCCGCCGCCCTCAAAATGGTCGAGGATTCCCCCGATGCGACGATGCTGGTGACCACCAACGAGGGTCGCTACTTCTCCAACGGCCATCCCCCAGATCTCACAGGAGCTTCAGCTCAGCCTAGGCACCAGGGGATTCGAATCGATGACCACTTTTACATGCAACAGATCTGACCATTGTAGAAAAAAATACTGCTCAACACCATCACAGATCTGACCATTGCAGAAAAAAATACTGCTCAACATCATCTGGAAAAAAAAATTTAAAAAATTTCCCAAACTTTAAAAATTTTTACCATCTGGTTTCTGATCCATCAAATGATGGAGAGCATACTCCCTCGGTAAAAAAAAAAAAAAATGGAAAAAATGGGGGGAGGGAGGATTTCCATGAGGGAAATCCCCCCTCAAGGGTTTCACAGGGCAGGGAAAGCCTACTCTGATACCAAATGTTAGGAGGGAAAACTTATGGGATAAATTATTGATAAAAATAGGTTACAATATATAGGCATAAGCCTATATGATGAACATGACACTTGTCAGTATGAAACTGACAAGTGTCAAACTGGCATAGTGCACTTTAACTCTAACACTTTGAACCATCATAGATCTTGACCTTGCATTTTTCTTTTAAGTGAAGGTCATTGTTGTATATTTTGACATCACTTGGGTCACTTTGGACTGCTATTTTATTGACCTTGTTAACCAAGGTACTAAAAAAATGGGCTAGTTCATCTATTTGGTTTGCAAAATTGGTTTCCATAATAGATTGGGTGATATCCAGATGGAATCAAATATTTTTTCCCTAAGAGATCAAAAAGTGTTGTAAAACTTGTGCAATTTCCAAGCAAGTACAAGAAAAAGTTCATGTATTACAAAAATAAGGCTTGGAAAATTAAATATTAAGTTACCAATTCATAAATTATGATTAAAAAAAAGGTAAACTATTTAATTAAGTAATCACAACAATGTCTAATTGTTTGAATTAATTAATTAATTAGATTTATTTAATTAAATAAGTTTTACCCCCTTTGAATTTTTGTAGGATCTAAAGAAAATTTTGAATTTCCAATGCTCCTATGCATACCAGGAAACTCCAACAGTCATCCATGCTCAAGAAATTCAAACAGTCTTCCAACAATGGTGAAGGATGAAAATAACACCAATGGATGAGTGCCATGCGGTACACTAGGAATAAATCTCCTATTGTCCAAACTTTGTATGTTTATGTCATAGTTTTTCATCATAAATTTGTTGTTGAATTTTCATTGTAGTTTTTTCATAGGGTATGGTTAATAGAATTCAACCATGGTTGTGTCATAGATTTGCATAACAAGTGTGCTTAAACTAAGCCACATCAACACTTTGGTTTTTCTTCCAACTCATAGATGTTCAAGATAATTTTTTCTAATGGCTAAGATATGACTAACTAAAAAATAATTCTTAGTTTATGCATAGTTTAGAAATTTTTTGACAACTCTGATGACAACACATGGTAGAGGCTTCTCATGCAAATTGTGATCACCATCTAGACCTACCACGTGGCATCACTTTAGACATGTCAAACACATTGATTGTCTCCTCAATAAGGTATCGTAGACCTCCCATGCACAACTTATTTGTATGTTTTCTAGCTTAAATCTAGATATGTCATATTAGTGGCTTGATCACACAATTTCTAAGAGGAAGTGTCATGTCAACGAAAAGTAGATTTATCACATCTAAAACCTTCTTAGGTCTCCAAAAATAGAAAGGATCCACTTTTTTTCTAACTTTATAAGGTAAATTTTGGTATATTTTTTGGTAGTTTAATTCATAAGAATGTGGCTAGCTCAATGCATTCCCTCTTATTGTTTGAAATGTGATGCATCTCAAATTTAAATGTTTGTTGCAACAATTTGCATCTACTAGTGAGTTTGACAATGTGGTTCTCATGACAATTGCCTACGTGATATCTCATTGCTCTATCCTCTACTGCTCTATTGCATCCACATCTAGCACCTATTTCCATTCAACACCCCCTCTTCATCTGATGATAAAATTTTGTTGTCAACTTTTAACAAGAACTCTAGAACTATTTCCTTTTTCTCCAACAATAACACTTGGAGATTAGCATTTAGGTCTCCATTGCGAGGGATAACCATGGATACATAGACATGCACCCACATCCAAAAACTATTGTGAAGGGTTTCTCACAAGTTGAATGTATAGTATCATTGATGCTTTCACTTAGTAACAATGCTTTTACTCTATGTAAACCAGAGAGCGATATCACCACCATCTTGTAATCTAATGACACTTTCACTTTTAAGAGTAGAAAAACAAAATTAATGCAAGATGAGCTAAGACTATGATGACTATGGTGATGGGCCATGATCTAGGAGTATGAGGGCCTTTTTTTTTTTTTTTTTTGAATTTACATGGTGGAATCGGTAGCCGCCCAAATTTTTATGGCAACCACAGTATTCTACGCTATCCGCCCCAGAAGCTCGCCACACAAATCTTTGCGCAGTCCGCCCCTATAACCACCATGCCACAATCATTTTAAACCTTTTACGCCGCTAAAAGCATCAGGAAATGGACAAGCGTTCAGTTCAGTGAATCCCGATATTTGATATGAGGGACCTTTTAAATAGCAAAAAGAAATATTTACTTGTTTAATATGAATATTAAATGATAAGACAAGAGATGAACTAAATTCAAGTGAAAATATATAAACCTAGATCTAAGTGAAAAATAAAAAGGCCAAATTCTCTCTTTTTTTTATTTTTTTCTCCTTTCTCCTCTTTTCTTCATTTTCCTTTGTTTCTTTTCCCTTTTTTTTTTCTTTCCTTTTTTTTTTTTTTCTTTCCTTCTTTTTTTTCTCACCCACTCTTCTCTTTCACCTGGGTCTGTGTCCTTCCTTCTTTTTTTTTCTTTGTTCTTTTTTTTTTTTTTTTCTTTTTTTTCCCTTCTTTTTTTTTTTTCCTTTTCTCTCTTTTTCCTTCCTTTTTACTTTCTTTTTCTTTTTTTCGGGCTCTTTTCTTTTCTTTTTTTTTTTTTTTTTTTTTCTTTTTTTTTTCTTTTTTTTTTTTTTTTTTTTCCTTTCTCCATTTCCTTTTCTTCTTTTTTTTTCTCTTCCCTTTCTTTTTTTCTCCTCCCCCTCACTATTATTTTGTAGGTTCAGAAATAACTCCAAAAACTCTTTTGCAAGTAAGCAACACTTTCGACATAGTGGTAGAACCATATTTCCCCATAAATCTATTATTTAATTATTTAGAAATTAGATTCTATTTGTTGTTTGTGTAAACTAGGTTATATTTTTTCTTTAGTGATGAAATAGACAAAAAGAAACTAATGAACTAGTTAGTCTTAATTATATAGGGATCCATCCTAATATTTAAGATTTTGAATTTAATAGAAATCATATATATCTACATATTAGAATTTATTTGTTGCATCTTATTGTGTCTTTGCCTCTTAAAAGAAAAATCGTAATTTTCTTTATCATCAAATCCAAAGATCATTTTTGTTGTAGGTCTTGTATGTTGTATTTTGTATGTGCATTAGGGATAAGCTAATGTTAATATTAGAGAAAAATTTATCTTAGGAGAAACATATATTCTTTAGGAGAAACGTAGGTGTTCTGCAATCAACCCAAAAAACTAAGCATTAATATCATAATGTCCCCTAGTCTCAAGTGAGAATAGGAGAGAGTGAAGAACGTTGTGAAAAGACCCTTCATGATGTCCTTATGTTATTTTCTCTCATATTCTCACATTTTGGTGAACTCAATATGAACAACACCATGGTTCCCAAGATTCCTCTTTTTCCAGGCTAAGCGTTAATTAAACTAAAATTTATCTAAACTTTAATCAAGACCATTTAATCTTACTTATTTATATTAAATCACATTAAATCTAAATAACATGAACATAACTAATTTTTAATCCAACTAGGGATCTTTATGATCCTTTTAGTATCTATAGTACAAGGTACTAGGCTATTTTAGGTATAAAGTGAGCTTGGGCTACAAGCAAGCCATATAGGGTCTCATGCGCACTTATGCCTAGTACAAAGTATATTGCAATGGGCTAGTGGGAGTCATAAGAAAGTATACTATTACCTCTAATGTACCATATTGGCCATGTATCCAAGAAATCACTTCCATGTATCATTGGAAACCCATGTATTGACTTTCTCTAATGTATTGATGGGTATATGGAGGAGTCGGGTATATAAGGACCTTTGGTACATAGGGAGGCCCTTGAGGTATATATTTTAAATTTGGTATATCTAGGGAAGGTGATATAAGGTTGGAAACATATCTTTTCTTTATTTTATAATCAAATCCATAAACTTTAAAAATTAATTAATTGAACCCTTCTTTTCCATATAATACATGGCCAAGAGACACTACCTAACCTGCAGTCCCACTTATTAGCTGGCCATTGACCCTAACCCTTCTATGGAATGTCCCAAAGATAAATCCATATTTAAGATCTCAAACATCAAATAAGAATACAAGGGCACTCCCCCTCAGGTTCTCTAACTCCCATCCATGATGATCAAGGAAGAGTGGTCTTTAAATTCATTGATTACATGGATTTATTCTTACATAAACATACAAAAGTTGTGGGATCCCTAATTAGAGAAAGTCCTAATATCCTAGGTGTTTTTGTAGGGGAGGTTTCATTGTTGAACTATCTCCAAAAACCTAGATCAAAACCTTTGAACCAATTGTATCCATACTTTGTATATTTAAATGTATACTTTAATGCATAAATTTCTAATATCATCACTATTTTTGTGGATGTTGTCGTTTAAAACATCCTATCTTTATCGATACATCACCTATCTTTGTCTTCTATTGATGTACTACTACAAGGCAATGCAAGTTGTCTCATATCTCAACAAGCTGGTAAAAGTTATGTTCCTAACTTAGATGTAATATCAAGTGTCCCAATTACTAATCCTCATGTTTATAATCTCACAAATCCAAGCAAGGGTTTTACTTAATATCCTAATCCCATAAGCTCTTATATTTTATATTCTACTCCTTTCACTTCAAACATTTTGGGACAAGGTAATATAATTCCAATATCAACATCATACATCTAAGTATATCAATCTTCTCCCCATATCAATTATAAAGTTCCTCCTTTCTCTTAGAATATGCCTTTTTTGCAATAAAATTTTCTAAAATTCAAATTCTAACCTCTCAAGTAGAGCAACTAAAACAAAAATTACCATAATCTAAGGAACTTCCTTTACTCCCAAGTTTTCTTATGATGTCTTATGCAACTAATGTTTAGACCCTTTTTTAGCTAGTCACCATTTTACTCCTAGTTTTGGAACCCCTAAGTTTTAAATATACAAAGGAAAACCATCTTAGGTTTTTTAGAACCGCTTGTATCAATTTTTCTTATGACAAAACACTACTACATAAAATATTTGCTAATAACCTTAGTGATCACACATTGGAATGGTACTACCACATTCCAAGGCATTCCCTTAAGATCTTTACGTATCTTGCTAAGATGATTTTTAAATAATTCTTTATATTTACTAATAATAAGGTCATGATTAGTGGCCTATATCAACTTAATTAATCAAAACAAAAGAACTTCACAAAAAATCAAAAGAAAATAACTTTGTTAACTTATTGGTAACATGGAGAGCCTTGGTAGGGAGAATCCAATATATCCCTCAACCAAGAGATATTTTAGATATCTTTATAGGTAATCTTACTAAGTAATTGGTCCCCTTTTTGGAGATAATCAATATCTCTTATTTTAAAGATGTCATCGACATGGCCAAGAGAGTAGAGACTACCCTCCTCAAGTGAGGACAATTGAAATTCAAATAACATAAGAAAGAAGATAAGTCTTCTTGCAACCCAAACTGGTAGTATAAGAAGAAACACGTTGTAGACAATGGAGTTATAAATTCATGCCAAACCAACAACGTGAGTTCCATGACAACCCTTCAATATCATGTCTTAGGGAATCCACAAAAACTAAAAACTAGAAGGGATTACTCTTGATTATATGAATCTATGTCATCCATCTTGGATATGGTGGAGCTTCCACCTACAAAGCCTTTAGATCTTGAAAGTAAAAAATTCCTTTGTTTTTCTATCATAAGCAAAGTTCCTTTCATCATGTTAACTCATTGGGAAAAGGGGAAGAAAAATAAAAAGAACTACAAATTAGATAAAATAAAATAAAATAAAAATAGAGGTGATATGCCAAAATAAAACATGTTTATTGATCTAACTAAAACTCCCAAAGAGGCACAATGCAATATAGGAAATAAGACAATCATGAATAAACTGTAATAGGTAAGGTTAGCAGACCAAGGGCCAATGCCACATGCAATTTGGCCAAACTGAAAATATACAGGCTATAATTCAAGTAGTTTTTTATATTTTTCCCATAGTATTACAAGGCCAACAAGTTCTAGAGTCAACCAATGCTCATAACAACTTTGAAAAATATTTTTATAGCTCCCCAACATTTTTTTCCCACTTGCTGATTTTCTACCCGGATAGCTCAGGTTAATTATTTTTGGTAGATTACATATTCTCCTACTATTTTTAGAATCACATGACAAATTCATTAATTTTCATCCACTTTTTGGATCTACAAGACTACACACTAATATTCCCATGTTTGACCTATGAAATTGCATATCTGCTACATAAATGTCGGTCTATTTTTAGATTTATAGGACTGCAAATGCATTTTTTACCTAGGCTTGCTAGATTAAATGTTTTTGCCAGACTGTGCAAATATTCTAGCATATTTTCCAGATTTACTAGACTGACAAAATATATTTCACTATTATTGATGTTCAACCTGTAGACCTACACATAAATGGTCACCCACCTTTTGAAATTTTAAGACAACAAATATTTCCCAACTATTGACATCAAATCTATAAATTTACACATGCACGTCCAAAATATTTATAAATGAAAATGTGGGCAACTCATGGATGGGGAATATTTGAATAAAAATTAAATAATAGTGCAATACTTCTCCAATTATAGGCACTGATCAAACCAAGAGTACGTACCATCAAATTGAGCATAAATACAATCAAACTGGGTAGTGTACAGTCAAACTGGGTAATGTATAGTCAAACTAGGTATTGTACAGTTAAACTAGGTGGTATACTATCAAACTAGGTGCTATCTTTAAACTAGAATCAGGCACCAAATTGGACACCATATTTGAATTGGAATCAGGCATCGTCTTTGAACTGAAATCAAGTGCCATATTTGAACTGGAATTAGGCACTGTCTTTGAACTAAAATAAGGTGCCATCTTTGAACTAGAATCAGGCATCAGATTTAAACTGGAATTAGACACTGGATTTGAACTGGAATTAGGTGTTGTATTTACATGAACTACTTAACTCCATCAGCTACAAACACAAATCCATCCACCATGTATCACCAAAATTTTGCAATTGGTGCAACCATTAATAAATTAGAGCAAGAGGCTCAAAATTTATTAACAGTTTGGTGACTCACATGAGACACATACCTGCAATGTGTAAGGAACTAAAAATACTAGGTAGACTTAGCATCCATTGGGTACATATTCATTGATCATCTTTAGATTTTCACAAAGATTTGAATTCCATACTTGCTTTGTAAGGTAGAATTGCTAGAAATATTCCTTGCAATGGGATAAAAAAACTGCACAAAACTAAAAATAAAATAGAAAACTACACAAAAATGAAAACAACCAACATAAAAATAAAATAAAATAAAACATGTTTCACAGGAAGCAAGAGGTGTCTCGGGATACTTAGGGAACACAAAAAAAAAAAAAACTAAAACTACAACCTACCCTTGTTATTTCTTAAACCTCTATTCTAATGAATTTCAACTTTGAAATGGATTTTATTTTGTAAGATTTTGGGGGAGAACAAAGTATTGTTGTTGTTGTTGTTACTCAAGAAAACAATATGCAACTTATATTGTGCCCCCTCAACTGCCATCATATCAGCTTCTTGATTGCTCTTCTTGGTACTATTTTGATATTCAAGACATCAAGCCTTTCAAGTAATTCCAACACTCTATTTTTGTATTCTTCTAGAAGCTTATCCTTAATAACATATTGAACTTTGACTTGTTACACTACCAATTCTGAATCACCAAAAATCTACAACATTTTTACACCTATTTTCTCTACCTATAGGATTCCATGAATTAGAGCTTCATACTCTGCCATGTTGTCAATGCAGTTGAACTGGAGGTTGAAGGGATGGAGGAATGTTTCCTCAGAAGGAGAGGTTAAAACAACACTAACATCAACACCTTTCTTACACTTAGCTCCATGAAAATGCAGCTTCCACACACTTTTAGTTTCTTATTTTGTTTTCATGATCTCTCGCATCATGCTATTCTCTTCCAAGATAAAAATATTCCCATGCCTATGTCTTGAAAATTGTCATATGGATCAAATCCATATAGCCTATTTTCCCACTTATCAAGATGAGTATCAAGAATAGGAGGTGTGATTTGTGTGTGTACCTCATTAGGATCCATTTGCATCAAATTTATAGCCTCTTCAATAGGATTTTTAGTCTCTTTAGGTGCTAAAGATACATGACTCAGAGCTTATTTGAGGAGATATTTATATCCTGGTAGTGCAAGAGCATCCCACATAAAAACTTGCAAGTTGGTATTCTTTGTTTTCTCCACCAAGTTAATAGGTTGATCCTTATGTGTTTGTTTGGTAATCCAATCATTTCTTGGCCTCTCAACAACTGGTTAAGTAGGTCTGTTTTACCATGTTCTACTAGGCTATTGCATTTGAGTTTGTTGATTTCTCTAATATGGAGTATCCTTGCATGTGACTGCAGGCTACTGTCTAACATTGTTACTTGGAGGTTGAGAGAATGTGGTTGTTTGTGATATAGAAGGGCCATCCATTACAACCTTCCCTTTAGACCTGGTATTATAGTTGGATTGAACTTGCTTTACAATTTGATTACCCACAACTTGATTCACTACACAATGCTCATTTTCTTGTTAGTACATCAAGATGCTATCAGGATTTATTGCATGAGGATGCTGATATTATTGTTGTTCCACTATTTGATAGCTAGGATATTGTGCCACTAAAGCACTACTACTATTTCCATATGCACAACTATTTGGATAACGAGGTAACTACCAAGAATGACACCACCTCTGCTGCTCAACTAAGGTGTTTTGCATAGGTACCAAGGCTTAATTTAGGTTGGTAATAGCAGGGAACTATGCTTGTAAAGGCCTACCTGGGTGTGCATGATTCTGATATGGATGTTTGTGTTGATAAGGAGGGTAGTATGGCTGAAAATTTCTCTGTGGAGGCTGGTTTTGCTACTTTTCTAGGCTATTGAGCTTGTTACCCATTATTTTGACCAAATTTAATAGATCCTTTATTTGGTCATTTAATTGATCAAAAGTGGCAGGTGTATTCTCATTAATTGGTAATGGATTAACTGCTATAATATTAGCAGAAACTTGAGAGGATAGTGGATTGGGTACAATCACATCTAGAAATAGAGGCATAAGAGGCCTAGGGGAAATCCTACCACACTGCACTAAATAATTTTCAACTTGAATAGCCTTTTCATATGCATCAGGTAATGTATTGACTCCCATAGTTTGGATGCCCATATCTATATAAGAACTCAAAGCTCTCAAGAAATACCAAAAAATTAGATTGTGCATTTAGCCTTACCTCAATGGGTATTCTATCACAAGTCCTTTTGAAATATGAAATTAAAATCTGTAATTTGCTCATTAGAAGCTCTTTTGATGGTAGTCAGTTGTTCCATACATGACAAGATATCTGATTTATCCTCAAACTGCTTGATCAACTTATTATCCAAGTCATCCCATATTGCAATGGTATAGACAAGAAGGCTTCTAAACCATTGAATGACTTTACCCTTCCAATAAGATGCCAACAACCTCACAATCATGTTTTCTTCAGTCATATTATGCCTTAGCACAAATTTACCATGTCTTAGAGATGTTCCACAAGAGTGACTGAGTTCTCGCTAGTATAATAAGGTAGAGCCTTAAGGGCTGATACTAGAATATCATCATGTGTTTTCAAGGCCAATGGACTATTCTGATTGAAATAGAGATAAGCTCTAGGTGGTAGCCAAGCCATGAATGGAACAACATGATGGATCCTTTGAGTAAAGGGGGAGGATGTAGTGTAGAAACTCGATTATGAGTCCTTCCCTTTCTTCTTTTTCTTGAGGTACTAAAATAGAGTTGTTGAAACTGGAATATACCTTCCCTTTATGAACTGCTTCTTGTAGATACACCCCTCATTAAAATGAGGATGTAGTCAAGGATTTGGTATTTTTAACTAGTAGAGTTGCTAGGTGATTTTTTTTAATATTCTTCAGTAAGCAAGTAACATTCAGGACAAACACCAAATATTGACTTTTATGAAACATAAACACACGATCTATGTAGGTATTTCATAGCAAATTGTAGATCCGTCCCACCGGGCATGCCAAAATTGTTGATAGATGAAAATGTACACCTTACACTACACCTGTACACATCATCAAAATGGGATTTACCCTGTCATGTGGGACTTCCTAAGAGGAAAAAAAATCTCTAGAGAGAGTCAGATCTCAAAAACATAAATAAAAAATAAAACCAAAACTGCAAAATAAAACTGCACTAAAAAAACTAGGAACCTGGTAAAAATAAAATTGCACAGTAAAAATAAAATAGAATAGTTGCACTTACTTGTTGGGAAAAATAAACATAGAGAAATAAAAGTAAAACTAAAACTTACTGCTAACTCATTGAGAAAAGGGGAAAGAAAAATAAAAACAACTGCAAATCAGATAAAATAAAATAAAATAAAAATAGAGGTGAAACACCAAAATAAAACATGTCGATTGATCTAACTAAAACTCCCAAAGAGGCAAAATACAATATAGGAAATAATATAATCATGAATAAACTACAATAGGTAAGGTTAGCAAACCCAGGGTCAATGCCACATGCAATCTAGCCAAAGTAAAAATACGTAGGCTATAATTCAAGCAGTTTTTTACATTTTTTCCCATAGTATTACAAGGCAAACAAGTTTTGGAGTCAACCAATGCTCAGAACAACTTTGAAAAATATTTTCATAGCTCCCCAAAAAAAATTTCCCACCTTATTTTTTACCCGGATAGCTCAAATTAATTATTTCAGATAGATTACATATATTCCTGCTATTTTTATATTCACATGAGAAATTCATTAATTTTCATCCACTTTCTGGATCTACAAGACCACACACTAATATTCCCCTGTTTGACCTCTAAAATTATAGATCTCCTACATAAATGCTGATCTATTTTAAGATTTATAGGACTGCAAATGCATTTTTTACCCTGGCCTACTAGATTAAATTCTTCTGCCAAACTATACAGATATTCCAACATATTTTCCAGATTTACCAGACTAACAAAATATATTTCACTATTGTTGACGTTCAATCTATAGAATTGCACATAAATTCTCACCCACCTTCAATAATTTTAAGACTGCAAACATTTCCCAGCTATTGACATCAAATCTATAAAATTGAGAAATAGATTTACACATGCACGTCCAAAATATTTATATTTGAAAAATGTAGACAACTCACGAATGGGGAATATTTAAATAAAAAATAAATAATAGTGCAATACTTCTCCAAGCATAGGCACCGATCAAACCAAGAGTACGTGCCATCAAACTAAGCATAAGTGCATTCAAACTGGGTGGTGCATAGTCAAACTAGGTAATGTAAAGTCAAACTAGGTAGTGTACAGTCAAACTGGGTAATGTACATTCAAACTGGGCAGTGTATAGTCAAACTAGGTGGTGTACAATCAAACTGGGTGTTTTCTTTGAACTAGAATCTGGTGCCATATTTGAACTAAAATCGAGCACCAAATTTGAACTAGAATCATACACCATCTTTGAACTAAAATTAGGCACCGTATTTGAACTGAAATCAGGCACCGAATTTGAACTGGAATCACGAACCAGATTTAAACTGGAATTAGGCATCAAATTTGAACTTGAATTAGGCATTGTATTTACATGAAGTGCTTAACTCCATCTGCTGCAAACACAAACCCATCCACCATGTATCACCAAAATTTTGTAATTGGTGCAACCGTTAATAAATTAGAGCATGTTGCTCAAAATTTATTAACACTAAGGTGAAGGGCACTTTTGATTTACTTCATCAACTTGAAAGTACTATAGCTAAAATCTCCCTCCTCGGTATTCTTAGGACATCTTAACCCCTTAAGGACATGTTACTCAAAATTTTGAGTGAATGAGGTATTTCTTAAGATCTCAATCTAAATTATATCACTTCTTTGGTGGGATCAATTGGGGTTAATCATGCAACTATATCATTTTGTAAGTCTTCTATGATCAGAAAGCTCCTATTATACATCATTACCCACATTAGTGGAAGGTTTATCAAATGAATCCTAGTTGATAATGGCTCTAATATTAACATTTATAGCCTAATATTCATCAATCATTTTAGGCTAACCCAATAGGATTTAGAGAAATCTGATATTGTTATTAGGAATTTTGATAATGTAAATCATGTGACTAATCACACTATAGTCTTATCCTAAAAGTTGGACCTCACATTATCAATACTCTTTTTTATGCCATGTATTGTGACTAACCTACAACATTATTCTTGGGAGGCCATGGATCTATGCGATGTAGTCCATCCTTAAAATATTCATCAATGCCTTAAATATGAATATAAAGGCTAGACTTATCATATTCCATCCAACCCCAAGCTCTTCACCTATTGCTAGGTGAACGAGGTCAAGAATTCTAAGGCTCATATTTATCCTTATCTTATTTTATCTTTTAAGCCATCCTCTTCTTCTCTTTTTCCAATAATTGATGCATTAAGGTCTCTCACCTTATGTAATCAACCTAATAATGAATCTAAAGGTCAATCCTCTAATCTAACCAACATTAACATCAATAATCAAGATAATGATTAACCTATTTTGAATCTAGATAACCTTATTTTGTCTCCTTGAACCTTAGACTTGACTTTTAGTAGCCAAGGTAAGATTGTGCAAATCTAAAGTTACTTCTTTGTTCATGTTGGTACTGCTAACAATGAGAAAATACATGAAAATAACCCTTTCTTGGTTGAATGACAATATGCTTTATGATTTTTTTCAAACTTGTATTCCATTCCAAAATAGATGCTTTCTAATATGGGATATAAAGATAAATTACTAGGCCTACATGAGTAGGGTATCAAAGATCTCTTACATATGAAAGCTTGGTTGGTACATTATGGGATAAGTTACATTACCATTTGTAGTTAAACTCTTCCTCCCTCATCCTCATCTGATAGTGAAGATGAAGTTAGCTTCCTTGATAAGAAGTCCCATTATTATACCATTTCCTTAAAGGGATTATATTGGGATGAGGAGGATGACAATGGGTCATCACGTCCTAGCTTGTCTTGATATATACATTTTACTATTGTAAATATCTTAATCCTACTCTACCCCAATATAATTTTTGGTGAAGATAACTATGAGGTAAAGGACGTCTTGAGTGATCCTCTTCAAGATGAACCTTTAGATTATCTAAGCCAAAAATATTTTTATTTTGGTGGAACGTTTTCTTAAATTATGAATGTTGCAATCTTTCAGCCAATCAATTTTACTCAGATGATCCTAGATCCTATAGATCTTGAGAGCCTGACAATGTTGCCCTCTCCTCAATTAGAATATGAGTCTCATATTCTAATTGAGGAAACCATGGATATTGATAATGGAAATATTGAAAATACCAATATCCTTAAGCTAGGAAAAGACTTTTTCATTAATAAAAAATGAAACATGGCATAGGAGTACTAAAATAAAATGCAAACTAGTTTCTGATTCATCAGATCTCTTACATGCAAGTGAATAGAATACTACTAGTATTGGCCAGATCGCATTACGTGGCAAGTAAATATCATAATACCAACATGAAAAGCATTGTTAAAAATAGAAGAAAAATATTAAACTTAAAAAAAACATAAGTTAGGAAAGGAATAAAAGACATGAGATTGAATTTTATTCTGATAAAAATAAGTAATACAACATAAAAACTTTGAATGCGTTTCGACCTACAGGTCTCAAAACAGAGTGAGTTTCAAATAAATACAACCTCTCTTTATAAAGACCTAACTCTAGGGGGGAGCTAAAGAGAAATTTATATGGGATATAAACACCCAAGCATTAATACAAATCGCAGGTCTATAGACCAAGATGGTGAAAAGAATAGAAGTCCTAAGCTCAACCCCCCAAAAAAAACAACACCCAGCCAGAAAAGAGAAGAAACACATTTTAAAATATCAAAATACAAGGTCACAAAAAGTCCCTTAAACAATTTGATTTTTACACAGATAAGTTCGAAGAGGTTTTTGCTTCCTCCAACAAATGATGTCTCAAGCAATGTGCTTGAGCTCTCTATATTTTCTCTATTTTTTAAACATTGGAGAAATAATATCTGTGTTGATTCGAATATCTCTAACAAATTTGTAGTTGTCTTGATCTAAAATAAGAGGAATTATTTTTATTTTGGATCCATGTCTGCGTGTTGCTTGCTCCAAAAATCTGGCCAAAAGTGAAGGCCTGCCATCAAATTTAACTTTCTCGAACAAAGGTAAGAGAAAATTAATTTGATATCCCCTAGCTTTGAGTCTATTAAAATTTTTATTTTTAACAAATATAAATCCATCCCTAGATCTTTCTCTAACCAAAAATATATTTATTTAACTCGTGATGAAGGCCATTTTGTTATGAACTAGATGATGGGAGGAAGCAAGGATGTATTTATAGCCATTTATCATCTTCTAAAATAATTTGGTGCAAAGAATTCCGGTCTGAGCAAAATCAGGCCCCTTAAAAAATACAATATCCATAATTGTTACTTTACAATCAGAAATAAAGGAATTAATTTTAATACTTTCATAGAAGAAATCATAGGCAACAAGAAAACCAATAAGATCCTCCTTAGGGCCATGCCAAACTCCAATGGCATCATCAATGTATATTTTATAAAATAAAATATTTTCCACAACAACATTATTAAATACTTGTTCCTCTAGATGACAGAGAAATAAACAAGCATAAACCATAGAAAATTACTTTCCATGGTTATTCCTCTTATTTGCCTATATGTTTTTCCTTTGAATTTCAAATAGTTTTGTGTTAACACTATCTTTGCATGTCTTACCACAAAGTTTATCTTGGTCGGATCAAATTCGTTCCTCAAAAAATGACGAAGGGCTGCAAATCCTTGAGAGGTGGGGATGTTGGGATAGAGGCTCTCAACATAAAAATAGAAAAGAATAATATCCTAAGGAAAAGTATGACCATGCAGATATTTAATTAGAGATATGGAATCCAAGATATGATTTTTTTGCTTCAATAAAATTGTCAAGAGCAATGATGAAGTCATTTGGAGGTAGGTTAGAGCTTGAAACCACAATAAGAACATATCGGTCAACCAAAAATCTTGGGCTTATGGATTTTTGGGAGAAGGTAAAAAACACACACTCTGGCAGAGGATGGTGTTACTTGGAGCATAAATTTCCTGTGGTTTTCTAAAAGTAAATTCCTCCTAAAATCCTAGTCAAGCAAGTCTTGGAGCTAGTAAAAAATATCTTTTCAAGGGACTCTATTCAATTCAAAGTAAACATTTTGATCTAAAATCTAGCAAAAGTCTTTTAAAATATACCAATCCATAGACAAAATATGAACACCCAAGTTTTTATCTGCGAGTCTAATGACAATGGATTTTTCATTGGCAAGGGAACAAATGGTAGACCAGATATGGGGTGGAAAGGCACGTTGGTGGGTGGGATTGACATATAATAATTTTTTATTGAGGAAACTATGAGGGATTAAAACTTGGATTGGAAACATAGAAAGGATCAATGGGCTTAAGTGGTTTTAGACGACCACCTCTTGGTCCAAAAAACCATTCAAGACGAAGACGTCCACAAAAAGCTAAAAACTCATGTTTTAGAACCTCCTTGGCCATGGGAGAAGGAACAGGGAGGAAATTTAAACCCAGGATAAGGGCCTCAATTTCATTCTAGGTAAGCTTTCTGGAAGAAAAATTATGGACAATATTTGTGATTTTGCCATCCATAGCCCAAACATGACTCCTATAAAAATACTGACGAAAAAAATCCTGTGGGGTGAAAATTGCAGACCAAGGGGATATTTCTGGTTTTTACCACTATTTTGATGACAAAATAATCTCTGCCTTTGCTGCTTCTAAATAAATGGGGCAAAACCCTTTATCGAATTCTCGAAACTAGAGTTGTAGAAATTTTTGCCATTATCCTGTTGCAATTGTTGCTACACATAGGAAGTATGGTTTTAGAAGTTTCTCCTCTTCTTTCATATTTTTGGAGAAGGATCCCAAAAGTTTAAATTATACCCTTGTTGTTGTTGATGCCTTTGTTTTTATTGTTGTTTTTGTTTTGGTTGTTTATTCCATTGTTGTGGTTACCATTGTTGTTTATTTCTATGTTGTGGATGTTTCTATGATTACCTTTTTTGTGTAGTGGAGGCTCTCTATTTTGGCCCTCTATTGTGACTTTTATTCTTGTTGAATTGTGCCAAAAATTTATTTTGTGCATCTGTGATTAGTTTTTCTAGATGATCAATTTGTTGCTTGATTTCTCTTTTAACCAAGTCAGCTATGCTTTCTATAGCTTCTAACATATTAACTTATGGGACTTCTAAAGCAACATTCCCTCGAGAAATTTTAGATTTATCTTGCATATATTTTTGGATTTGCATTTCAACTCTCCAAGCCTGAAGCTTTCTCTCAAAAAGTTCTTTAATTTGAGATTCTCATTCCAAAGCAATTTCCTGAGAAATTGTCTTATGTATATTTACGACATCTGCAAGAATTTCCTTAACTGTAGGTAATAAAATATTGGGAATATAATCATTGGCCTAAGTAGCTAATTTATCTGTATATTTTTTGAAATTATATATGTACAATTTAGCCATTTCCAAGCAAAATTTTTCTATGAGTGCCTCCGACTCATCAGAAAACTATTTATTAATATCTTCATATGGAAGTTGAAGACATGGTTTTTGCATTCGTAGGCTATGGGAACAATGCCTTTGCCTAAATTCTCTTCAATTTGGGCTAGCCTAGAATGACATTTTTTTGCCTTTCTGCTCAAAATATTGAATTCTTCAAACCTTGTTTCCAACATCTTGTCCAAAGACTCTGGTCATGGAGGAACACCATGCATTGCACTGATTCCATCTATGAAGGTCCATATATGAAGGTCCATCTATCATGTATACAAGAAAATATTCCATTTTGAGAAAAAAAAATTGTTTCTATTAGATCTCTACAAAACTCTTCCATTTTGTCTATGTCGAAGATCTCTACAATACTTGATGAACTGGATGATGGGAGGAAGTAGGGATGTATTGATAGACATTCATCGAATTCTAAAATAATTTGGTGCAAATAATTCCATCCTAAGCAAAATCAATCCCCTTAAAGGAAGTAATTTTAATACTTTCATAGAAGGAACCATAGGCAACAAGAAAACTAATAAGATCCTCCTTAGGGCCATGCCAAACTCCAATGGCATCATAAATGTATCTTTTATAAAATAAAATATTTTCCACAACAACATTATTAAATACTTATTCCTCTAGATGACAGAGAAATAAACAAGCATAAACCACAACAAAATTACTTTCCATGGTTGTTCCTATTATATGCTTGTATATTTTCCATTGAATTCCAAGGTGTTTTGTGTTAACACTATCTATGCAAGCCTTACCATAAAGTTTGTCTTGGTGGGATCAAATTCGTTCCTCAAAAAATGGCAAAGGATTGCCAATCCTTGAGAGGTGAGGATGTTGGGATAGAGGCTCTCAACATCAAAAGAGAAAATAATAATTTCCTGAGGAAAGGTACGACCATGCAGATATTTAATTAGATATATGGAATCCAAGAGATGATTTATTTGCTTCAATAAAATTGGCAAGAGCAGGTTATAAAGCCATTTGGAGGTAGGTTCGAGCATGAAACCACAATAGGAACATATGGGTCTACCAAAAATCCTGGGCTTGTGGATTTTGGGGAGAAAGTAAAAATACACACTCTGGTAGAGGATGGTGTTACCTGGAGTATAAATTGCATGTTGTTTTCTGAAAGCATAGTCCTCCTAAAAGCCTAGTCAAGCAAGTCTTGGAGCTAATAAAAAATATCCTACCATGGGAATCTATTCACTTCAGAGTAAAAATTTTGATCTAAAAGATGGAAAAATCCTTCTAAAATGTACCAATCCATAGACAAAACACAAACACCCAAAATGTACATGCAAATTATTGTAGGTTTATTTTCAAATAATATTATCACTATAGGATATGCTGGTAAATTTCAATAGATATTGAGTTATAATTTTATTCCTATGGATTGATTTAAAGCTAAATCCTTATAATTATCCCTCGTAATAGAAGTTAGGGAGGACCTCATAGAGCAATGATCCTTATTGCTCAAAGATAAGGTAATCATTGGTAATTTTAATAGGTCTTTTTCAACAATGAAAATAGATTGATAGGAAATGGAAATCTCTAGGACTAGGTCTATCCTTTCTTCACAAATATTTCTTCCTAGAAATTTTCTATTTGAAAGATCTTGGTTTATTGGAAAAGCAAATATTCTTCCTTACCTATTGGTATGAAGGCTTTACACTTGAAAATGTAAATCTTCCCTAATACCAATTTGAGTCAAGATGTATGGGTTTCCCATTGAATTCTTGGAAATGGATACCTTCAAGGCAATATGCAACAATTGAAAAAATTCTCAAATATTTTTGAAACTACAAAATATAAATTTAAAACTATTTATGCATAGATATTGGTCATAATTGATAGTAGTAAACCTTTACAAAAAAAAACCATTATTAAATATGGGGTAAGTTGTGGACCCAAACCATAGATTATGAAAACATATCTTTGAGATGTACATGATGTCATTAGGGGTACTCTATGTATAAAGACAATGTCATTGGAGGCTATATTCCAAGTGTTGAATTTTCCATGGAGGGAAAAGATCCCTATGGTTACAAATTTATAGTGTAAATATTTTTTTTTGTTTTTTGCGGGGGAGCTTTTTTTTATCTCACCAATTCCTCTGTGGTTCTTTGAGAGGGGAAAGAGGTGAAAAAAGAAGAAAGAGGAGGGGTGATTGTAGCCCAATTTCATTTTAGAAATTTGTCAATCTAATATATAGCAACAAGGATTTTGAAATTTTTTCTTTCTTTTTTTTTTTTTTTTTTTTTTTTTTTTTTTTTTCTTTCTTTCTTTTTTTTTATTAATTTTTTTATTTAGTTTGAGGAAAAACCTTAGCATGGCCAGCATAGATCAGCTATAAATGGGGAAAAATTTATAGGGGAAGCATCAAGGATAACACCGGTATTTTTATCGTACTAAATTAACTTATCTATTGTTGGTCACTTGGCTGGGTGTTTCGGGATTTTATAACCTATTTCCCATCTATACGTATTTTTGCCTTTTATGCACTTTATTTATTTCTTTTTTCCTCTGCCCTACTCAAATAGCCCCCTTGTTATGCTGTAGCTCAACAACCTTGACCATGGAAAAACTAGAAATCCCTCCTAATAGTTATCACTTTACACACTCTTGACCATTTTTTCATCAAAAAAAAAAAATATTTTATTAAAACAAAATATAACAATTGACATCACATGATCTTCTATTAATGACTTCTTGATCTCAATTCAAATTCTTACTTTCTTCTATATTGTCATCTTTCAATGTAATTATTCTCCCCAGGAGCCCCCGCCCCCCCAACAAACCAAAGGAGAGGGGGGGCCTGTGTGGCTTCTAAAAAAAAAAAACCCTAAAAAAACTCCTCTAGAATCAAAGGTATTTAAATTTTGAAAGGGAGAGGTTTAGCAAAGTACCGACCCCCCCCGAGGGGGCCCCCCCCGGGCCCCCCCCGCTTTTGTTTCTTGCGAGATTTATCTAAGCCTCCTTACAAAAAAAACAAGAAGCCCGACCGCTCCCCCCCAGCAATAATATCTCCAATTCTACAAGTCAATAATTGAGAATCCAGCCCTCGCAGAATCCTATGGGAGAAAGGGGACCCTCTGCAACCCCCAACCCCCGAGAACAGCCTCAGACAGACCAGACCATCAACAAGCAAGCTAGCAAGATTTTAACAAGCTTATAACAAGGAGAAAACAACTTTGTGTATTGGGTTGTGCTCTTTCCCCTTATTTGATTTTGGCTCTTTCTTATTCTTGTAGCTTTAGGCCTTTTATATTTTTTTACTTAGAGCTAGTTTTATATCTTTGCACTTAAATTTAGTTCATCTCATGGTTTATCATTTAATATTCATATTAAGCAAGTAAAGCTTTCTTTTTGCTATTTAATAGGGCCCTCATACTCTTAGGTCATTGCCCATCATCATAGTCATCAAAATCTTAGCTTATATTGCATTAATCATGTTGTTCTACTCTCAAAAGTAAAAATGTCATTAGATTACAGGATGGTGGTGCTATCATTCTTTGGTTTACATAGAGTAAAAGCATTGTCACTAAGTGAAAGCATCAATGACATTATCATGACCTAGTGGCACCTTCACCACCTGAAATTTATTTCTTGTATTCTAACATATTTTACTTATATAAATAGGGGTTGGATTGTTATTCAAGAAATTTTAACCTCCTCCACCAGCTCAGATAGGCCCCTCTACTACTAACTATCTCTTTTTGTGTTTGTCTTGTAGGTTAAGCGATAGCTCCAATAACACTTTTACAAGTAAGAAACACTTTCGACATAGTTTATGAGTGTTGTTAATCCCATCATTTAATCTCAATGATTTATCAATTCGGGGTGGTGTCCAACGTTGTCTATGATAGAAGGTTAGGACATAATACAATTTAGGCATTCAAATTTCAAGCATTTATTGGGTGAAACAAATTGGGTTTAGCATTTTACTGTCACACTAAACCTAATCTGTAGAATGGAAACTTGCAAGAAATAAAAACTAATTCTAATTTTTAGAAATTGAAAGTTAACTACAAGTGTAGGAATTGAAATTTTTGAATTGAAATCTAATCTACTTTTGCATAATTGAAATAACAGAATTGAAATTTCTAAAATGAAATATCGTTGAAAATGAAATCCTAAATTACACTTGCAGAATTGAAATGATACTGAAAAATAAAACTTATGCTAAAACACCTATCAATTTCCTACCACAAAAGGTTGTCAAGCTTATGCTACAGGAATTGACAGCAAAATAAAATCTGCTAAAAATTAAAGTTTGCTGAAAATAAATATTTAATCTAATTTGTCAGCTGACACACACATTGGTTGTACAAAAACATAATGAAGAAAATATAAATAACATAATACAAAATTAAAACAAGAAAATGAAATCTGGTAAGTAATTTGTTAATTTTGTTGCAACAAAATTACAGATTAAAACCTGCCATAAAAATCCTCCTTCTAGATCTGAAAGTGGGCCCATACTTTCTGATCTAGAAGGAGGTGAAAAACACTCCTTAACTAATTAAAAATACGAATAGAATCTAACAAAATAACTACACTTCTATTATTCTAAAAATAGCATTACAATTCTGTTGTTCCAGACTATTACAAAGCTGAAAAACTGTACCTATTTTTCTATTGCTTATTCTCTCCTCTCTAAGATCAAACGACATGGGAGCTATATTTTATAATCATCTAAAGTTCATTTACATACAAAAATATTCTTGCAAATCAATTCCTATTATGTTGCAGTTATTTTTGGATTTATTTTAGGAGAGGATTAACTACTTCAATTGATATTTTCCATGAGCTGTAGCTTTTGGTTGGCAAGGACGACAGAGACAGTTGTAGGATACTTTCCCTACATCCACTCAACCTTTTTTTTTTAAGCGAAAAACTCCTTGCGAGGATGCCTTGGTCTAAGAGACCACAAACAAGGGGTTCTACACCATCAAAGTCACCCACGGGTCGCACCCGACCCTGTCCACACCAACATTATCAATTGGATTTTGGATACCCAATTCAGCTTTTTGGTAGGGTGGAGATTTGAACCTAGGATCTCCCTTGGAGGATGCCCCCTCCTCTCCAACTCACCTACAACACCTGGGTTACATCGTTTCAACCTTATTTCACATTTTTCCACCATTAAAAAACTGCAAAAAATTAAATGGAGTAAATTCCCCTGTCATTTCGAAGACAAGCAAATTCTACTCATTCCGAAGATAAGCAAAATTATGCTCATTCTAAAGATCTTTAGAATAACTAGTTGTAGGTGCTTTTCAGGTTATTTTGGCTGCTTCCTTCAAGTAGATCATCTATTTTAGCTCTTAGAAAGTGGTTACGATCACATTAAATCTTCTCCATGTGTAAATTCCATGTTTTTCCTCATAGTGATAGGTGGCTGGAATTTGTATGGACTGTCACCTGTTTTTCTAGCTATAAAAACATGCCCAACTACCCTTTTGGAGTGCTCATAACTTGTGCCTCATAACTCCAATGTATACCAAATTGTATCTACATGTTCTTAGTTGTATGAACTACACTTTGTTTTATTTTCAACTCTTAAATCTTTAGGATTTTCTCTCAGCATCGCTGTCAAGTTGGCCTCTAACACAAATTTTCACCAAAATTTTTAGTTGTCAAAAAGTGTGAAACTGCCATTTTGTAGGCCCCATAACTTCCATATTACTTGTCCATATGCCCTCAAATTCAGGTAATGTGTTCTCTCTACTATTAAGTACAATTTTTATGAATTTTGTACCTCAAATCACTTTGGATCATTCTCAATAGATCCGCCAATGTTTCCCTTAATGCAGATTTGCACCATTTAACAACTCCAGAAAAAACTTAAGGCATGAACATGATGTAACCTTCATAACTTTTTATCTACAACTCATATTGACTTGCTTCAAAAATGAAAGTTGCATTTCTTTATGCGAGGAATCTGTACATGCCATCATAATATAATTTTACCATAGTATGGTACCATAATTGACATGATACTCATTTTTGACCATTTACAAGTATACCCAGATTGTGTTGACAACAATGATAAAAAATCATAAGGCCTCCTTTACTCAACATACAACATTTCGGTAATTGAAATACATATTTTATTTTCTATTTAATCAAGCAAAAACAATCACAAAATGTTGAAAATAGTCAAAAATAGAGATATAGTGTTCCTAACATAAAATCATGCAAACACTTAACAAATATATTCTAATCGACTATTTGACAATTAACTTTGTCATGTTTAGTAATATGGTAGTCAAACATAGTGTAAAAATGAGGCATTTTCAGGCCTCATCATCCCCCAAGCTTGAACTAATGCATGCCCTCATGCATATTAGTAGGCCATAGTAATATGCTGGTTTTATCCTTGTGAAAACATCTTTTTCCACCTGCTACTTGAGAAATTTCTCCTTGCTACACTATACCAAGCATTTTGCAATTTAAGCACATGTATTTCAGTTGCAATTTTTTCAATTTTTGTAGTTGCAATTTTTATTTTCTTCATTTTTTTTTATTTTTTTCTTTTTTCTCTTGTATATATTTTTTCATTTTCAACTTGCAACTCTTTAACTTCTGCACTTTCATCCTTGAATATTGCAATTTATGTTGTTTTGCACCTTTGAAACAAAATTGACAAAAATTTAATTATGAACCTTCTTGAGGGATGTACTTACTTATGGTGGAATGATTTTGAGCTTTAGGAACCTCAATATTTGATGTACTCTACTATTTTTGCTATTCTACAATATTTTTAAGAATTTTGGTACAGTTTCTACTTATTCTGAAGATATTTAGTTCATTTCGAAGATAGCCTATTTATTCCAAAGATATCCTTGTTTTATTCCAAAGATTCATCCAAAAATGCAGAAATAACCTCCTATGCAAAATTTAGGTACAAATTCTATTTTGGACCCATCTCTAGGGTATGTAAGCCTTTCATAACATCAAAAATCTCATCTCTATCCTTTTGTTTAGATGTTATTCATTACTATTTTATTGCAGCAGTAGTAAAAAAAAATCTTCAGATGCTCCCATCCAACTAAGGGCAGAAAGGGGTGTTTCTTGACATCTTAATCATGTTCCATTTCAAATTGCCAATATTATATGAATAGTTTATGCCAAATATCGATTATCATACATTAAATGCTGAATGCTTACTATGACTTAAATGCAAGAAACACATACCTTATTGTCCTGAAAATTGATCATGCACCTTACAAGTTTCTTATGATGATTGTTAGCAAGCTATCAAAACATAATATACACATGTCCAATATGAGATTTATACAATGGTGGAACAATGATGGATGGATCAACAAGGAAATGCATGCTGGAAAACTAGTTTTTATGCAAGCCAACTCAGCAGCGCCTCGAGGAGGTTTTCACTACTGAATTATTCATCTTTTTTTCATCAGAAGAGACTGCCATTTTTGGTTTTCAACCAACTTCTGTTATTTTTTTTCAAGTTCCTCAATTAAAGAGAATATCTCTCATGAGGCTATAATAAGAGAGAATGTCTCTCACTCTTATTTGGATAAGAACAATCCTTATTCTGCAAAAAAATGTCAATCTCTGCATGAAAACACCATCTTTTTCTGCTAAAATATGTAACAATGATGCAACCTTCCTTTCTATATGAGTAGTAAGAATCTGCTTATGTCATCATTTAACTCCTTATTGCTAAAAATGAAGTGCTGACTTCATTGTTCCTCCTCCATGATGAAATTGATGCTTATCCTCATGTATCCCCATTTTGTGGGACATGCCTTTTGCTGATTTTTTTCTCTTTTTCCTTTTTTTTTTCTCTTTTTTAGATTTTTCTCTCGTCTTACTTGTGTCCATGAAGAAAGTTCATAAGCAATATGATGCAACATGTTTTTGGTTTGCACAACAAAATAGGAAGTGTACAACTTAGTAGATCAACTACTTGTCAGGTAGGATCACCTCTAATGAGATCAACTATTGTCTTTGTAGGCTAAGAATTGCTAGGTTGTAGTTTAGCACGGTACAAACCTAAAAATATTTAAGAAAAAATGGCAAAACTCTAGTATCACTGTTGAGCTGTAAACTTCTATTTTGATTGTGCAAAAGTTTTGTGATTTTTTTTTTTTAATAGACTCAGCTTACATTGACAGGGGTTGTCTATCCTATATTATTCATATTGGCCACAGGTTGGGCTGGAGGTGGTGGTTGATTTACTTGCCTAGTTTGTTGTTGTTAGGATCTCTCTTTGAGAAGAATTCAGACTAGGTAACAATTTTTGCATTTATGAGTTGTGGAATTAAATGAAATTCATCAGTGTTATGTCACTATGAACAAATGTTATAGGTAGCTGATATGGTTGTTTTTTTAAAGGGATATTATTGTATATCTACCATTCTTCCCAACACCTAGTACAAATTTTTTATACTACCCTAATGATATGGATATAAAAAAGGCAGTACTAGCAGATGGCTCCTCTAAATTTTTCAAGAGATATTATGTTTCCTGGTAATGAGTATGATGAGTTATTTCAATTTTTATCAAGAATTTCAAACATAGATAATTTAACCCCCAAGTGTGAATATCACCTCCCTATGGTTGCTTGTTTTCAAAATAGACTGAAATAAAACTATCAATAATTATTATTTATACCAGCTATTACATTCATATTTTACTCTGAACTTCATAACTTAGCACAATAATTATTATTTGACTACTTTTACCTTCTAATGACACCATGATCCTTGGCACCGACACCAAAATTATGAGTGTCATTAATCTCATCATTTAATCTCAATGATTTATTAATACAGGGTGGTGTCCAACGTTGTCTATGATAGAAGGTTAGGGTAATGTACAATTCAGGCATTTAGATCTCAAGCATTTATTGGGTGAGATAGATTGGGTTTAGCCTTTTGGTGTCACACTAAACCTAATTTGTAGA
This sequence comes from Wollemia nobilis, assembly GCA_028583015.1. Lineage (NCBI taxonomy): Eukaryota > Viridiplantae > Streptophyta > Pinopsida > Araucariales > Araucariaceae > Wollemia > Wollemia nobilis. Next base: position 141,663 of record JAQPPZ010017217.1, on the reverse strand, counting down.
ATGGAAACTTGCAAGAAATAAAAACTAATTCTAATTTGCATAAATTGAAAGTTAACTACAAGTTTAGGAATTAAAATTATTGAATTGAAATCTAATCTACTTTTGCATAATTGAAATAACAGAATTGAAATTGCTAAATTGAAATGGTGCTGAAAATGAAATCTTAAATTACACTTGCTGAATTGAAATGATGCTAGGAAATAAAAATTATGCTAAAACACCTATCAATTTCCTGCCACAAAAGGTCGTCAAGCTTCTGCTACAGGAATTGATAGCAAAATGAAATCTTCTGAAAAATAAAGTTTGCTAAAACATAAAAACAAGGAAAACATAGAAAACAAGGGAAAATAAATGTTTAATCTAATTTGTCAGCTGACACACACATTGGCTATACAAAAACATAATGAAGAAAACATAAATAACATAATACAAAATTAAAATAAGAAAATGAAATCTGGAAAGCAATCTATTAATTCTATTGCAACAAAATTATAGATTAAAACCTACCATAAAAATCCTCCTTCTATATCTAAAAGTGGACCCATACTTTTTGATCTAGAAGGAGGTGAAAAACACTCCTTAACTAATTAAAAATAAGAACAGAATCTGACAAAAGAACTGCACTTTTATTATTCTTAAAATAGCATTACAGTTCTGCTGCTACAAACTATTACAAAGCTAAAAAAATGCACCTATTTTTCTATTGCTTATTCTCTCCTCTCTAAGATCAACCGACTTGGGAGCTATATTTTATAATCATCTAAAATTCATATACATACATAAATATTATTGCAAATCAATTCCTATTATGTCACAATTATTTCTAGGTTTAATGTAAGAGAGGATTAACTGCTTCAATTGATATTTTCCATGAGCTGTAGCTTTTGGTCAGCAAATATGGCAAGGACAGCTGTAGGATACTTTCCCTACATCCTCTCAACCTTATTTCATCTTTTTCCATTGTTAAAAAATCGTAAAAAGTAAAATGGAGTAAATTACCCTGTCATTTCAAAGATAAGCAAATTCTGCTCATTCCAAAGATAAGTAAATTCTACTCATTTCGAAGATCTTTGGAATAACTAATTGTAGGTGCTTTTAAGGTTATTTTGGTTGCTTCATTCAAGTAGATCATCTATTTCAACTCTTAGGATGTGGTTGCAATTGCATTAAATATTCTCCATGTGTAAATTCCATGTTTTCCTTCATAGTGATAGGTGGCTAGAATTTGTATGGACTATCACTTGTTTTTCCAGCTGTAAAAATATGCTTTCATAACTTGTGCCTCATAACTCAAATGTATACCAATTTGTATCCACGTGTTCTTGGTTGTATGAACTACACTTGTTTCGATTTTCAGCTTTTAACTCTTCAGGGCTTACTCCCAGCATCATTGTCAATTTGGCCTCTAACATAGATTTTCACCAAAATTTTCAGCTGTCAAAAAGTGTGAAACTGCCATTTTACAGACCCCATAACTTGTATATTACCTTTCCATATGCCCTCAAATTAAGATCATGTGTTCTATATACTATTAAGTACCATTGTATAAATTTGGTACCTTCACTCACTTTGGATTATTCCCAGTAGATCCGCCAATGTTCCCCTTAATGCAGATTTGCACCTGTTAACAACTCCAGAAAAGACTTAAGGCATGAACATGATGTAACCTTCATAAATTTTTATCTACAACTCAGAATGACTTGCTTCAAAAATAAAAGTTGTAGTTTTTTATGAGAGGAATATTTCCATGCCATCAGAATGTAATTTTACTGCAGTATAACACTAAAATTGACATGATACTCATTTTTGACCTTTTACAAGTATACCCAAATTGTGTTGACAACAATGATAAAACATCATAAGGCCTCATTTACTCAACATACAACATTTGGATAATTGAAATGCATATTTTATTTACTATTTAATCAAGGAAAAACTATCACAAAATACTGAAAATAGACAAAAACAGAGATATAATGTTCCTAACATAAAATCATTCAAACACTTAACAAATATATATTCCAATCAATTATTTGAAAATTAACTTTGTCATGTTTAGTAATATGGCAGTCAAACATAGTGTAAAAATGAGGTATTTTCAGGCCTCATCAATAGTGCCAGATTTATATTGCCCCATAACTCTATTATTTAATCATTTAGGAATTACATTGTATTTGTTGTTTGTGTAAACTAGGTTATGTTTTTTCCTTTAGTGATGAAAGAAATAAAAATAAAGTAATAAACTAGTTATTCTTAATTGTATAAGGGCCATCCTAATATTTAAGATTTTGAATTTAATCAAAATCATATATATCTACATATTAGAATTTTTTTATTGCATCTTCTTGTGCCCTTGCCTCTTAAAATAAAATTCATAATTTTATTTATCATCAAATCCAAAGAGTATTTTAGTTGTAGGTCTTGTATGTTGTATTTTGTATGTGCATTAGGGCTACGCTAAGGTTAATCTTAGAGAAAAAGTTATCTTAGGATAAACATAGGTGTTCTTCAATCAACCCAAAAAACTAAGAATTAAGATCATAATGTCCCCTAGTCTCGAAGTGAGAACAAGAGAGTGAAGAACATTGTGAAAAGACCCTTAATGATGTTCTTCCATTCTTTTCTCTCCTCTTCTCACATTTTGGTGAACTCAATATGAACAACACCATGGTTCCCAAGATTCCTCTCTGTCCAAGCTAAGCCCTAATCAAGCTAAAATTTATCTAAAATTTAATCAAGACCATTTAATCTTGCTTATCTAGATTAAATCACATTAAATCTAAATAACAAGAACATCACTAATTTTTAGTCCTACTAGGAATATTTATGATCCTTTTAGTAACTATAGTAAAAAGTACTAGGCTATTTTTGAGTATAGAGTGAGCCCAGACTATAAGCCACCCATATAAGCTCTCATGTGTACTTATGCCTAGTAAAAAGTGTATTGCAATGGGCTAGTTGGAGTCATAAGGAGGCATACTATTACCCCTAATGTGTCATCTTGGCTAGGTATCCAAGCAATCACTTCCATGTATCATTAGAAACCCATGTATTTACTTTATTTCATGTATTGATGGGTATATGGAGCAGTTAGGTATATAGGGACCTTTGGTACTTAGGGAGGCTCTTGAGGTATATATTTTAAATTCGGTATATCTAGGGAAGGTGATAAAATATTAAAAAATATCTTCTCTTTATTTTATAATCAACTCTATAAACTTTAAAAATTAATTAAATGAACCCTTCTTTTCCATCTAATCCATGGCCAACAGACACTACCTAACCTGTAGTCCCACTCATTAGCTAGCCATAAACCCTAAACCTTCTATGGAAGGTCCCAAGGATAAATCCATTTTTAAGATCTCAAACATAAAATAAGAAGACAAGGGTACTCTCTCCTCATGTTCTCTAACTCCCACCCATGATGATAAAGGAAGAGTTGTATTTAAATTCATTGATTACATGGATTTATTCTTACATAAACATACAAAAATTGTAGAATCCCTCATTAGAAAAAGTCTTAATATCCTAGGTGTTTCTTTAGGGGAGGGTTCACTGTTGAACTGTCTCTGACAACCTAGCTCAAACCCTTTAAATCAATTGGATTCGTACTTTGGATATTTAAATATAAACTTTAATGCATAAATTTCTAATATCATCACTATTTTTGTGGATGTTGTGATTTAAAACATCCTATCTTTGTCACGAGATCACCTATATTTGTCTTCTCTTGAGGTACTACTAAAAGGCAATGCGAGTTGTCTCGTATCTCAACAAGTGGGTACAAGTTATGTTCCTAACTTAGATGTAACATCAAGTGTCCCAATTACTAATCTCATTTTTATAATCTTCAATTTAAACTCACAAATCCAAGCAAGGGTTTTACTTAATATCCTAATTCCATATGCTCTCATATTTTATCTTCTAATATGTTCACTTTAAACATTTTAGGAGAAAGTCATATAATTCCAATCTCAACATCATACATCTAAGCATTTCAATATTCTTCCCATATCAATTATAAATTTTCTCTTTTCTCTTAGAATATACCTTTTGTGCAAGCAGATCTAACTTCTTCTAAACTTCAAACTCTAACCTCTCAAGTAGAGCAACTAAAACAAAAAATTACCATAATCCAAGGACATTGATAATGGGAATTTTAAAAATCCTAAGATCCTTAAGCTAAGTAAATACTTTTGCATTAATAAAAAATGAAACATGGCATAGCAGTACTAAAAAAATACAGACTAGTTTTTGATTCACCAGATCACTTACACAGTGAAGAGCATACTACTTTCTGATTCACCAGATCGCATCATGGAAAGTGAAGAGAATAATTCCAGAATGAAAAGCATGGTAGAAAATAGAAGGAAAATATTAAAATTAAAAAAAAAAACATGAGTTAGGAAAGGAAAAAAAGACATGAGATTGAATTTCTTTTCAATAAAAACAAGTAATACAACATCAAAACTCTAAACGTGTTTTGACCTATAGGTCTCATTAGCGGAGTGAGTTTCAAAGAGGTACAACCTCTCTTTATAAAGACCTAACTCTAGGTAGGAGCTAAAGAGTAATTCATGTGGGAAAAAAACACCCAATCATTAATACAAACCGCAAGTTTATAGACCAAGATGGTGAAAATAAGAGAAGTCCCAAGCTTAACCCCCCAAAAAAAACAACTCACAAAAGAGAAGAAACACATTTAAAAATGTGAAAATGCAAGGTAGGAAAAATTCCCTTAAACAATTTTATTTTTACATAGATAAGTTCCAAGAGGTTTTTGTTTCCTCCAAAAAATGATACCTCGAGCAATGTACTTGAGCTCTCTATATTTTCTCCATTTTTTAAACATTGAAGAAATAATATCTATGCTAATTCGAAGATCTCTAACAAAATTGCAGGTGTCCAGCTTCAAAATAAGAGGAATTTTTTTTATTTTGGATCCATGTATGTGTGCTACTCACTTCAAAACTTTGCCCAAAAGTGAAGGCTTGCCATCAAATTTAACTTTCTTGAACAAAGGTAAGATAAAATTAATTTTATATCCCCCAGCTCTGAGTCTATTAAAAAAATTATTTTTAATAGATATAAATCCATCCTTGGAGCTTTCTCTAACAAGAAATATGTTGAATTCACTCATGGTCATTTTATGATGAATTGGATGATGGGAGGAAGCAAGGATGTATTGATAGACATTCATCAACTTCTAAAATAATTTGGTGAAAATAATTCTAGCTTGAGCAAAATCAAGCCCCTTAAAAAACACAGTATCTAGAAGTGTTACTTCACAATCAAAAATAAAGGAAGTAATTTTAATACTTTCATAGAAGGAACTGAAAGTAGCAAGAAAACCAATAAGATCCTCCTTAGGGCTATGCCAAAATCCAATGGCATCATCAATGTATATTTTATAAATAAAATATTTTCCACAAAAAAATTATTAAATACTTGCTCCTCTAGGTGATAGAGAAATAAACAAGCATAAACCACAATAAAATTACTTCAGGTGTCTATTCCTATTAACTTTCTATATGTTTTTTCCTTTGAATTCCAAGTAGTTTTGTGTTAACACTATATCTACAATGCTTACCACAAATTTTGTCTTGGTTGGATCAAATTTGTTACTCAAAAAATGATGAAGGGTTGCCAATCCTTGGGAGGTGAGGATGATGCGATAGAGGCTCTCAAAATCAAAAGAAAAAAGAATAATTTCTTGAGGAAAAGTATGACCATGCATACCTTTAATTAGAGATATGAAATCCAAGAGATGTTTTTTGCTTCAATAAAATTGGCAAGAGTAGGTTATGAAGCCATTTGGAGGGAGGTTTGAGCATGAAATCACAATAGGAACAGATAGGTCGACCAGAAAGCTTGGGCTAGTGGATTTTGGGGAGCAAGTAAAAAATACACACTCTGGAAGAGGAAGTTGTTACCTAGAGCATAAATTTCTTGTGGTTTTCTAAAAGAATATTCGTCCTAAAAGCCCAATCAAGCAAGTCTTGGAGTTGATAAAAGATATCCTACCAGGGGACTCTATTCACTTAAGAGTAAATATTTTGATATAAAATTTGGGAAAAGCCTTCTAAAATGTACCAGTCCATAGAAAAACACAAACACCCAAGTTCTTATCCACGGACCTAATGAAAATGGATTTATCATCGGTAAGGGAAAAAATGGCAGACCAGATATGGGGTGGAAAGACATGTTGGTGGATGGGATTAACAACAAATAATTTTTTAATGAGGAATATTTCACCCATGCCAATAACTTCTTTGAAAGGCTTGTAAAACTATTAGAGATTAAAACTTGGGTTGGAAACATGAAAAGGATCAATGGGCTTAAGTGGATTTGGAGGGCCACCTCTTGGTCCAAAAAACTATTCAAGATGAATATGTCTACAAAAAGCTGAAAACTCTTATTTTAGAACCTCTTTAGCCATGGGAGAAGGAACAAGGAGGAAATTTAAACCCAGACTAAGGGCCTCAACTTCATTATGGGTAAGCTTTCTAGAAGAAAAATTATGGACAACAAGATTTGTGATTTTGCCATCCATAGTCCAAACATGACTCCTATAAAAATATCGGTGACAAAAATCCTATGGGCTGAAAATTGTAGACCAATGGGTTATTTTTTATTTTCGCTGCTATTTTGGTGATAGAAGAATCCCTGCCCTTGTTGCTTCTAAAAAATGGACCAAAACCCTTTCTCGAATTCTTGAAACCAAAGTTATAGAAATTTCTGCCATTATCCTTTTGTAATTGTTGCTGCACATAGAAAGTGTGGTTTTGGAAGTTTCTCCCCTTCTTTCATATTTTTGGAGAAGGACCCTAAAATTTTAAATTATGCCCCTGTTGTTGTTGTTGTTGTTGTTTTGGTTGTTTATTCCTTTGTTGTGGTTGCCATTGTTGTTTATTTCTATGTTGTGGATGTTGCTATGATTACCTTTTTGTATAGTGGAGGCTCTCTGGTTTGACCCTCTATTGTAACTATTATTCTTGTTTTTTGTGCCAAAAAGTTTTTTTGTGCACCTGTGATTACTTTTTCCAAATGATCAATTTGTTGTTTTATTTCTCTTTTAACCAAGTCAACTACACTTTCTATAGCTTCTAACATATTAACTTTTGGGACTTTTGAAGTAGAATTATCTCGAGAAACTTTAGCTTTCTCTTGCATATCTTTTTGGATTTGCATTTCAACTCTCCAACCCTAAAGCTTTCCCTCAAAAAGTTTTTTAGTTTGGGATTCCCATTGCAAAGCAATTTCCTAAGAAATTGTCTTATGTTTATTTATATCATCTGCAATAATTTCCTTAATTGTAGGGAATATAATATTGGGAATATAATCATTGGCCTGAGTAGCTAATTTATCTATATATTTTTTGAAATTATAGATGTATAATTTAGCCATTTCCAAGAAATTTTTTTCTATGAGTGCTTGTGACTCATCAGAAAACTATTTATTAATATCTTCATATAGAACTTGAAGAGGTGGTTTTTCCATTCATAGGCTATGGGGAACAATGCCTTTGCCCAAATTCTCATCAAGATGATCTAGCTTGGAATGATATTTTCTTGCATTTTTGCTCAAAATCTTGAATTCTTCAAACCTTGTTCTAATAGATTATCCAAAGACTCTGGTCATGGAGGAACACCACGCATTGCACAAATTCCATCTATGAAGGTCCTTCTATCTTATGTACAATGAACTCTACCATTCTGAGCAAAAACCTTTGTTTCTATTAGACCTCTGTAAAACTATTCCATTTTTCTGTGTCAAGTACCCGCTCTTCAAGCTCCTAAATTTGTTTTTGTGAACCCTCTTTTCATAGATTCTTGGGAGAAGATAAACAAGGGAACTAGGGGGACAATAAAAAACTATGGGAGAGGATTCAAAATATGCAAGGTGAATAAGTGGTAGAGCAACATGTGCCATTAATAGGTAAACTCATTAATAAAAAATAAAACATGTCGTAGCAGTACTAAAAAATACAAACTAGTTTTTGATTCACTAGATCACTTACACGCAAGTGAAGAGCATACTACTATTGTTGGAGGCATTTTGATTCACCATATCACATTACATGGCAAGTGAAGAGAATAATACCAAAAAAAAAACACAAAAAATAGAAGGAAAATATTAAACTTAAAAAAAACACGAATTAGGAAAGGAAAAAATGACCTGAGATTGAATTTTATTTCGATAAAAAGAAGTAATACAACATCAAAAATCTGAACACGTTTTGATCTACAGGTCTCATCAACGGAGTGAGTTTCAAAGAGTTACAATCTCTATTTATAAATATCTAACTCTAGGGGGGAGCTAAAGAGTAATTCATGTGGATAAAAACACCACATTAGTATAAACCATGGGTTTATAGACCAATACAGTGAAAAGAAAAGAAGTCCCAAGCTCAATCCACCAAAAAAATCAACAACCACCCAAAAAATAGAAGAAACACATTTAAAAATGTGAAAATACGAGGTGGCAAAAAGTCCCTTAAACAATTTTATTTTTACACAGATAAATTCAAAGAGGATTTTGGTTCCTCCAAAAAATGATGCCTCGAGCAATGTGCTTGAGCTCTCTATATTTCCTCCATTTTTCAAACATTGGACAAATAATATTTATGCTAATTTGAAGATCTCTGAGAAAATTGCAATTTTCCAGCTTCAAAATAAGAGGAATTTTTATTTTTGGATCCATGTATGTGTGTTGCTTGCTCCAAAACTCTACCCAAAAGTGAAGGCCTGCCATCAAATTTAACTTTCTCAAACAAAGGTAAGAGAAAATTAATTTGATATCCCCTAGATTTGAGTCTATTAAAAAATTATGTTTAACAGATATAAATCCATCCTTGGAACTTTCTCTAACCAGAAATTTGATGAGTTCACTCATGATGAAGGTCTTTTTCTGATGAACTAGATGATGGGAGGAAGAAAAGATGTATTGATATACAAAGAATTTCAATCTGATAAAAATTAGGCCCCTTAAAAACATAGTATCCAGAAGTGTTACTTCACAATAAAAAATAAAGGAAGTAATTTTAATATTGTCATAGAAGGAACCACAGGTAGTAAGAAAACCAATAATATCCTCCTTAGGGCCATGCCAAAATCCAATGGCATCACCAATGTATCTTTTATAAAATAAAATATTTTACACAATATCATTATTAAATACTTGTTCCTCTAAATGACAGAGAAATAAACAAGCATAAACAATAGCAAAATTACTTCCCATAGTTGTTCCTCTTGTCTACCTGTATGTTTTTCCTTTGAATTCCAAGTAGTGTTGTGTTAACACTATCATTACAAGTCTTACCACAAAGTTTGTCTTGGTCAGATCAAATTCGTTCCTAAAAAAATGAAAAATATGAATTTACACAAAGAAGCCATGGAAAAAATCTTACCACAAGTGTTAGTAGTTTATCGCATGGTGACCAACAACAGATAAAAATATGAATGTACACAAAGAGGCCAAGGACAAAGTGTGTAAAGTGATGCATCCATTGTATGAGTGAGTTTACTCTGTTATTTTGAATGGATCCTTTGCATCCCAAGACTCTGTGCAAGGACCCATTTACCACAACTAAGTATGCTCACTCTTATAATGGATGTATCACTTTACACCCTTTTCCTTGGCCTCTTCATTAATATTCATAATCTGTATCTACTGTTGGTCATTATGTACATAATCATGTAACCAAATTCTAAGGTCTTTTGATTTCTCTCTTGACCTTTTGCTTTGAGCATGATAGGTAAGCATCATTTTGCTATCCATTGGAATGATAAAGCTTCCAACTTCAATTTGGGCTACAATCATCCCATCACTCATAGTCTTACTTTGATCCACTTCTTCTTCCTCTTTAGAATTAGCAAACTCTATTAGGAATCACGTTTAATTTTAGTAGTACTATGTAAAACAAACAATATTTTATTTTTCAATAGTTATAGTATAGAATAAGCAAAACAATACATAAGGAAGTATACCAAATTATCTATACATAAGTTTATAACTAGGGGATCTTGGCCCTCCAAGAAAAAGTCAATAGTGGGAATATAACTTCCAATGACATAATTTGTATGCACGTATAAGTCATAAGTAAAATACAAGCTCTCCTTGTGGCTCAAGTCCATGCACTTTACACTAGTAAATTTACCCCTTTTAAAAATAAAGCGAGACCTAAGAATAATTTATATTAAAATCCATGTTTGAAATGTTTTTTTTCCTTTCTCAATAACAACCTTCTAAATAAGTTCAGTATTTGCAGACTTTAGAGAAGTGCATCGAATAAGAGTTGTCTTTTTAAATAAATACTTGGAAAGCTCTATAATGTGAAATCCATGACCTTACCAAAGAGCAACCAATTGTTTCATGACATTCTCCATGTTATACAAGAGAATTATACGGTTTCTTAGCATAAATTTGATGAGAAAATATTCAAACTAAAGCATACTTTCCAAAATCATCATACCAAGAAGAAGAGAGTCTTCCAAGCTCAATATGGGTGGACTTAGCATTAGAAATTTTCTGAGATCTATCACAATTTGTCAATACCCAAATATTCAATTCGAGTATACTTTCCACATTAGTAGTAATAAGTGAGAGGTAGGTCATCATTACCTTTGTAATATGGTGTTGTGTGCAGCCATGCTTGTTCAACATGTTATCAAAAATTTTCATGTTTTTGAGATTTTTGAGCCTCCCCACGTGTAGGGCATGTTTCATTACCTATGAAATATCTACAAAAGAGGAGTTGAATTTTATGGCAATGAGCACTAGAAACTAGTTTTTCTAAAGATCATTGGTATTTCTTAGGTAGGTATTAATATTACCCTTGTCTAGGGTTAAGAACATTCTTTGAAAAATAAGAAGGGAAAATAAAGGCTCAAGACTCTGATGGAACAATAAAAATACATCTATAATCAACAAATATATAGCAAAAGATATTTCTCATCATCATCATGGTTTTGGCTATGGTTTTAGGGCAAGTGGATTCTGAAAGATCAACAATTACTTACACATTTTTACTATGATTTTTTTGAAGCCCACTCTTTTTTGGGTAGGACATTTTGTTTAGGCATTGAATTTTTCATCTAACTTTATCCCTTCATTTTATTAAAAAAATTGCATGTAAATTATTGTAGGTTTATTTTCAAATAATATAATCACTATAGGATATACTGGGAAATTTCAATAGATATTGACTTATAATTTCCTCCCCATGGATTGATTTACAACTAAATCTTTAAAATCATCCCTCATAATAGAGGTTAGGGAGGACACACAAAGCAACTATCCTTATTGCTCAAATATGATGATAAGGATTGAAGTTGCTATAATTATATTTGGAATGTATTATCCGCATAAATAATATTGTTAGAAATAACTGGATAATATTGCCATGAATAATCAGATAAGGTTTCCAATTATTTCAACCTTATACGTTCATTGTATCTAGCTATTAATAAGACCATTATGCAATGCATTCGATAGAGTTTCCAATGTTCGATATTTTATGTTATCTGCAGTTCGGGTTATCCCATATTAGTGGTTTCAGAGCCTACGATCAGACCTGGGTATATGTCCCTTGTTTAAACCCAATCTTCTTGGATAAACTTTGTATACTCTCTAAGTCTCGACAATCCCTTATTAAGGAGGTACATTCTACCCTTTATGGTGGATACTTTGAAAAACATAAAAATATTCATCACTTGCAGCAATTCTTCTATTGGCCCCACATGGAGTGTGATGTTATGAGGTATTTGATATAGTGTGATGCTTGTTGCAAATCCAAGAAAACTAATAGGAATATTAGTCTCAGTATGCATTTACCTAATGCATTTCATCTATGGAAATGTATTTCTATGAATACAGTTAGTGGTTTTCCTATGACAGTCCATTACCATGATTGTGTTTTTGTCATAGTTGACCATTTCAGTAAAATGGCTAAGTTCATATCTTGTCAAAAAACCATTTATATTGCCAACTTAGCCCATATATTCTTTGATATTGTCTGGCATTCCTTTGGTCTACCCACTAGTATTGTCTCTAACCTTGATTCCAATTTTATTGGTCATTTATGGCATTCCTTATGGAAAATTTTAGGGGAGTCTCTTAACTTTTCCACAACTTTTCATCCTTAATCCGATGGTCAAATTGAAGTAGTCAACTGTACTCTTGTCTAGATTCTTCTCATTTTTCACCATTCATCTCTAGATAAATGGGATTTGAGTCTTACCCACATTGAGCATGCATATAATCGGGCTATCCATTCCTCCACAGGTCACTCACCCTTTGAAGTATGTCTAGGTTTTCAATCCTTAACACCTTATGAGTTACCCTTATCCCTTCCATCTCCTGTCGTAGTCCATATGCAAAAAGAGCAAGATAAAGCCCATTCATTCATCTAGCATTTGTAGCAGCTTCACTCAAACATTATTCACATTTTATAGAAAACCCAACAATAATAGAATAAGGCCATGGACAAACATCATGTTCCACATCAGTTTTATAATGAAAATAGAGTATGGTTGCACCTTTATCATCATAGGTTCCAGGGTACAACCCATAGAAATATCAAACCCATTCACTTTGGGTCATACACTATTGTACAACAAGTGTTCGAGAATGCTTTTCAGCTTGATTCTCTAGCACACTTGGGCATCCATGATGTCGACAATGTTGACTTACTATGACCATACCATGAGTCTACATTGGAGATAAATCCTATCATTAGTCATCATGCTGATATTGTACCTGACTTCTAGTTTCCTGGGAGAATGATCATATTTTTGACACCAAGATGCACCACACTCGCCAAGGATCTTTGAATTCCTACCTTGTTGTCAAACAAGGACAACTTCCACACCATACCTGATGGATCTCTCATAGCCATATGGTTCATGAATGTCCTTCCCTTTTGACTGCATAGGAGCCCAATGCTCTTACAGTTATCATCTTGGCTACTAGTGCAAATGTATCCTCATAATCTATGCCATGAGTTTGACTAAAACCTTTGACTACCAATCTTACCTTATGCTTTCCAACAGTAGCATATGATTTGAATTTGTTCTTGAAGACCCATTTATAGATAATGGTTTATTTACCAAGAGGTAGTTAACAATATTTCATGTCTTATTTTTCTTGATGGTTGCCATCTCAAAATCCATTGTAACTCTCCATTTCTGATGTTGGAAGGCTTATTCATATGTGGAGGGCTCATAGGAATTCAAAACTTGTGACATAAGTGCATAATTTACTGGATATATTATTATCTTGGGCTTTCTTTTACACTCTACATCTGCAAACTATGCTTTAGTTACAATTTTAAGATACCATTTGGGAAGCTTATTTGAAGTTGAAGAGGATTAATGATAAAATTATTCTTGTGCTTCACTATCACTTGTCAAGGTACTTTAAGGATCACTAGGTGGGGGTGTTTTGGATTCTAATTGTTCTCTAGCTACTCTATGTTGAAGAAGTTCCAACTCCTTAACACAAGAGTCTTTAATGCCTTCATAAAATATTACATCCCTAAATACATGCATCTTTTTGGTTTTGATCTCATAGATTCTATATGCTTTACTTACATCACTGTAACCAATAAATATACATCTGCACCTAATTTTTACCTTTTTTATTTTGGAATATGCATATAGGTAGTACAACTGTAAAGTCCATATTTTTGCTATTTTGAAAATGTAAGACGAAACCCTAAATAGTTCCATAGTTTCCTTGGTTTTTTTCCCCACACAATTGAAAATTGTGGATTTTTCTCTCTAATGTTTCCAAGTGACTACTAGGTAGGTCAGTAGATCATTCTTGAACATTGAGCGCTCATAGGAGAACATTATTTTAATATTTAATAATTAAAAATATTAAATACCTCTTTAATATTATATTAATAAAAAAATATATTAATATATAATTACTCATCCTAATTATCTCACCAAAAGCATGTTAGCTTTTGAAATATACCTTTGAATTTGCTCATGATTGAATAGGATTCCAAACACAAAATCAGTAACATCTACGAAGATCAGCTTGTCATTTTGTGACCAACAATGGAAAACAAGGAAAATGTGCTTCCTGGTGGGGTCGTCGTTCACACTGTTGTTGGTTTAGAAAATTATGGAGATGAACAAAACATGAATTATCCAAGAGGTATCATGGATCATGTTATGGTCGATATTCCATTTGGCACCAAAGTGAGTTATCCTGCAATCAACATTGTTATCGATTCTTCCATTGGAAGCAGTGAAGCTCCATCCAGATATATCAGGTATTTTTGGTTAACATTATAATTTATTTAACTATTTTTGGAACCGAACTGAGTTATCCGACAATCGATAACTCACTTGATTGCTTCCAATGGATGAATCGATAGCAACATTGATTGCAGGATAACTCACTTTGGTGCCAAGTGAAGTATCGACCATAACATGATCAATGATATCTCCTAGGTCATTCATATTTTTTTCATCTCCATAATCTTCTAGACCAACAACAGTGTGAACGATGACCACATCAAGAAGCACATTTTTCCTATTTTCCATTATTGGTCACAAACTAACAAACTGATCTTCACTTACATTGCCGATTTTGTGTTTGGAATCCTATTCAATTGCGAGCAAATTCAAAGGTATATGTCCTAAGCCAACATACTTCTGGTGAGATAATTAGGATGAGTAATTATAGATTAATATATATATATATATATATATTTATTAATATAATATTAAAGAGGTATTTAATATTTTAAATTATTATAATAAGTAATTTATTAATTATTGAATATTAAAATAAAATTCTCAACACCGACCTTTTAAATGAGTTCAAGTTTGGTAGGTGTTAGAGAAGTGCACCGAAGAAGAGTTGTATTATTAAATAAAATCTTGGCAAGCTCTATACCATAAAAGCCATGACCATTCAAAAGGGCAACCAAGGGTTTCATGATCTTCTCCATGTTCTACAAGAGAATTCCAAGGTGTCTTAGCACGACTTTGATGAGCAAACGTTTCAACTGAAATATATTTTTAGGAAAATTGGAAGAAGATAGCCTTCTAAGCTCAAGTTCAAGATGATTGGCTTTTGCATTAGAAATTTTGTGAGATATACCCCCTCAATGCCCTAGTTTGTTAATAATTGAAGCTTCAGTTCCAATATACTTTCTATATTAAAAGTAGTAAGCAAGGGGAGGTCATCGTTACCTTTGCAATCTGGTAGTGTGTGCAACCGTGCTCCTTCAACTCGTCACAAAATTTCTCCACTTTTTTGGGTCTCTCCAACCATGGGACACCTTTCATCATCCATGCAATGTTAGTAAAGTAGAAGTTCAATTTCGTGGCAACAAACACTGAAAATAGATTTGCTGATGATTATTGGTATCGCTTACACAAGTATTAATCTTACCTTCAGTTAGGGTTGAGAATGCTTTGAAAAAATAGGGAACATAAGTATTAATCTCACCCTCGGCTAGGGTTAAGAATATTTTGGAAAAATAGAAAGGTAAAAATAGGAATTTGATGGAGCTTAGAAGAAGTCCATTTACTTTTTATAAATATAAATCCTCATGTTTGGATATTAACATAATTAGATATAAAGAAAAATTATTTATTGGTGAGAGTGGAAAATTCTAGGGTAAAATAGTAAATATCTTATAAAATAAATGAAACATATCTTACTTTGATTTAAAAATAGAATGATGTAGAATTTTTTGATCCATTTAGGCTAGTAAACCTATGTAATATGGATATAAGATAATCTTCAATGTGAGGGAAATTGGTTAAGACCAATATTATATAAAATTATTTTAGAAGATCAAGGAGGATTTATGAAGACAAATTCTATACAAGATCATAGTAGTTCACGGAGTAATGCACTTAGTAGTTTCAACAAAAAAGAGAATATTGATCTTAAAACTTGATATGAGTAAAGCCTATGATAAGGTTAAATAATATTTTCCTTTTTTTTTTATAGAAATATTTGGATTTGGAAAGAAATAGGTCAAATGGATTAAGCCTTCTCTATAGTATCATATTTGGTGTTGGTCAATGGGCTAGTAATATAATCATTTAAAGGCGAGATGGGTCTTAGACAAGAAGATCCTCTATCACCATATTTGTTCATTATTATGGTAAACTTATTAAGAAGGAACTTGAAGTAAACATGCAAATATGGGCTAAAAAGTAGACTTAAGGCTAGTAATAACATTGACAACATCACCCATCAACAATTTGTAGATGATATAGCTCTTTTTATCAGGGCTGAGATAAACAAGACCAGAGCTTTGAATAAATTATCAAAGGAATGTGAAAGAGTGTTAGGGCAAAAATTTAAGAATACAAAATCCAAATTTGCCCCCTAAACACTCCAACTAGAATCAAAGTCGGAATATGCAGGTTACTTCAAATGGAGGAGGCAAATTTATGAGCAACATATCTAGGTATGTCCTTATTTGAGGGGAGAATGAGGATAGAATTAATAAAT
The DNA here is from genome assembly GCA_028583015.1 of Wollemia nobilis. Taxonomy (NCBI): domain Eukaryota; kingdom Viridiplantae; phylum Streptophyta; class Pinopsida; order Araucariales; family Araucariaceae; genus Wollemia; species Wollemia nobilis. The sequence continues at coordinate 125,172 of JAQPPZ010017217.1, read as the reverse complement.
CTAGTTATAAGTAAAGTTTTGAATAAACTATCGACATGGAAAGGTAGATGTTTAACATTATCAATTAATTAAGTCCATCTTACAAGCCTTTTCAATGTATTATATATCTCTCTATACAATGCCAAAATCAATAGAAAAAATTAGTCTATATTATGTACTCAATCATTTTGTGTTCAGGATTACATGATAAAAGCAAATTTCCTTGGGTAAAATGGAGCAAGGTGTGTGATGAAAAACAAGGGAGATCTTGATTTAATATTTCTTACAAATGCAAACTTAGCTCTTAGAGAGAAAGTAATTTGAATTTTGTACAAAGAGAGTCAAAGAAAATAGGTAAGAATTCTTCTAAGTATGTACATTTAGCCCAATGACCCAAGTTTAATATTTACCCAAATGGTTTCATAGTATGGAAAAATTTATAAAAATTAATTGATCTAGTGATTAAAGGTCTAATATGGGTGATAAGAACTAGATTTTTTTTTGTTTGGATGGATACTTGGTGTGATAAAAAACCTCTCAATATAAGATCCAATTTGAAACCATTGACAAGATTAATCCAAGGAAAATATGGTGATATAGTTTCAAATATTATGTACAAGGATCAAGAAGGAAGATACAAATGAAAAGAACATTATTTTACAAGTATACAAGACATTGATGTTAGGAGGCAGTTGAGAAGAAAGATAAAAATGATTATTTCAAGGGGAGCTGAGGATAAGCTGATTAAAGAGTTGAATAGTTCAGGAGAATACATAATAAGAAGCAAATATAATGTAAAGCACCAATAAAATAAGAATATCACAAGAATATGGAGATATATTTGGGATAGGTCGGGTATTCCTAAAGTTAAAATATTTTTTCAACTAGTAGGTCATAGAAGAATTTTATCCTAGTATAACCTTACAAAGAAGGGGATTTTCATGGCCCCTCACAATGTATTCTATGTAAAAAGGAGGAGAATATAGACCATCTCTTGGGACACTACTCAATAGTCTAGAAACTATGGTAATGGATTCTTAATATGTTTCATAAATGCATCGTGGTGAATGGCAGAATTGAAGAATGGTTAAAGCAATGTCATAACACATTTAAAAGTAAGGTTTTACAAACACCCTAATATATATCAAAAGATACAATACTTTGGACTATATGGATATAAATGAATAAAATAATATTTAAAGGAAGATACAATAGTTTAGAGGTACTGGAAATAAATATTTGTTTAGCCATAAAGGAGACTAAATCAACCCTATCAACTCACTCAATCCCTAATTTGGAACCAGAGACCCTTGATAGATGTATTCAAGTCATCAAATAGAATTATGATGTAGAGTACAAGAAAAACAAAATGAAGGTAAATAATATAAAGTGAAAACCACCAGAAATGGAATTGATTTAAAAAATATTGATGGAGGATCTAAAGGAAATGTAGGACCAGGAGGAAGAAGAATAATTAGAAATAACAAAGGAGAGATTTTATCTCATTACACTTTCAGTAGTGGATTTAAGACAAATAATAAATCTAAATCTTAGGCAACTTTGGAAGAATTAAAAATATGTAAAAAAATGGAATGGAACAAAGCATGGATGGAAGATGATTTCATAATAGTAATAAAAGCAATTTTGAGGAAGCAAAGGTTCCATGAAATATACAAGAGATAATTGTAGAAATAGAAGATCTTCTTACAAAGTTTGAAGAAATAAGGTTTACACATACGTTAATGTGTATATTTTCCAGTCAATAGAGGGATTTTCATTTAGTATCATGAAGTTAAATTAAATTTTCTATGGTTAGTTAAATTTCATTTTCTATGGTTAGAGGAAGTCATAAGTTTAACGAAAGGTGACAAGAAAATGTTGACTACCTAAATCAATAATAATTAAAATTTATTTTAATGTTTTCCATTGGTAATATTTGCTTTATTTTATAACATTAATATGTTTTCATATAAACTATTTATTAAAATTATTATGGTTGCACTTATGCTTCATGAAGGAAACTAGCAATCCAAATATGTTAAAGTAGACTATGATAGTGTAGAATTTTAGAAATATTATTTTACTAAGATGCAATGCATAGGCATTAGAGATAGAGATTTGATATTATGAAGGCTACTACAGGAAAATTTTAAGAACGAAGTTTATTCCTTCATTTTATTAAATATATTGCATGTAAAATTATTGTAGATTTATTTTCAAATAATATAATCAGTATAGGATATGCTGGTAAATTTCAATACATATTGACTTATAATTTCCTCCCCATGGACATATTATAGCTAAATATTTAAAATCATCCCTCATAACAGAGGATAGGGACGACACACAAAGCAACTATCCTTATTGCTCAAATATAATGATAGGGATTGAAGTTTCTATAATTTTATTTGGAATGTATTATCTACATAAATAATATTATTATAAATAACTGGATAATATTGCCATGAATAATGAGATAAGGTTTTCAATTATTTCAATCTTATCCATCCATTGTATTTAGCTATTAATAAGCCCATTTAGCTATGAATACTTTAGACCAAAAGATGTAAATAGTTCTTAGTACCAGTCTGGGTCAAGATGTATAGGTTACCCATTGAATTCTAGGAAATGGATACCTTCAAGTAAATAGGCAACACTTGACAAAATTCTTAGATATTTTGGAAACTACTAAAGGTATATTCTTAGTTATTTATGCTTGGATATTGGTCATGATTGACACCAGTAAACCTTTACCAAAATTAACCATTCTTAAATATGTGGGCAATTTTGTGGACCAAAATCATAGTTTATGAAAATATATAATTTGTCATGAGGTGGAGCATATTAAGAGATCGTGCCCTAAGAAGAGTCTAGCATAAACATATGTAGAAAACTATAATATAAACTTATAAATGGATATGTTTGATGATGGTTTTTAACTTCCAAAAAAAAGGTCCAAACATATGAATGTAAATAAACAATGGAGACCGATAATAAAGGCTATTGGAAGAAATACCAATTCTTTTGAGGTTTTATCCTATGAAAAAAGCAAATTAGAGCTTAGAGGATATGGTACAATAGGATCAAAATATTAATAAGGAATTGTCTATTCAGTATAATCCTTATTTATGCATGAAAATTCCTACTAAACCTAAAAATCCTCATTAAATTTTGAAGACTCCCTTGAAGTACCATGCATTATTTAGGAGAATAAAAATTGTAGAGAAAATGGAGTGTTTGGTAGAATCAGAGAGTAGAGAACAAAAACTTGAATAGAATCAATTAGCACACTTAAAACAATAAAATTAGTTTGTGATGAAACATATGTGAATTGCTCACCAAGGTATATAAATACATGTAGATAGAAGTTGTATATATAACTTTATGCTATAATAATTAGAACCACCTAACAATCTTGATCAACACCTAAACCATCTCAATTGGTTAGGTGTATTCAATACAGGCTTGACCTCAACAACTAAACCATCTCAATTGGTTGTGTGCATTCGATACAAACCTGAATTTAGATATGTGCACATAGGAGTAAAATAGTGTATGTAGATAACTAACATGAATTAAATATTATAATATAATAATCTAACACCCCCCTTAATATTTACTTCATTTATTTCTAACCCAATTTGAGTTTTGAAGTAATAAAATTTTTGAATATTGAGGGGCTTGGTGAATATATCAACCAACTGCTCATTTGTTGGCTTATAGATCATATCTACTTATCCATTCTAAGTTTTCTCCCTAATATAATGATGGTGCACTTCAATGTGTTTGTTGTAATCATGGAACACTTGATTCTTTGAAATATTCAAGAAACTTTGGTTATCAGAATAGAATGTGGTTGGTTCTACTTGTTGAAGAGCAAGATCACACAAGAATTATCATAGCCAAATGGCTTCCCTAATTGCTTCTAGTTGATTTTTATCTAATTCTAATTTTCTCAACTATGGCTTCTACAACTACTTTGTACTCTACTTATATTGATGACAGTGCAAGTATAGGTTGTTTATTACTACTCCATAAGACTGATGTTGAACCAAGATGGAATCAGATTCCTGATGTAGATTTTAATTTTTCTAGACAACCAAGTATCCTTCCAGTTTGAAGTTTACATTGTGCACAAACTTTAAGCCATATTTTAGAGTGCCTTGTAATTACCTTAGCACTCTCTTTCTTACCTTCCAATAATTCTATTTAGGACAATTTATAAACCTAGATAACATACCTATTGAATACAATAAATCTAGTCTAGTTGTAGTTAAATAGATTAGACTACCAACTAGTTATCTAAATAATATGCTATCTACAGGTTTTACTTCCTCATCAACAACCAATTTTGTGCTAGATTCCATGGAAGTTGGAGCTGATTTATAATATTGCATTTTCCTTGGCATACTTTGCTTGATAAACAAAAATTTATCTAGCCTTTTGCCAAACTTCTAGTCCAAGACAATAATGGAGTATGCCTAAACTTATCATCTCAAAATTATTAAAATTCATTTTTATATTTTTAGTCTCTTCTTCATCATCACCAGTAATTATTAAGTCATCCACATAAACAATTACAAGAGATATGATAGTACCACATTGAAATTTCAAGTAGAGATTTGAATCAACAAAATATTTATGGTATCCAGTTTGGAGTAGGTACTTGTCAATCTTAGCATACCAAACTCTAGTAGCTTGTTTTAAGGTGCCTTATTGAGATGGCATACAAGATACTCTTTACCTTCTTCTACATAACCATGTGATTGATCTATGTACACTTATTCAATTAGATCTCCATTTAGAAAAGTATTCTTTACATCAATTTGATGTAGTTTCCATTTGTGTTGAGTTGCTAAGGCAAGAATAACTCTGATGGTGATCATCTTGGCTACTAGTGAAAATGTCTCCTCGTAATGTATGCCATGAGTTTGAATATAACCTTTGACTACCAATATTACCTTATGCTTACCAATAATACCATCTGATTTAAATTTGGTCTTGTAGACCCATTTATAAATAATAGTTTCTTTACCAAGAGGTAGTTAACAATATTTCATGTCTTATTTTTATTAATGGCTTCCATCTCAACATCCATTGCAACTCTCTATTTCTGATTTTGGAAGGCTTCTTCATATGTGGAGGGTTCATAGGTATTCAATACTTGTGATATAAGTACATAATTTACTCGATCTATTCTCATCTTGGGATTTATTTTACCCTCTATATCTGGAAATTGTGATTTAGTTACAATTTTAAAATACCATTCGGGAAGCTTCTTTGAATTTGAAGAGGATTAATGAGAAAAATCTTCTTGTGCTTTACTATCGCTTGTCAAGGTACTTTAAGGATCACTAGATGTGGGTGTGTTGGATTATGATTGTTCTCTAGCTACTCTATGTTGAAGAAGTTCCAACTCCTTAACACAAGAGTCTTTGATGCCTTCATCAAAGATTACATCCTTAGATACATGAATATTTTTGGTTTTGATCTCATAAACTCTATAAGATTTACTTACATAACTGTAACCAACAAATATACATTTGCTTCTCTTATTATCTAATTTCTACCAATTTCCTTTTGGAATATGCATATAGGTAGTACAACTGTAAAGTCTATATTTTCGCTAAACTCATCTTTGGCTAATTTGAAAATGTAAGACAAAACCGTAAATAGTTCCAAAGTTTCCTTGAAAATTTGCCCACACAGTTGAAAATTATGGATTTTGCCCTCTAATGTTTCCAAGCGACTACTAGGTAAGTCAGCAGATCGTGCTTGTATATTGATTACTCAAAGGAGAATGTTATTTTAATATTTAATAATTAAAATATTACTTATTATAATAATTACAAATATTAAATACCTCTTTAATATTATATTAATAAAAAATATATATTAATCTATAATTAATCATCCTAATTATATCACTCGAAGTATGTTGGCTTACGACATATACTTTTGAATTTGCTCGTGATTGAATAGGATTCCAAAATGGAATCGACAACGTCTGTGAAGATCGGCTTATCAGTTTGTGACCACCAATGGAAAATAGGGAAAATGTATTCTTGGTGTGATCATCGTTCACACTGTTGTTGGTTTAGAAGATGATGAAGATGAACAAAACATGAATGATCCAACAGGTATCTTGGATCATTTATGGTCGATATTTCACTTGGCACCAAAGTAAGTTATCCTGCAATCAATGTTGCTATCGATTCACCCATTGGAAGCAACAAAGCTCCATCCATATCTATCAGTTATTTTTGTTAACCTTATGATTTATTTAACTATTTTTGACATCGAAGTGAGTTATCCTGCAATTGACAACTCACTTGATTTCTTCCAATGGGTGAATCAAGAGCAACATTGATTGCAGGTTAACTCACTTCGATTCCAAATGAAATATCGACCATAACATGATCCAAGCTACCTCCTAGATCATTCATTTTTTGTTCATCTCCATCATCTTCTAAACCAACAACAGTGTGAACAATAATACACTAGGAAAGACAATTTCCCTATTTTGCATTGTTGGTCACAAACTGACAAATCGATCTTTGCAAACTTTGTCGATTCAATGTATGGAATCCAATTCAATCACGATCTAATTCAAAGGTATATGTCATAATCCAACATACTTCAAGTGATATAATTAGGATGATTAACTATAGATTAATATATATTTTTTATTAATATGATATTAAAGGGGTATTTAATATTTTTAATTATTATAATAAGTAATATTTTAATTATTAAATATTAAAATAAATTTCTCACATCGATATTTTAAACGAGATCAAGTTTGGTAGGTTTTAGAGAAGTGTAACAAAGAATATTTGTATTATTAAATAAAAGCTTGGCAAGCTCTATACCTCAAAAACCATGACCTTCCATTAGAGCAAAGGGTTTCATGATCTTCTCCATGTTATACAAGAGAATTTCAAGGTGTCTTAGCATGGCTTTGATGAGTAAATTTTTGGACTGAAATAGGTTTTCCATAAACTTCAAAGAAGAGAGCCTTCTATGCTCAAGTTCAAGATGATTGGCTTTTGCATTAGAACTTTCACGAGATCTACCCCCTCAATACCCCATTTTGTTAATAACTGAACCTTCAATTCCAGTATACTTTCCACATTAAAATTAGTAAGTAAGGGGAGGTCATCGTTACCTTTGCAATCTGGTAGTGTGTGCAACCGTGCTTCTTCAACCCGTCATAGACTTCATCCACTTTTTCAGGCCTCTCCAGCCATGGGAAACATTTCATCATCCATGCAATGTTAGCGAAATAGAAGTTAAATTTCATGGTAGTGAACATTGCAAACAAATTTTTTGATGACTATTGGTATCGCTTATACAAGTATTAATCTCATCCTTGGCTAGGGTTCATAATGTTTTGGAAAAATAGGAAACACAAGTATTAATCTTGCCCTTGGTTAGGGTTGAGAATGTTTTAGAAAACTAGAAAACACAAGTATTTAACTCACCCTCAGCTAGGGTTGAGAATGTTTTGGAAAAATAGGAAACACAAGTATTAATCTTACCTTCCACTAGGGTTGAGAATATTTTGAAAAAATAGGAAACACAGGTATTAATATCACCCTCAGCTAGGGTTAAGAATATTTTGGGAAAATAGAAAGTTAATTTGATGGAGCTTAAAAGAAGTCCATTTAATTTTTATAAATATAAATCCTTTTTTTTTTATATTAACATAATTGAGATATGAAGAATAATTATTTATTGGTGAGAGTGGAACATTCTAGATCTTATAAAATAAATACAACATATCTTACCTTAATTTAAAAATAGAAGGATGTAGAATTTTTTGATCCATTTAGGCCCATAAACCTATGTAATATGAATATAAGATAATCTTCAATGTGAGGGAAATTTGTTAAGACAACTATTAGAAAAAATCATTTTAGAAGAGCAAGGAGGATTTATGAAAGGGAAACAATTTCTAGACGAGATTATAGTAGTTAATGAAGTAATGCATTTAGTAGCTTCAATAAAAAAGAGAATATTGATCTTAAAATTTGATATGAGTAAAGCCTATGATAAGGTTAAATAGGATTTTCTTTTTTTCGTATTAAAAAATTTTGGATTTGGAAAGAAATAGGCCAAATGGATTAAGCCTTCTCTCTATAGTATCATATTTGGTGTTGGTCAATGGGCTAGTAATATAATCATTTAAATGCAAGAGGGGTCTTAGACAATAAGATCCTCTATCACCCTATTTGTTCATTATTATGGTAGACTTATTAAGAAGGAACTTGAAGCAAACATACAAATATGGATTAAAAAATAGACTTAAGGCTAGTAATAACATTGACAACATCAGCCATCAACAATTTGTACATGATATAGCTTTATTTGGGAGGGCTTAGATAAACAAGACCAACACTTTGAATAACTTATTAAAGGAATATGAAAGAGTGTCAGGGAGAAAATTTTTGAGGACAAAATCTAAATTTACCTCCTAAACACTTTAACTAGAATCAAAGTCGAGATATGCAGGTTACTTCAATTGGAAGAGGCAACTTTACCAACAATATATCTAGGGTTACTTCAAGGGTAGAATGAGGATAGAATTGAGAAATCTAGTTACAAGTAAAGTTTCGAATAAACTATCGATATGGAAAGGTAGATGTTTAACATTAGAAAGTAATTAAGTCCATCTTAGAAGCATTTTAAACATATTATATATCTTTCTATACTATGCCAACAAAAAAAATTAATCTATATTATAGAGTCAATCATTTTGTGTTCAGGATTACATGATAAAAGCAAATTTCCTTGGGTAAAATGGAGCAAGTTGTGTGATGATAAAAATAGAGAGGTCTTGATTTAAGAGTTCTTACAAATGTAAACTTAGATCTTAGGGGGAAATTAATTTGAAGTTTGTACAAAGAGATTCAAAGAAAATAGGCAAGAATTCTTCTAAGTATGTACATTCAGCCCAGTGACCCAAGCTTAATATTTACCCAAACAGTTTCATAGTATGGAATAATTTATAAAAATCAATTGATCTAGTGATTAAAGGTCGAAGATGGGTGGTAAAAACTAGAATTTTTTTTGTTTGGTGATAAAAAAGCACTCAATCTAAGATCCAATTTGAAACCATTGACAAGATTAATTCAAGTAAAATATGGTGATATAGTTTCAAATATTATGTAAAAGGGTCAAGAAGGAAGATACAAATGAAAAGAACATTGTTTTACAAGTATACAAGACATTGATGTTAGGAGGCAGTTAAGTAGAAATATAACAATGATTATTTCAATGGGAGCCAAGGATAAGCTGATTTAGGAGTTGAATAGTTCAGGAGAATACATAATAATAAGAAAATATAATGTAAAGCACCAACAAAATAAGAATATCACAAGAATATGGAGAGATATTTGGGATATCCTAAGCATTCCTAAAGTCAAAATGTTTGTTCAAATAGTAGGTCATAGAAGAATTTTATCCTAGGATAACCTTATAAAGAAGGAGATTTTCATGGTCCCTCATAATGTATTATATGTAAAAATGAGGAGAATATAGACCATCTCTTTGGGACACTACTCAATAGTCTAGAAACTATGGTAATTGATTATTAATATGTTTCATTAATGCATGGTGGTGAACAGAAAAATTGAAGAATGGTTAAAGCAATGGCATAACACTTTTAAAAGTGAGGCTTTACAAACAATATAAGATATATCAAAAGATACAATACTTTGGACTATATGGATAGAAATGAATAAAATAATATTTAAAGGAAGAGAAAGTAGTTGAGAGGTACTGGAAAGGAATATTTGTTTAGCCATAAAGGAGTCAAAACCAACCCTATCAACTCACCCAATTCCTAATATGGAATAAAAGAGCCTTGATAAATATATTCAAATCATAAAATATAATTATGATGTAGAGTACAAGAAAAACAAAATGAAGGTAAAAAATATAAAGTGAAAACCACTAGAAATGGAATTGATTTGAAAAATATTTATGGAGCATCTAAAGGAAATCTAGGACCAAGAGGAAGAAGAATAATTAGATATAATAGATGAGAGATTTTATCTCATTACTCTTTCAGTAGTGGATTTAAGATAAATAATAAAGCTAAAACTTAGGCAGCTTTGGAAAAATTAAAAATATGTAAAAAAATAAAATGGAACAAAGCATGGATGGAAGATGATTTCCTAATAGTAATAAAAGCAATTTTGAGGAAGCAAAGGCTCCATGAAACATACAAGAGATAATTGTGGAAATACAAGATCTTGCTACATAGTTTGAAGAAATATACACATACTTTAAGGGTAGGAAACAAATGTGTAGATTGGCCAGCCAATAAAGGGGTTTTTATGGTTAGAGGAAGTGGTAAGTTTAGCTATGATAGTGCAAATTTTTAGAAATATTATTTTACTAAGATGCAACGCATAGGCATTAGAGGTAGAGTTTTGATATTATGAAGGCTACTATAGGAAAATGTCAAGAACGAAGTTTAATTTTAGAAAATTTATGTTCACACAGAAAATTAAAGGTCATCTAGAAAATTAAAATCAAGAATTTAAATTTTTTAATTTTTGTAAAAAATGATGTAGGTTTCTAGCTATAACAATTCAATTGAGATGAGAATTGAATATTTTTATAAACTCTCAAGCTCTAAAGAAGAGAGTTGTGATTTGTCAAGGGTGGGGACCCAAGTACAACCCCTTGTTCTATACCAAAAATAAAAAATTATGGTCATCAAAATAATAAAATATTATGTTTGTCCTCATCTCAATTAGATTATATTTTTTTTCAATGAGTTTACACAAGTTTTTATGAAGGGTCCTAGTCCCCTCATATAAGTATATTTAATTTTTATATCTCTAATATATTTCTACTTTATTTTCTGTAAGATATATATTCATCTTCCTAAGATCGTTATATTTTCATAATGAGTTCTTAATATTATTTTCTTTAAGAGATAAATTAGCTCTTAACATCATTTTTATTCAAATATCAAATCTTATTTTTTGAACTGTCTTCTAAAGTTTGAATTTCATGGAGATGAATATCAACACTACGATTGATTACATAATTTTCCAATTGATTTCATTCTCTATAGATATGCTCACATTTTCAAAAAAAATTACCTCCAACAATAATGTTATTTTTTTATCTAATCCCTACCTCTATTTTTTTATAACATTAATGATAATATGATGGAGACTATTGTTGATTCCCTTATCTTTTCAAAATAATATATATATATATGTGTGTGTGTGTGTGAATTAATCTCAATTGGAATATATTTTTATTCTATTTTAAATTATAATTTTGATCTTAATTACAATTTTAATCCCTATAACAAATATCTTAGCCTATGTATCTTTATTATTTGAAGTTCCATATGAGTCTAGGTGAAGAGAATTTTGTGAATAAAATGTTTATATGTTAGAAGTTGTTTGGAATAAAGGCAATGCCAAGGTAATTTTTTTAGATAAACATCTCATATTTTAAGAGTCATATCTTTGCAAAGGGTTTTATGAAAGAATCCAAATAGTATTTATGGAGATACAACTTTGTGAATTCAGTCATCCAAAACAAGGGTAATGACAATTTTTCAAGTTGCAAAAAATAAAATTATAGATATTTTCCAGCCAAGATTCAAATAATAGAAGGAGGAATGGAGGGCTAGGGCATTAACAAGGAGGGATATTTTTAGGATATCACTATTAAAAATAAGCACACTCACACAAAATATAGAAAAATAACTCAAATACATCAAATAACTCAATAACACTACGCATAAATCAAATGCAGAAATGGCACAATCTCACAATAACATAGAATCGCAGGCCTCTTCGAGGAGGCAACCTCCTTCAATATTTCATTATATTACAAAAGGATCAATTTGTACATGGATTCATATATTTTAAATAAAAACTTCATGCAACCCTACCTAAAGGCTCAAGAGTTGGCTTACATGCAAAATGCCACTCGAGCTAGAATATCCTACCTACCATCGGTTACAATCTTGATAAAAACGGTTACATGAGATGGCACCACTTGGCTAGGCACCATAATTGCCACATACATTACAAATTATTAAAAAATAATATCATAATGGGATCCCCCACGTTGTAAGTGGGTCATTACATAAGTAAATGAGAATTATAAAATGGTGTTAGGGTAGGATCCTAATAGATATTTTGTTTTGGGATGGAATTTTTTAGTTAAGTTCCATTTATTCTTTCATTTTATTTGAAGTTCTATAAGTAGATTATTATAGGTTTATTTTCAAATAATATAATCACTATAGGATATCTAGTAAATTTTAGTAGATATTGAGTTATAGTTTCCTTCCCATGGATCGATTTATAGCTAAATCCTTATAATCATCCGTAGTAGTAGAGGTTAGGAAGGACCTCACTGAGTAGTGATCCTTATTTATCAAAGATAAATTAGTCATTGGTAAATTTAATGGGTCTTGACTAGGGGCTTTGACTATGAGATAATGGATTGATAGGATATAGAAGTCTCAAAGAGTGAGTCTATCCTTTATTTACAAAGGTTTCTTCCTAGATATTTTTTGTTCCAAGGAGAAAAGTGATAGAATCCTAAAAGGGGATCCTTGGTTTATGGGAAGAACAAAAATCTTCTTGACCCATTGGTATAAAAGCTTTGCACTTGAAAATGTAAATTTATCCATAGTGCCAATTTAGATAAATATGTATGGGTTACCCCTTGAATTCTAGAAAATGGATACCTTCAAGGCAATAGAAAACACTCTAAGATAATTCCTTAATATTTCAAAAACTACAAAATATGGTTTCTTGGATATTTGTGCTCAAGCACTGGTCACGATTGATATTAGTAAATATTTACTAGAATCAATGATTCTTATGTATGAAGGTAATATGTAGATCCAAATAATAGATTTTGAAAATATATCTTTCAAATGTAGAAGATGTCATAAGGTGGGTCATATTGAAATATCATGTGTTAAAAATAATTCAATAGAAACATGTGTAGAAAATTGTAAGAGAAACTTATAAATGGATTTAGATGAGTATGGTTTTCAAATTCTAAGTTTAAACAAATGAAAGTAAATAAATAGTAGAGATAAGTAAAAATATTGGAATAATTACCAATTATTTTGAGGCTTTATCCTATGAACAAAAAAAATATATCAGAGCTTAGAGGATATGATACAACAAAATCAAAATATTAACAAGGAACCATCTACTAGATATAACCCTACTTTAGAGATGAGCAAAGGTTGTTAAACATAAGGAATGTGCCTCATCATATTTTGAACTCTATTGAAGTACCATGTACCATTCAAGAGAAGGAAAGTGGTATAAAAAACATAGTATTAGATATTAATACCTCTACCATTAATAGGGAAATACTAGAGAATAAACAGGATAAGTCAAAAGCTTCCTTACCAAAGCCAAGAGAGGATAAATATAATAAAAACAAAATTTGTAAAAGAATATTGAGGAATAGAATAATAAGAACTAATTCTAATACATGCAAGGAAAAAAGAGGAAAATCTTCAAATTATCAAGGAAGCAAGAGCAAACATAGAGAAAGAAACATAATCTAAGTTGGTTGAACTTCTCTTTACTAAATAATAAAATGATATTGGTAATTCATAGGCGGGGCTAGAAACCCCTAATAAGATATGATTATAATATCATGGAATATAAGGGATGTTAATATCCCCTCAAAGTAGATGTGTATTTGATGAGGAACTTCATGTAATAGTATAATTTTATTTCTAAGTACTACATGACACATTCAAAATACTTACATTATATCTCTATGATAGGTTGTTCCAAAAAGTCAAGTTATTATGCTCATGATGTAAGGTGTATGTGTTATCAAACTTATTAGAGCTCTCCTATCATATTGATAGGATTTTCTTAGAATTAAACCACAACTCATCAAAATTCATATCACATGTGACTTTATCTACAAACTGTGGGTCAAGGACAAAGGACATTGTGCAAGTATACATAATGTATGAGGTGTAACAATTATCCTTCCATCCTAGTGAGTACAGATGATGATGTGGTTTCAAATGCAACTGTAACCTATCAAGAATGGATCTCATAATCAAATTATTTTAATAGTCATTATTGGTTATACAATCCATAGAAAAATTGTGGGTGAGGTGAGTTATTGTGATGAACAAATTGTCATGGTCACGTTTAGGCAAATGATTAGGCATCAGGGTAAACTTATTGATTTTACCCTTGAGCTCATCATACTCCCTATATTATCCTATAAATGGGAACATCTTGTGGTTCCTCATCTTGATATTTTATAATGAGATAATTCTTCTTCCTACAATAGTCAGATTCCACATGACCTCTCCTGATACAATAAGTATATTTTTTCTTGCTATTGAAAGGAGGAGAAGAAGAAGATGATGATGATGATAAATAAGGATAATAATAAGAAGTAATAAGATTTCTTTGTCTTGCATCGTTATTATTGATATGGATATTGGAAAGCTCCCATGGAACCAAACTATCATGGTCCTCTTGACTAAGAAATAAGCTTCTCTTCCACCAATTGCACTTTATTAAAGGTTAAAACCAAAGTGGTTAGGGTAGTATATTTCAATTCCCTAAATAGGAGCTCCTACAAACCACTCTTACATTTGATAATGAGTCCATTATTTGAATCATACACATCAATTAGTATTCTCAACTTGTTAAATTAATAAACATTATCTAGAGCACTTATGTTGTTGACTTGCCTTAAGCGAAACCATTTAATGATGAGATATTTGCTATAGTTTGAAGAATAAAAGGTATCCTTTAATGCATTTACTAGTTCATTCCAATTGCCAATAGGATTTTTAGTACATTGGCATTTAGTTACCAATACTTTAGCTACTCCACATAGTTTGAGTTTTACAAATTGAACTTTATAATATTCAAGAACTTGGCTATATGTAAAACAAGTATCCATATTGAATATCTAAATATTTAGGACCTCTGGATCCTTTGAATCATCATAGATCTTGACCTTGTATTTTTATTTTAAGTGAAGGTCATTGTTGTATATTTTGACATCACTTGGATCACTTTGGACAGCTATTTTATTGACCTTGTCAACCAAGATACTAAAAACATGGGCTAGTTCATCTATTTGGTTTGCTAAATTGGTTTCCATAATAGATTGGGTGATATCCATATGGAATCAAATAATTTTTTCCTAAGAAATCAAAAAGTGTTGTAAAGCTTGTGCAATTTCCAAGCAAGTACCAGAAAAAGTTCATGTATTACAAAAATAAGGTTTGGAAAATTAAATATTATGTTACCAATTCATAAATTATGATTAACAAAAAGGTAAACTATTTCATTAATTAATCACAACAAGGTCTAATAGTTTGAAGTAATTAATTAATTAAATTTATTTAATTAAATAAGTTTTACCCCCTTTGAATTTTTGTAGGATCTAAAGAAAATTTTGAATTTCCAATGCTCCTATGAATACCAGGAAATTCCAACGGTCATCCATGCTCAATAAATTCAAAAAGTCTTCCAACAATAGTGAAGGATGAAAATAACACCAATGGATGAGTGTCATGCGGTACACTAGGAATAAATCTCCTACTATCCAAACTTTGTATGTTTATGTCATAGTTTTTTCATCATAAATTTGTTGTTGAATTTTCATTGTAGTTTTGTCATAGGGTATGGTTAATATAATTCAACCATGGTTGTGTCATAGATTTGCATAACAAGTGTGCTTAAACTAAGCCACATCAACACTTTGGTTTTTATTCCAACTCATATATTGGATGTTCAAGATAATTTTTTCTAATGGCTAAGAGATGACTAACTAAAAAATAATTCTTAGTTTATGCATAGTTTAGAAATTTTTTGACAACTCTGATGACAACACATGGTAGAGGCTTCTCATGCAAATTGTGATCACCATCTAGACCTACCACATGGCATCACTTTAGACATGTCAAACACATTTATTGTCTCCTCAATAAGGTATCGTAGACCTCCCATGCACAACTTATTTGTATTTTTTCTAGCTTAAATATGGATATGTCATATTAGTGGCTTGATCACACATTTTCTAAGATGAAGTTTCATGTCAACGAAAAGTAGATTTATCACATCTACAACCTTCTTAGGTCTCCAAAAATAGAAAGGATACACTTTCTTGCTAACTTCATAAGGTAAATTTTGGCATATTTTATGGTAGTTTAATTCATAAGAATATGGCTAGCTCAATGCATTCCCTCTTATTGTTTGAAATATGATGCATCTCAAATTTAAATGCTTGTTACAAAAATTTACATCTACTAGTGAGGTTTACAATGTGGTTCTCATGACAATTGCCTACGTGATATCTCATTGCTCTATCATCTACTGCTCTATTGCAGCTACATCTAGCACATATTTCCATTCAACACCCCCTCTTCATCTGATGATAAACTTTTGTTGTCAACTTTTAACAAGAACTCTAGCACTATTTCCTTTTGTCCAACAATAACATTTGATGATTAGCATTTAGGTCTCCAATGCGAGGGATAACCATGGATATGCGAGGGATAACCATGGATACATAGACATTCACCCACATCCAAAAACTATCGTGAATGGTTTCTCACAAGTCGAATGTATAGTATCATTGATGCTTTCACTTAGTAACAATGCTTTTACTCTATGTAAACCAGAGAGTGATAGCACCACCATATTGTAATATAATGACACTTCCACTTTTGAGAGTAGAAAAACAAAATTAATGCAAGATGAGATAATATTATGATGACTATGGTGATGGACCATGATCTAGAAGTATGAGGGCCCTTTTAAATAGCAAAAAGAAATATTTACTTGTTTAATATGAATATTAAATGATAATACAAGAGATGAACTAAATTCAAGTGAAAATATATAAAACTAACTCTAAGTGAAAAAATATAAAAGGCCTAAAGCTACAAGAATAAGAACGAGCAAAAAGCAAATAAGGGGAAAGAGCACAATCCAATACACAAGGTTGTTTTCTCCTTGTTATAAGCTTGTTAAAATATTGCTAGCTTGCTTGTTTATGGCCTTTGGATGCATGATCTTGAAGGCTTTATGCTCAATGCTTAATGAATACATGTATACTTGTAGATTTGATTTCTTGGAGAGAGCTTTAATACTTGATGCTTAGATTCTTACAAGAATGCATGGAGAAAGCTTGTAAGTAACAAGATATTAAATGCTTGCAAAGGTGGCCTTCACAAGGTTGTGGCAAGATTTTAGCATAACCTCATCATTCAAAATACTAAATACCTATGATTCTAGAGATATATTAATAGAGTTTTGTTATCTTCAAAAGACCCTTGGCAATGCTTTCACTTAGTAATAATAATTTTACTCTATGTAAACCAAAGAGTGATACCAAACCAAATATGTAATTTAATGGGTCAATTGACAAGTATAACGTCCATCTTGTCACGAAGAGTTTCTTGTAAGAAGGTATTGATTACTCTAATAATCTTACACCTATTACCAATATGGATTCTATGTGCCTTGTACTTTCTATTGTTGCATCACAGGGTTGGCTAGTGTATCGGATGGATGTGAAGAGTTACTTCTTGCATGGATATTTTAAGGAGGAAATCTACATGGAGTAGCTTGTTGGGTTTGTTCATGACTCTTCTCTTTTTTATAGACTATGAAGGTCTCTCTATGTTCTAAAACAACCCCCCTAATCCTAGTATGAGAATATGGATTCTTTTCTTCTATTTATTGGTTTTGTTCATTGGAACTCATATCCTATAGTGTATATACAACATATTGGAGAGGATATTGTTATACTTGTCTTGTATTTTGATGATTTTATTCTCACAAAAATATCCTCTTCCCACATTCATACTATTCAAAGGGCTTTCTCGATGTTGTTTGATATGACAGATCTAGGTCTTTTACACTTTTTGCTTGGTTTGTATATTTATAAATTAGATTTAGGGAGTCATTTGAGTTAGTATAATTACACCCATGATATTCTTCAACATTTTGGTATGGTTAATTTCAAGCCATGTCCCTTTCCTTTCCATTTTGGGGCCTCTCTTACTTACACCTACACCACTTCTCTTTGTGATCCTACCTTGTATAGGTAGTTGGTTGGAAGTTTGATGTACTTGATCCATACTCACTATAATATTTCTTTCATAGTTGGGCTTGTATCTCGGTTTGCACATACCCCTCATAACAGTCACTAGTAGGATACGAAGAGGATTTTGTGATATCTTCAAGGCACCTCACACTTTGGATTGCAATAGCCTACTACTAATACCATAAAAGGAATTATAATCAAATCATTCCAAGCTACAAGGATCTCAAGTGTTAATCGAATACCACATTCAACCAAAAAATAAGAATCTGAAATCAAAATGACAACATAAGATTAAAAATAGATATGCAAAACAAAGAGAAACAATATATTGTATTATATTTTAAAAATAAACTACATTTATAATGAAGGTTCCTTTCTTATATAGGCAAGGATGATCAACCATAGTCGTAGGATCAAGCTAAGGATAAATATCCACCATACAAAAGGAATATGTCGTATGGTCCATAGATCTGTAACCACTATGGGTAGAAAGAATCTCAACCCTTCAAATATACCTAAAAATATCCCTATAACACCTAGGAATAGTCAAACCAAAAAGTATCCCCACATAAGTGGGTGGGTAAAATACATGGAATAAATAAATAAGAAATAAAAAATAAATCACCTAGGTGAACATGATCTAAGGTAAAAAAACCTACTCCAACATCATCAATCAGTCTTTTAATCTACCAAATTAAATTATCCTTTCTTGTGCTCAAATTTGGAGCAAAGCAATAGTGCAAGGACATGAGTGATAGCATTGATAGTGTTATCATGACCTAGTGGAAATTTTTCAAAACTTTTAAATTTTAACCTTTTCCCATCTATTTTTTACCTCCAATAGTTATGAGATGAAAGTGATAATGCAATCATACCAATGATCCTGTTACGTCTTGACCCTATTGATATTCATGCATCAAAATAAAGAAATTTTATTTCATTTTGCTCTCAAGATGTCCACCTTTAATAAACCAAATCCCCAAAATTTTATTTGTTGCCCCTATAATAGATCACAAATATAACAATTGATATATAAAGCCATGGTTTTCTATAAAGCCACTTTCTTCTATATTGGCATCTTCAATATAATTATTCTCCCAAGAAGCCATGGCTTCCTATAAAGCTAACACATAGGATAGGCCAATAAAGGGTATTTTGAAGATAAAAAAAAAATATTAAAATATCTCTAGAATCATAGGTATTTAGCATTTTTAATGGAAAATTTATGCTAAAATATTGCAACAACCTTGTGAAGGTCACCTTTGCAAGCATTCAACCATTTTTTCCTTGCAGGATCTCTCTAAGCATTCTTGCAAACATCTAAGCATCAAATATCAAAGCTCTCTCTAAGCAATAAAATATTCAAGTGTACAAGTAATCATTAAACATTTAGCATCAAGCCTTCAAGATCAAGCATCCAAAGACCATCAACAAACAAGCTACTAAGATTTTAACAACTTATAACAAGGAGAAAACAACCTTGTGTATTGGGTTGTGCTCTTTCCCCTTATTTTCTTTTAGCTCTTTCTTGTTCTTGTAGCTTTAGGCCTTTTATATTTTTTACTTAGAGCTAGTTTTATATTTTTGCACTTACATTTAGTTTATCTCATGTTTTATCATTTAATATTCATATTAATAAAGTAAAGCTTTATTTTTGCTATTTAATAGGGCCCTCATACTCTTAGGTCATGGACCATTGTCATAGTCATCATAATCTTATCTCATATTACATTAATTGTGTTCTACTCTCAAAAGTGAAAGTGTCACTAGATTACAGGATGGTGGTGCTATCATTCTCTGGTTTACATAGAGTAAAAGCATTGTCACTAAGTAAAAGTATTAATGACACTATCATGACCTAGTGGCACCTTCACTACATGAAATTTATTTCTTGTATTCTAACATTTTTTACTTATATGAATAGGGGTTTGATTGTTATTCAATAAATTCTAACCTCCTTCACCATCTTAGATAGGCCCCTCTACTATTATTTTGTAGGTTAATAAATAGATCCAAAAACTCTTTTGCAAGTAAGAAAAACTTTCGACATAGTGGCAGAACCATGTTGCCGCATAAATCTATTATTTAATTATTTAGAAATTAGATTCTATTTGTTGTTTGTGTAAACTAGGTTATGTTTTTTCTTTAGTGATGAAATAGACAAAAAGAAAGTAATGAACTAGTTAGTCATAATTATATAGGGATCCATCCTAATATTTAAGGTTTTGAATTTAATAGAAATCATATATATCTACATATTAGAATTTGTTTGTTGCATCTTATTGTGTCTTTGCCTCTTAAAAGAAAAATCGTAATTTTATTTATCATTAAATCCAAAGAGCTTTTTTGTTGTAGGTCTTGTATGTTGTATTTTGTATGTGCATTAGGGCTAAGATAAGGTTAATATTAGACAAAAAATTTATCTTAGGAGAAACATAGATTCTTTAGGAGAAACATAGGTGTTCTTCAATCAACCCAAAAAACTAAGCATTAATATCATAATGTCCCCTAGTCTCAAGCGAGAATAGGAGAGAGTGAAGAACATTGTGAAAAGACCCTTCATGATGTCCTTCCGTTATTTTCTCTCATATTCACACATTTTTGTGAACTCAATATGAACAACACCATGGTTCCCAAGATTCCTCTTTTTCCAGGCTAAGCGTTAATTAAACTAAAATTTATCTAAACTTTAATCAAGACCATTCAATATTACTTATTTAGATTAAATCAAATTAGATCTAAATAACATGAACATAACTAATTTTTAGTCCTAATAGGGATCTTTATGATCCTTTTAGTATCTATAGTACAAGGTACTAGGATATTTTAGGTATAGAGTGAGCCCGGGCTACAAGCCACCCATATAGGGTCTCATGCGTACTTATGCCTAGTACAAAGTATATTGCAATGGGCTAGTGGGAGTGATAAGGAAGTATACTATTACCTCTAATGTTCCATATTGGCCATGTATCCAAGCAATCACTTCCATGTATCATTGGAAACCCATGTATTGACTTTCTCTAATGTATTAATGGGTATATGGAGGATTCGGGTATAAAATGACCTTTGGTACATAGGGAGGCCCTTGAGGTATATATTTTAAATTTGGTATATCCAGGGAAGGTGATATAAGGTTGGAAAAATATCTTCTCTTTATTTTATAATCAAATCTATAAACTTTAAAAATTAATTAATTGAACCCTTCTTTTCCATATAATACATGGCCAAGAGACACTACCTAACCTGCAGTCTCACTTATTAGCTGGCCATTGACCCTAACCCTTCAATGGAATGTCCCAAAGATAAATCCATATTTAAGATCTCAAACATCAAAGAAGAAGACAGGGGCACTTCCCCTCAGTTTATGTAACTCCCATCCATGATGATCAAGGAAGAGTGGTCTTTAAATTCATTGATTACATGTATTTATTCTTACATAAACATACAAAAGTTGTGGGATCCCTCATTAGAGAAAGTCCTAATATCCTAGGTGTTTTTATATGGGAGGTTTCATTGTTGAACTATCTCCGACAACCTAGAACAAAATCTTTGAACCAATTGGATCCATACTTTGTATATTTAAATGTAGAATTTAATGCATAAATTTCTAATATCATCACTATTTGTGTGGATGTTGTGGTTTAAAACATCCTATATTTATTTGGACATCACCTATCTTTGTCTTCTATTGAGGTACTACTACAAGGCAATGTGAGTTGTCTCATATCTCAACAAGTTGGTAAAAGTTATGTTCCTAACTTAGATGTAATATCAAGTGTCCCAATTACTAATCCTCATGTTTATAATATTCATTATAATCTCACAAATCCAAGCAATGGTTTTATTTAATATCCTAATCCCATAAGCTCTCATATTTTATCTTCTAATCCTTTCACTTCCAACATTTTGGGATAAGGTAATATAATTCCAATATCAACATCATACATCTAAGTATATCAATATTCTCCCCATATCAATTATAAATTTCCTCTTTTCTTTTAGGATATGCATTTTTTGCAATCAAATCTTCTAAACATCAAATTCTAACCTCTCAAGTATAGCAACTAAAACAAAAATTACCATAATCTAAGGAACTTCCTTTACTCCCAAGTTTTCTTATGATGTCTTATACAACTAATGTTTAGAACCTTTTTTAGCTAGTCACCATTTTACTCCTAGTTTTGGAACCCCTAAGTTTTAAATATACAAAGGAAAGGAATATCCTATCAACCATCTCAGGTTTTTTAGAACCGCTTGTAGCAATTTTTCTTATGACAAAACACTACTACATAAAATCTTTGCTAATAACCTTAGTGATCCCACATTGGAATGGTACTACCACATTCCAAGGCATTCCCTTAAGATATTTAGGGATCTTGCTAAGATGATTTTTAAATAATTCTTTATATTTACTAAGAATAAGGTCATGATTAGTGGCCTATATCAACTCAATTAATCAAAACAAAAGAACTTCACAAAAAATCAAAATAAAATAACTTTGTTAACTTATTGGTAACATGGAGATCCTTGGTAGGGAGAATCCAATATATCCCTCGACCAAGAGATATTTTAGATATATTTATAGGTAACCTTACTAAGTAATTGGTCTCCATTTTGGAGATAATAAATATCTCTTATTTTAAAGATGTCATCGACATGGCCAAGAGAGTAGAGACTACCCTCCTCAAGTGAGGACAATTGAAATTCAAATAACATAAGAAATAAGATAAGTCTTCCTCCAACCCAAACTGGTAGTATAATAAGAAACACGTTGTAGACAATGGAGTTATAAATTCATGCCAAACCAACAACGTGAGTTCCATGACAACCCTTCAATAGCTTGTCTTAGGGAATCCACAAAAAACTAAAAACTAGAAGGAAGTACTCTTGATTATATGAACCTTTGTCATCCATCTTGGATATGGTGGAGCTTCCACCTACAAAGCCTTTAAATCCTGAAAGTAAAAAATTCCTTTGTTTTTTTATAATAAGCAAAGTTCCTTTCATCATGTTAACTCGTTGGGAAAATGGGAAGAAAAATAAAAAGAACTACAAATCAGATAAAATAAAATAAAATACAAATAGAGGCGATATGCCAAAATAAAATAGGTTGATTGATCTAACTAAAACTCCCAAAGAGGGCACAATGCAATATAGGAAATAAGACAATCATGAATAAACTGTAATAGGTAAGGTTAGTAGACCAAAGGCCAATGCCTCATGCAATTTGGCCAAACTGGAAATATACAGGCTATAATTCAAGTAGTTTTTTATATTTTTTCCCATAGTATTACAAGGCCAACAAGTTTTGGATCCAACCAATGCTCATAACAACTTAAAAAAATATTTTTATAGCTCCCCAACAATTTTTTCCCACCTGCTGATTTTCTACCCGAATAGCTCAGGTTAATTATTTTTGGTAGATTAAATATTCTCCTACTATTTTTAGAATCACATGACAACTTCATTAATTTTCATCCACTTTTTGGATCTACAAGACTACACACTAATATTCCCATTTTTGACCTATGAAATTGCATATCTACTACATAAATGTTGGTCTATTTTTAGATTTACAGGACTGCAAATGCATTTTTTACCTAGGCCTGCTAGATTAAATGTTTTTGCCAGACTGTGTAGATATTCTAGCATATTTTCCATATTTACTAGACTGACAAAATATATTTCACTATTATTGATGTTCAATCTATATAACTACAAATAAATGGTCACCCACCTTTAGGAATTTTAAGACATCAAATATTTCCCAACTATTGACATCAAATCTGTAAATTTACACATGCGTGTCCAAAATATTTATAAATGAAAATGTGGGCAACTCATGGATGGGGAATAATTGAATAAAAATTAAATAATAGTGCAATACTTCTCCAAGAATAGGAACTGTTCAAACCAAGAGTACATACCATCAAATTGAGCATAAATGCAATCAAACTGGGTAGTGTACAGTCAAACTAGGCAATGTATAGTCAAACTGGGTATTGTACAGTTAAACTAGGTAGTGTACAATCAAACTAGGTGGTATACTATCAAACTAGGTGCTATCTTTAAACTACAATCAGGTACCATATTTGAACTAGAATTAGGCACCAAATCGAACACCATATTTGAATTGGAATTATTCATCGTCTTTGAACTGAAATCAGGTGCCATATTTGAACTAGAATCAGGCACTGTCTTTGAACTAAAATCAAGTGCCATATTTGAACTAGAATTAGGCAACAGATTTGAACTAGAATTAGACACTAGATTTGAACTGGAATTAGGTGTTGTCTTTACATGAACTACTTAACTCCATCCGCTACAAACACAAATCCATCCACCATGTATCACCAAAATTTTGCAATTGGTGCAACCGTTAATAAATTAGAGCAAGAGGCTCAAAATTTATTAACATTTTGGTGACTCACATGAGACACATACCTGCAATGTGTAAGGAACTCAGAATACTAGGTACACTTAGAATCCATTGGGTATGATGAGGATCATTGATCATTCATCATTTAATCATTATATGTGTCAATCCAGGGTGGTGTCCAAATGCTGTATACGATAGGAGGTGTTACAGTTGCAGGTTCAGTTTATCCAAGAACAGGTTTTATTGGTGGATCAGTTAACATTTGGGGGTTTTTTTGTGACATTTAATTCCTAAGAATTGAAATTAACTCCTATTTACTTTTGCAAAAATAGAATTGCATGAAATGACAGCCTATGATTCCAATTCCTTGGTGAACTTCTTTTATGTGTCCCAATAATTCTGATTTTGCAGAGTGGACATGAAAGCTCTAAGCTGTAAATCACCTATATAAATGTGAGGCAGAAACATACTTTCTATGGGCAAAAATAAATTATGCAAGAATAACTCACATAACAGGTTTTGTTGCTCTGTTGGACTCTACATAAATGCCTCTATGAATTCTTCATGAGTGTTCAACTGATGAGGCAGCTCAGAAGAAAGTCTCATGATTTGCCAGTGAAGGTATCTCTCCTTGAGTAGGAGGCTATAAAACCGAGGTTGTCTTCTGTACCGTATTGCATATTCTACAATCTAACATACATCCTGCACTTGTGTTTTTAACCTATTCACCTATGTTTCCTTCTCTACTACTTTGGCTACTTCAAAGTTTAAAGTGGCAATATTGCCCTCTAACTGGTGACACTGAGTCATCCAATATGCCAGGTCTTCATTGTACTTAGTTAAAGGCACTGTGTCTGGGTGTCTTACAATAGGTTGCATTTGTGTTACTATATTCACTTGTACACCAACTTCCACAGTTGGTATTACAACAGGAAAATCAGTTTATGTTCCTTGTTCTGTTGTAATAGTAATGAGAGGAGAGGGTGTGGATACCTGATATTGTGCTACAGCTTCTTGTTCCTCTATAGAAGGTGTTTGTGTTTTCTATTGAAGTGCAGTATCATTTGTCAGTAGAATTCTTGATGGACTCTCATCATCAGATACTGACATTCTTGCTTCCTCTCTGTTTGGTGATCTTTGTGCAGGTGTTAAGTTTACCTTAGTATGTTCAGCTAAATCTAAGAGAATCTGGGCCCATTCATCCTGTGATGCTTCTGGTACCTCTGTAGACTGATATTCCAGTTGAGACAATTGGTTTTGCAACTCTTGAATTTTTTGCTGAAACAGATCAATTTGTTGATCCTTTTGTTTTATGCTCTCTTCAGCTTGCTCAATCCATTAGGTCTGGGTTTTAATAACACTCTTTGCAGCATGCAATTGAGTGTGGATATCAATTTCCTCTTCAGACTCAGACTCAGAATACTACTTAGAATCAACATGCATTAAAACATTCATATCATCCCCAACTGGTTCAGAATTAAATTTTAGCGGCTCCTCATAATCAGAGTAAGAATAATCAACTAATGGACATACAGGGCTTATTGAAGTTTCATCCATAGTTGTATCCAGCTCCATAGTCTGTATACCTATGTCTGTCATTTCTATTTCAACATTTAGTTCCTGTGCATCTTCTATTCTAATTTTTCCTTCATTTGGGTCTATGATATCTATTAGTTCTTCTAGAATGTTTTTAGTTTTCTAAAGTCTAGCAGACCTTATTAACCCTGTAGACCCTAGATACTTCTTAGCATGTTCTACAACAACTGTAGATGTTGCTACTATTTTAGGAGTAGTTTTCGGAGCATGTTCACTTGCATTTCCCATTTCTCCACTAGATTGTACCGTATTTACAAATGTTACCCTTTTTCTCTTTAACTGGGAACCAGATGTGGATGCCTGCTGTTTTTGAGTTCTTGAATATGGGGGACCATCTGGAGAGGGGGAAATTCTAATTTTAGAGGATTCTGGACTAGGGTTTCCTGCATATTCTTCCTCTGCTTATTCCTCCTCTGCTTCCTCTTCCTCTGCTTCCCCTTCCTCTGATGTAGGATTAGAGTCATTTGTTTCTGTCCAAGGGGCAAAGAAGCGGTCAAAATTTCTAGGGTTGCCCCTAAAATGTTACTAGAAAATCAATTTGATGAGCCCATGGTGCTTAGGGCTTCCCTTCCCTGCTTGGTATTTTCTGGCCATAGCCTTTAACTCCTAAAAAAGGTATAAGGGCACATTAACCCTACATTCTGGTTTATCTGCTCCATGGCGCAAATGGTTGAGGATACAAAGGTGTGGGCTAGATACAACAGGAAATTGGTCGTCACAAGTGATGTACCTCATAACCCACATTGCAACTTCGTTCCAAGGGACTAGTAAACTAAGTCTTTTTACCCCCTTACAAACATTTCTATGCATTAAAAACTCAATTTCTCCATCCCCTTCTTTCTTAAACTGATTAACTAGGTCATTTAAAATATTTCTCCCAATTTTTATAATCTACAAGCCTTGAAGAGATAATTCAGTGACTTGGCTGAGTATTTCGGGAGTTACCTGGATAGTCATCCCGTTAATGTGCACCCGATTATTGCAGAAGGTGCGTGCGAATTCTACTACCAAGCCCTCGGAATAGCAGTCAAATTTTTGCAGGAACGGCAAAAATCCTCCATCAACAAATATTTGCAGGGATGCAGGGTCACTTTCCAAGTAACTAACATTTTTAGGTTTGGCTTTGATTTTCTTTTCCCCCATGGCGTAATTTCCTGCTTTTTGTTCTATAGTTTGGTGGAAAAGAATAATAGCAGTGCAGGAACTGCTTCGAAACTTGCAGCATAATGACATGGCAACGCATGTGAAGTTATCACCCGTACTTTCACTCATTTTTGTTTGGATGCCAGCTATCACATGCAACCATGAGTTGGTGACTTGTCTTTTTTTCCTTTTAAACCAATGAACTCACCACAGGCCACGTGTCATAACCAATTTTTACACATAATTTCATTCCTGCACTTAATCAATCATTCCTGCGCTCTGGGATATAAACAGTTTATTCCTGCACATTATGGACTATTCCTGCACTTTGGAATATAATAGGTTATTCCTGTGCTTTCCTTATTCCAGCACACTTCTATTTTTATTTTTTTCATTCTCAGAGCAGAATTAGGCAGAGGCATTATAGACAAGGTC
Source organism: Wollemia nobilis (assembly GCA_028583015.1). Taxonomy (NCBI): domain Eukaryota; kingdom Viridiplantae; phylum Streptophyta; class Pinopsida; order Araucariales; family Araucariaceae; genus Wollemia; species Wollemia nobilis. The sequence goes on along the minus strand of JAQPPZ010017217.1, from coordinate 97,526 downwards.
TTTTCATTTTTGATTCCCCCTTTTTACATGCTTTTATATTAATCAAGAATATTTACACTATATACTAATGATTTACATTATTCAAAGAATGAAAAAGACACATACCTGTTATAACCATTTTATCTACATTTCGAGGTGCTCTTGCTGAGATTTCCAGCTAATCAATCTTGAAACTATGGTAGGTGCAATATGAAAATAGACGAAACCATGGTCATGAGACAAGACCGAACAATGATAGTGAAACCAATTAGGTAAAAATGTTGGAAAATCGGTTTTCATGTAAACCCAACTCAGGAGTGCCTCAAAGAGGTTTTCACTTCTTGAATTTTTTATTTGTTTTTGTTTTGTTTTTTTTTTTTAAATCTTGTGTCAATCTGCTGAATTTGGTATGGAAGAAGTGTTTTCTTCCCAAATGTGCACATCCAAATTTTCCACTTGTTTGAGAAATTCTTCCTTGTTGTATGGTTTGTGGTACATACGAAGATGATGTCCATTCACCACCAACTTGTGTTGTGAGTCATCAATAGGTGTAAGACAAATAGCTCCATTGTCAAACACTTCCTCAATTTGATATGGTCCAAGCCATCTGGTCTACAAATTTCCAAGGAAATCCTTGTATTGTGAATCAAACAACAAGACCCAGTCACCTTGCTAAAATTTTTGTTGCTTTATGTGACTATCGTGCCACATCTTTCGCTGTGCTTGGATTATCTCCGTCTGATGTAGTGCATCCATGTGTAGTTCATCCAATGCATCAAGTTGCAGAATACGCTCTTCTTGTGCCTGTGACAAATCAATACCTATTTCCAAAGCAGTTCGAAGAGTTAGTAATTCAAACTCAATAGGCAAAAGCAATTTTTTTCCATAGACCAATTCATAGGGTGTAAATCCAGGTGGTAGATTTCCAAGTGGTATTATAAGCCCAAATAGCTTTTGGTAATTTTTCCAACCAATTTCTTTTATGGACTGCTACTGTTTTGGTCAGAATTCGTTCTAATTCCCTATTGGTTACTTCAACTTGGCCATTAGCTTATGGATGATAAGGTGAGGATTTTCTATGTTTGACTTGATAGTGGTGAGTGAAGGCTTTAATAACCTTGGAAGTAAATTGGGGTCCGTGATCTGTGGTGATATATTGTGGGGCTCCAAAATGCAAAAAACATTGTGAATACAGAAAATCAACAACTTTTTCTTCCTTAGCATGTTTAAAGGCACGAGCTTCTACCCATTTGGTAACATAATTAGTACATACCAAGATATGCACTTTGCCTTGGGAAGGAGGATTAATGGGTCCTACAAAATATAACCCCATCTTTCAAATGGTTCTGTTCCTATTTGATGTTGTAATGGAATTTCATTAGTAAAGGTAGGTTTTCCCATTCTCTGGCAGGCATCACAATGTCTAATGTACTTTTTTACATCTTTATGCAAAGATGGCCAATAATATCCAGTTCCCAAGATTTTACAAATAGTGCTTTTAACTGAATAATGCCCTCCTGATGGTTCATCAAGGGATGCCTGTAGGATATCATATACTTCATCCCGACAGATACATCTACGTAAAACATGAATAGGACTACATTTAAACAGTAAGCCCTCTATCCATTGGAAAGAAGCACTTTTCTTGATTAACTGTTTCTTTTGTTTGGGGGTAAAGTGAAGAGGAATATTCCCTGTAGCTAAGTAATTAGCTATGTCTACAAACCATGGAGATTGTATAGAGATAGCAAACAACTTTTCATCTGGAAAGGTATCTTCCACCACTTCCCCTGTATCTGCATTTGGTATTCTTAATAAGAAATCTGCAACTACATTAGATTTCCCAGGCTTGTTTACTATGGTAACATCAAATTCCTGCAACAGAATCAACCAACGAATAATTTGTGCACTAACCAATGGTTTATTCATCAAATATTTGATTGCAATATGATTTGTATGGATGAATACTTAATACCCTGTGATATAGTGTCAGAATTTGTTAATAACATAGATTACAGCCAAGAATTCTTTTTCAGTGGTAGTATATTTTTTCTCAGCTCCTGTCAAGTTTTTGTTGATATAATAAATAGCATAATGTACCCCATTTTCAATCTATCCTAACATAGCTCCAATAGTAGTATTGGAAGCATCAGTTTGAATATGAAAAGGTAACTCCCAATTAGGACCTCTTAATACAGGTGGAGTAGTTAATTTTTCCTTTAATTTTTCAAAAGAAGTTTGACATTCAGGAGACCAAAAAAATTCAAAATCCTTCATGAGTAGAGCAAACATAGGAGTTGCTATAGTACTGAAGTTAGCAATGAATCTATGATAAAAACCAATGTGCCCTAAGAAACTGCGTACATCAGTTTGAATTTATGGAGGGAGGTTTTTGATGACTTCAACCTTCTTAGGATCAACTTTTATTCTAAAATAAGAGATATGATGTCCAAGGACAATTCCTTCCTCCATCATTAAAAAGCATTTCTCAGGATTTAAAGAGAGGTGGTCTGTTTCACAACGAATCAGCACTTTTTCAAGTTGTTCTAATGCATATTCAAAACTATTTCCAAACACCATGAAATCATCCATATAAATTTCAACAATTTCATTGGTTAAATTAGAAAAAATTGCTAAAACAACTCTTTTAAATGTTGTTGGAGCATTACATAAACCAAAGGGTAAGATCCTGTAAGCAAAGGTTCCCCAAGGACATGTAAAGGTAGTCTTCTCCTGATCTTCTGGTGCAACTTGTATCTGGTTATACCCACTAAAACCATCAAGAAAACAAAAAAAATTCTTCCCAGCAAGGGTATCCAATACTTGGTCTATGAATGGTAATGGGAAATGATCCTTATGTGTGGCCTTATTTAACTCCCTATAATCCACAAACTCTCATTTTACCATTTTTCTTTGGAACAATGACCACTGGTGAAACCCACTTACTGTCTAAAATTGGATAAATGAATCCAACATCTAAGAGTTTTTCAATTTCTTCTTTCACAATTTCCTTTAGAGCAGGATTCAAGCATTTCTGAGGTTGTCTTATTGGTTTTACATTTTTTGTGTATATCCTATGTGTACATACCTTAGGATGAATGCCAACATGTCTTTATAATTCCATGCAAAATCTTGAACATGTCTTTGTAAGACTACAAATAATTTGGCTTCATGGTCCTCAGTTAGCCAGCTATTCATGTTCAAAAATTTACCTGGTTGGATTTCAATTTGTTTGATCCCTGGATAGATAGAACTAGCTACTGCATAGTTATTGATTAACACATTTAATGGACAATGATGTGGCTGTAGAGTATGAAATACTCTAGAATCTATCTCAAAAATGATACCTGGTGGAATTAGAGGACATTTGAAGGTGTTAAGGAGATGATGATGCCATCCATGTGGTAGAATGAATGATCTTTCTTGATTAGGCATAGATGACAGAAGTTCTAAATTTTGTTCCTCCTCTTGCCACAACAACCGATGAACAAGAGTTTGATCATCAGTTAGTCCTTCCAATTGTAATGTTTCAATTAGGACAGTTTCATTCTCGAATATTTCTCTTTTAGGTGTAGTGATTTCCTCAATATGTTCTTTTACTACAATTGTAGCCAAAGTGGCAATGGTTTCCTATTCTTCATTAGATTTAGGATACCAAATTTGTCTAGAAAATTTAGTTGAAGGTTGAGCTGGTGGATACAAATAAATTTTCTTTAGGTCAACACCATTAGAAATGGTCATCTCTCCTGACTTGCAGTCTATAAAAGCAGCTATAGTAGCCAACCAAGGTCATAGTAGAATGATAGGGTATCCATTGACTGATTTCCTAGGTTGCAACACTAAGAAGTCTACAGGATATTCCAAAGAAGAGACTTCAATGGCTACATCTTCTAGGATACCTTCAGGTTTAGCAACGAACCTATCTGCCATTTCCAAAACTGTGGTAGTAGGACTGAGATTCTTGAGCTGCAACTTTTGCATTGTGTCCTTAGTCATAACATTAATTATAGCTCCAAGATCAATTAGAACATTAGGAATTTGCATTAATCCAATAGTAATTGTAACTATTGGACTATCGAGGTCCCTATATTTTGGAGGGACTAGTTTACCAGATAATAAATAAGCTAATTTTCCTTCTACCTGAACATTTTTAGGAAAGGCCTTCTTTTTACCAGGTTTCTTGATACATAACTCTTGAATAGTCTTTTTGAGTGAAGGCACATCCCTTATTTCCTGCAACAAAGGGAGAGAAATTGACATCTTTTTGAGTTCTGTCACTAATTCTGATTCAGGGGTAGTATCAATATGATCAAACCTTTCAGGGTATGGTAATGCAACTGGAGAAGATTCTTGCATTTTTTCTGTTATGTCATCTTTTTGTTTTTGTTGCACTGTCTCCTAATTTGGAGGTTCTTGTCTCTCACTTATTTCTTCAATGGTGGGTGGAACAGGTTCAGGTAAAATCTTCCCTGAATGTAGCTGGATGTTACTACAATAAAGTACATGAACTGCAGCAAAGTCTTCAGACTCAGCCTCATAAACAAGGGTTGTTTGTCTGCTATTATTTGGGTTAGTCATAGGCTGAGCTAGAAGTGGAGGTTGTTTCACTGGTTGTGTTTATTGATGTTGTGTTCTTCCTTGAAAATTTGGATTAGGAGCTAGCAAAAAGTTTTGAGCTTGCCCTTGATACCTTTTTTGTCCTTGATATGGTGGATATTGTTATCCCCATCTTTGTCCTTGTTGTGTCCAATGTGGATGAGCTGTATTCCAGGGTGGGTTCATCCATCCAGGATGTGACCAATCTAGAGGAGCTGTCCAAGGTTGGTTCCAAGGTTGTGTAGGGACTTCTGCATGTCCCCATGGCATGTTCATATTCCAAGGAGATTATCCTTAGTTTGGAAACCGAGGAGCATTGGGATATTGTGTATAGCCACCATCGGATCTCTGCCCAATAGCATTAAGTTCTTCTGTTTGGGTGCCTAAGATAGATTTTAGATGAGGCAATAAAGGACATCTATCTGTTGAATGTTCCTTAGAATAAATTCCACAAATAGAAGTTTTGTTTAAAGGGCAATCTTGCAAGGCATGCTTATTCTTGCATCTTGGGCAACAAATTGCCAAAGGTGGTGTAGAATTGGATTTTATGTTTCTCTCACCTAATGCAAAATTAAGTTGAAGAAGGATATCAATTTTTAAATTAGCCATTTCCTCCATCAACTCCTTTATGTCATTATTTCCAGAATTTCGTTTCTTTCTTCGATGGTGAGTACGGTAATAGTTTCTACATAACTCCACAATATATTCAAGGTCAAGTTGATCTATGTCTCCTTTTCCCATTAAATCTAACACTTCCCTAGATTCATCTTGCAAACCTCTTAAGAATATAGGCTTTAAGAAATCAGGTTCTACAGGACCACATCTCTTTTGGACAAAGGCAAAGCGATCAAGGCAATTCTCTAAACTCTCATCTTCTTCTTTCTTGATCCGAAACAACTCATATTTCTTGTTTCGTACTCTACAGTAATCTTGATATTTATGTAAGAATGCAGTATCCATGTCATCCCAAGTACGGATTGAATTAGGTTCAAGATTACTCATAAACCATCAGAGAGTAGCATCATTAAGCGTAGAAGGAAACAGTTTCAAATTTTTATTATCATTTATGTAGTCATAAGTCTGACATAACACTTTGAATTCAAATAGAAACTGATCAGGATGTTCTGAAATAGTTCCCCTAAAAATTGGCAATATGGATGGAGAAATAGTTTTCATGGGAGCATCTAGAGCTAGATCCAACCAGATGGGATATTCAAAAGTCCTAGGAGGATCATCAGCATACCCACCTAGTGGTGGTGGTGCTGCCATAGTTGTTTTCTTTCTTGAGTTTGATGTGGATGGTTCAGTCTTAATGGAATGTTTAGCAGAAAGTGCTGCCAAAAGTTATTGTTCTAATCTGTCCAAAGCTTCAGTTGGTGAAGAAGGTATTTCTTGTTCTGGAAATTCTTCATCTGATTATGAAGAACATTTTGGTGGTTCATAACTAGTTCTGATAAACCTCCCTCTTTCGTCTCTTGGCCTATGCATTCATGCCTATTCACTAAATAAACTAAAATGTAGTATTTCAAAAATTGTAACACAATTTTTGACCTGTTTCACTTTTCCTAACAACACCGTTTATTCTCTGACAACGGTGCCAAAAATAATGAGGGTCATTGATCATTCATCATTTAATCATTATATGTGTCAATCCAGGGTGGTGTCCAAAGGCTGTATACGATAGGAGGTGTTATAGTTGCAGGTTTAGTTTATCCAAGAACAAGTTTTATTGGTGGATCAGTTAGCATTTGGGGGTTTTTTTGTGACCTTTAATTCCTAATAATTGAAATTAACTCCTATTTACTTTTGTAGAAACAAAATTGCATGAAATGACAGAATCTAAAAATTGCAGAAAATGAAATGTTGCTAAATTGAAAGGATAGAAAAGTAAAGTACAAAATTTAAAACACACACACTCTTGCATGAAAGTAAATCAACTAGAGAATGTCAAAATAGAATTTTAACTACTGCAAAACTGAATCAACAAAAAACTACCAAATTGCAAAATGACAAGATATCTGGAAATTGCTGTGTAATGCAAAATTGAATCAACAATGACTGTGAAACTGCAAAATGACAAAATATCTAGAAATTGCTGTAAATTCAAAAAATGCTATCCACTGCTGAAAATGGTATTGAAAACTACTTAAAGAAATGCAAATCGGCAGAGTTCTGCTAACCTACTGCAGCAAGAATTCAACAAGAAATTCTGTCAAAAACTACCTTCCTCTGGCTTGCAAGTGGGCCCTTGCTTCCAGAACCAGAAGAAGGTGAGGAGTTATGCTAAGAGGATCTAGTTGTTACTCATAAACCTCAACGTGCCAATTGAAAACTGAATATTGCACCTTTTTATTCAATTTGAAAATGCATTACAGTAATGCAGGAAAAACCTGCAAATTACTGTTCTGCTACAGGAAAAACTTTACTCTATACTAAGTTCAGTATTCTATTGCCTAGCTGTCTATATGTCTATCTCTCTATATCTATATGCTCGACCATATGGGAGCTTTATTATTTATAAGATAACACTGATATGCTTGGTTATTGCTTTGCAGGGATTTACAACTAATTACATAACTGTTTCCTAGACTGCAGGATTTTACTTTGTCTAAATTTCATCCATTCATTATTGCTGGGTTGCATCTGTTGAGGAAATCATGTTAATATGATTTGTAACAACCTCCTGATCAATTTCCAATACTTTCCTCCATTGGTTTATCGCTTTTTGACCACCTTCAATTGTTTTTGCGCTATTCCCTATTCCTGCGTCGCTTATTCCTGCACTGCTCTGAAACAACAGGCAAGTGACCATTTTTTGCTGATCTATGGTCCAAACGTGTAGGAAGTAACGTTTTGACTTCTCCACTCTCTTTCAAACCCTTCTGAATTAGTGGCATGTGTTGGAGTGACTAATTCCAAGCCCTGCTATATATGTACAACTAGTTGGAACTGTCACAGTTACAACCCGTTTTCCTACACAGTCAGCTACAGTGACAAATTCTTGGTGCCCTTTTCCATTTTAATTAGTTTAACCAAAGGAACACCATATTACCAAGCATCAGATATTCAAAAAAGTTCTGAATTACTATAACACTATTGATTAATTAACTAAAAATAGGTGAAATTGTAGTAAAAACAGTAAAATAGAGCATATGCACTTTGTCATTCCAAAATTTGTAAACATCATTATATAATGCATTTTTCTATAATTAACATAAAAATCATAATAAAAATGGTAAGTCAAATACTCAAAAATGTATCAAAGAGTGTTCATAGATGAGGCAATTCCTGGCCTCATCAGGGTATATAGTCATTGATCATCTTTAGATTTTCATAAAGAGTTGAATTCCATACTTGTTTTGTAAGGTAGAATTTATGGAAATATTCTGTGCAATGGGATAAAAAAACTACACAAAACTAAAAATAGAACAAAAAATTACACAAAACTGAAAACAACCAACATAAAAATAAAATAAAATAAAACATGTTTCACAGGAAGCAAGAGGTATCTCAGGATACTTAGGGAACACAAGAAAAAAGAAAACTAAAACTACAACCTACCCTTGCTATTTCTTAAACCTCTATTCTAAAGAATTCCAACTTTGAAATGGATTTTATTTTGTAAGCTTTTGGGGGAGAACAAAGTATTTTTGTTGTTGTTGTTACTCAAGAAAACAATATGCAACTTATATTGTGCCCCCTCAACTACCATCATATCAGCTTCTTGATTGCTCTTCTTGGTACTATTTTGATATTCAAGGCATCAAGCCCTTCAAGTAATTCCAACACTCTATTTTTGTATTCTTCTAGAAGCTTATCCTTAATAACAGACTGGCCTTTGACTTGCTACACTACCAATTCTGAATCACCAAAAATCTACAACAGTTTTACACCTATTTTCTCTACCTATAGGATTCCATGAATTAGAGCTTCATACTCTGCCATGTTGTCAATGCAATTGAACTGGAGGTTGAAGATATGGAGGAATGTTTCCTCAGAAGGAGAGGTTAAAACAACACTAGCATCAATACCTTTCTTAGACTTAGCTCCATGAAAATGTAGCTTCCACACACCTTTAGTTTCTTGTTTTGTTTTCATGATTTCTCGCATCATGCTCTTCTCTTCCAAGATAAAAATGTTCCCATGCCTATGTCTTGAAAATTATCATATGGATCAAATCCATATAACCTATTTTCCCACTCATAAAGATGAGTATCAAGAATAGGTGTGATTTGTGTGTGTACCTAATTAGGATCCATTTGCATCATATTTATGGCCTATTTAATAGGATTTTTAGTCTCTTTAGGTGCTAAAGATACATGACTTAGAGTTTATTTGAGGAGATATTTCTATCCTGGTAGTGAAAGAGCATCCCACATAAAAACATGCAAGCTGGTCTTCTTTGTTTTCTCCACCAAGTTAATAGGTTGATCCTTATGTGTTTGTTTGGTAATCCAATCATTTCTTGTCCTCTCAAAAACTGGTAAAGTAGGTCTGTTTTACCATGTTCTACTAGGCTATTGCATTTGAGTTTGTTGATTTCTCTAATATAGAGTATCCTTGCATGTGACTGTAGGCTACTATCTAACATTGTTACTGGGAGGTTGAGAGAATGTGGTTTTTTGTGATATAGAAGGGCCATCCATTACAACCTTCCCTTTAGACCTGGTATTATAGTTGGATTGAACTTGCTTTACAAGTTGATTACCCACAACCTGATTCACTACACAATGCTCATTTTCTTGTTAGTACATCAAGATGCTATCAAGATTTATTGCATGAGGGTGCTGATATTGTTGTTGTTCCACTGTTTGATAGCTAGGATCTTGTGCCACTAAAGCACCGCTACTATTTCCATATGCACAACTATTTGGATAATGAGGTAACTAACAAGAATGACACCACCTCTACTGCTCAACTAAGGTGTTTTGCATAGGTACCAAGGCTTGATTTAGGTTGGTAATAGCAAGGAACTAGACTTGTAAAGGCCTACCTAGGTGTGCATGATTCTAATATGGATGTTTGTGCTGATAACGAGGGTAGTATGGCTGGAAATTTCTTTGTGGAGGTTAGTTTTGCTACTTTTCTAGGCTATTGAGCTTGTTACCCATTATTTTGACCAAATTTAATAGATCCTTTATTTGATCATTTAATTGATCAAAAGTGGCAGGTGTATTCTCATTAATTGGTAATGGATTAACTGCTATAATATTAGAAAAAAATTGAGAGGATAGTGGATTGGGTACAATCACATCTAGAAACAGATTGATAGGAGGCCTAGGGGAAATCCTACCACACTGCACTAAATAATTTTCAACTTGAATAGCCTTTTCATATGCATCAGGTAATGTATTGACTCCCATAGTTTGTATGTCCATATCTATATTAGAACTCAAAGCTCTCAAGAAATACCAAAAAAGTAGATTGTGCATTTAGCCTTACCTCAATGGGTATTCTATCCCAAGTCCTTTGAAATATGAAATTAAAATCTGTAATTTGCTCATTGGGAGATCTTTCGATGGTAGTTAGCTGCTTCATGCATGATAAGATATCTAATTTATCCTCAAACTACTTGATCAACTTATTATCCAAGTCATCCCATATTGCAATGGTATAGACAGGAAGGCTTCTAAACCATTGAAGGGCTTTACCCTTCCAATAAGATGCCAAAAACCTCACAATCATGTTTTTTTTAGTCATATTATACCTTAGCACAAATTTACCATGTCTTAGAGATGTTCCACAAGAGTGACTGAGTTCTCTCTAGTATAATAAGGTAGAGCCTTAAGGGCTGATACTGGAATATCATCATGTGTTTTCAGGGCCAGTGGACTATTTTGATTGAAAGAGAGATAAGCTCTAGGTGGTAGCCAAGCCATGAATGGAACAATATGATGGATACTTTGAGTAAAGGGGGAGGATGTGGTGTAGAAACTCGATTATGAGTCCTTCCATTTCTTCTTTTTCTTGAGGTACTAAAATAGAGTTGTTGAAACTGGAATCTACTTTCCCTTTGTGAACTGCTTCTTGTAGACACACCCCTCATTAAAATGAGGATGTAGTCAAGGATTTGGTATTTTTAACTAGTAGAGTTGCTAGGTAATTTTTTTTAATATTCTTCAGTAAGCAAGTAACATTCAAGACAAACACCAAATCTTGACTTTTATGAAACATAAACACACGATCTATGTAGGTATTTCATAGCAAATTGTAGATCTGTCCCACCGAGAATACCAAAATTGTTGATAGATGAAAATGTACACCTTAAACTACACCTATACACATCATCAAAATGGGATTTAACCTCTCATGTGGGACTTCCTAAGAGGAAAAAATCACTAGAGAGAGTCAGATCTCAAAAACATAAATAAAAATAAAACCAAAACTACAAAATAAAACTGCACTAAAAAACTAGGAACCTGGTAAAAATAAAACTGCATAGTAAAAATAAAATAGAATAGCTGCACTTACTTGTCGAGAAAAATAAACATAGAGAAATAAAAGTTAAACAAAAACTTACTACTAACTCACTGAGAAAAGGGGAAAGAAAAATAAAAAGAACTGCAAATCAGATAAAATAAAATAAAATAAAAATAGAGGTGAAACACCAAAATAAAACATGTCGATTGATCTATCTAAAACTCCCAAAGAGGCACAATACAATATAGGAAATAATATAATCATGAATAAACTACAACAGGTATGGTTAGAAAACCCAGGGTCAATGCCACATGCAATCTAGCCAAAGTAAAAATACGCAGGCTACAATTCAAGCATTTTTTTATATTTTTTCCCATAGTATTACAAGGCAAACAAGTTCTGGAGTCAACCAATGCTCAAAAAAACTTTGAAAAATAATTTCATAGCTCTCCAACAATTTTTTCCCACCTTATTTTTTACCCGGATAGCTCAGATTAATTATTTCTGACAAATTACATATATTCCTACTATTTTTATATTCACATGACAAATTCATTAATTTTCATCCACTTTCTGGATCTACAGGACCACCCACTAATATTCCCCTGTTTGACCTCTAAAATTATAGATCTCCTACATAAATGCCGATCTATTTTAAGATTTATAGGACTGCAAATGCATTTTTTACCAGGCCTACCAGATTAAATTCTTCTGCCAGACTATGCAGATATTCCAACATATTTTCCAGATTTACCATACTAACAAAATATATTTCACTATTTTTGACGTTCAATATATAGAATTGCACATAAATTATCACCCACCTTCAATAATTTTAAGACTACAAACATTTCCCAGCTATTGACATCAAATCTATAAAATTGGGAAATAAATTTACACATGCACGTCCAAAATATTTATATTTGAAAAATGTGGACAACTCACGAATGGAAAATATTTAAATAAAAATTAAATAATAGTGCAATACTTCCCCAAGCATAGGCATCGATCAAACCAAGAGTATGTGCCATCAAACTGAGCATAAGTGCAGTCAAACTGGGCGGTGCACAGTCAAACTAGGTAATGTACAGTCAAACTAGGTAGTGTACAATCAAATTGGGTAATGTACATTCAAACTGGGCAGTGTATAGTCAAACTAGGTGGTGTACAATCAAACTGGGTGTTGTCTTTGAACTAGAATTAGGTGCTAGATTTGAACTAGAATCAGGCACCAGATTTGAACTGAAATCAAGCACCAAATTTGAACTAAAATCATACACCATCTTTGAACTAAAATTAGGCACCGTATTTGAACTAAAATTAGGCACCAAATTTGAACTGGAATCAGGAACTAGATTTAAACTAGAATTAGGCATCCAATTTAAACTTGAATTAGGCATTGTCTTTACATGAACTGCTTAACTCCATTTGCTGCAAACACAAACCCATCCACCATGTATCACCAAAATTTTGTAATCGGCGCAACCGTTAATAAATTAGAGAAGGTTGCTCAAGATTTATTAACACTAAGGTTAAGGTTACTTTTGATTTACTTCATCAACTTGAAAGTACTGTAGCTAAAATCTCCCTTCTCGGTCTTCCTAGGACCTCTTCAACCCTTAAGGACATGTTACTCAAAATTTTGAGTGAATGAGGTATTTCTCAAGATCTCAATCTAAATTATATCACTTCTTTGGTGGGATCAATTGGGGTTAATCATGCAACTATATCATTTTGTAAGGAGGATATCCCTCAATATTCTATGATCAGAAAGCTCCTATTATACATCATTACCCACATTAGTGGAAGGTTTATCAAATGAATCCTGGTTGATAATGGCTCTAATATTAACATTTATAGCCTAATATTCATCAACCATTTTAGGCTAACCCAATAGGATATAGAGAAATATGATCTTGTTATTAAGAAGTTTGATAATGAAAATTGTGTGACTAATCACGCTATAGTATTATCCTAAAAGTTGTATCAATACTCTTTTTTATGCCATGTATTGTGACTAACCTACAACATTATTCTTGGGAGGCCATGGATCTGTGCGATGTAGTCCATCCTTAAAATATTCATCAATGCATTAAATATGAATATAAAGGCTAGACTTATCATATTCCATCCAACCCCAAGCTCTTCACCTATTGCTAGGTGAACAAGGTCAAGAATCCTAAGACTCATCTTTATCCTTATATTAGTTTATCTTTTAAGCCATCCTCTTCTTCTTCTCTTTTTCCAATAATTGATGCATTAAGGTCTCTCACCTTATGTAATCAACCTAATAATGAATATAAATGTCAATCCTCTAATCTAACCAACATTAACATCAATAATCAAGATAATGATTAACCTATTTTGAATCTAGATAAGCTTATTTTATCTCCTTGAACCTTAGACTTGAATTTTAGTAGCCAAGGTAAGATTGTGCAAATCTAAAGTTACTTCTTTGTTCATGTTGGTACTGCTAACAATGAGAAAATACATGAAAATAATCCTTTCTTGGTTGAATGACAATATGCTTTATGATTTTTTTCAAACTTGTATTCCATTCCAAAATAGATGCTTTCTAATATGGGATATAAAGATAAATTACTAGGCCTACATGAGTAGAGTATCAAAGATCCCTTACATATGAAAGCTTGGTTGGTACATTATGGGATAAGTTACATTACCATTTGTAGTTAAACTTTCCCTCCCTCATCCTCATCTGATAGTGAAGATAAAGTTAGCTTCCTTGATAAGAAGTCCCATGATTATACCATTTCCTTAAAGGGATTATATTGGGATGAGGAGGATGACAATGGGTCATCACATCCTTGCTTGTATTTATATATACATTTTACTATTTTAAATATCTTAAACGTACTCTACCCCAATCTAATTGTTGGTGAAGATAACTATGAGGTAAATGACGTCTTGAGTGATCCTCTTCAATATGAACCTTTAGATTATCTAAGCCAAAAATATTTTTATTTTGGAGGAACATTTTCTTAAATTATGAATGTTGCAATCTTTCAGCCAATCAATTGTACTCAGATGATCCTAGATCCTATAGATCTTGAGAGCCTGACAATGTTGCCCCCTCCTCAATTAGAAGATGAGTCTTATATTCTAATTGAGGAAACAATGGATATTGATAATGAGAATCTTGAAAATCCTAATATCCTTAAGCTAGGAAAAGAAATTTTCATTAATAAAAATGAAACATGGTATAGGAGTACTAAAATAAAATGCAAACTAGTTTCTGATTCACCAGATCGCTTATATGCAAGTGAAGAGAATACTACTAGTATTGGCCAGATCGCATTACGTGGAAAGTGAATATCATAATACCAACATGAAAAGCATTGTTAAAATAGAAGAAAAATATTAAACTTAAAAAAAAACATAAGTTAGGAAAGGAATAAAAGACATGAGATTGAAATTTATTCTGATAAAAATAAGTAATACAACATCAAAACTCTGAATGTGTTTTGACCTACAGGTCTCATAAACAGAGTTAGTTTCAAATAAATACAACCTCTCTTTATAAATACCTAACTCTAGGGGGGAGCTAAAGAGAAATTTATATGGGATATAAAAACCCAAGCATTAATACAAATCACAAGTCTATAGACCAAGATGGTGAAAATAATAGAAGTCCTAAGTTCAACCCCCAAAAAAAACAACACCCACTCAGAAAAGAGAAGAAACACATTTAAAAATATCAAAATACAAGGTCGCAAAAAGTCCCTTAAACAATTTTATTTTTACATAGATAAGTTCGAAGAGGTTTTTGCTTCCTCCAAAAAATGATGTCTCAAGCAATGTGCTTGAGCTCTCTATATTTTCTCTATTTTTTAGACATTGGAGAAATAATATCTGTGTTGATTCGAAGATCTCTAAAAAATTTGCAGTTGTATTGATCTAAAATAAGAGGAATTATTTTTATTTTGGATCCATTTATGTGTGCTGCTTGCTCTAAAAATATGGCCAAAAGTGAAGGCCTGCCATCAAATTTAACTTTCTCGAACAAAGGTAAGAGAAAATTAATTTGATATCCCCTAGCTTTGAGTCTATTAAAATTTTTATTTTTAACAAATATAAATCCATCCCTAGAGCTTTCTCTAACCAAAAATATATTGAGTTAACTCACGATGAAGGTCATTTTATTATGAACTAGATGATGGGAGGAAGCAGGGATGTATTTATAGCCATTTATCATCTTCTAAATAATTTGGTGCAAAGAATTCCGGTCTGAGCAAAATCATACCCCTTAAAAAATACAATATCCAGAATTGTTACTTTACAATCATAAATAAAGGAATACATTTTAATACTTTCATAGAAGAAATCATAGGCAACAAGAAAACCAATAAGATCCTCCTTAGGGCCATGCCAAACTCCAATGGCATCATCAATGTATCTTTTATAAAATAAAATATCATCCACAACAACATTATTAAATACTTGTTCCTCTAGATGACAGAGAAATAAAAAAGCATAAACCATAGAAAAATTACTTTCCATGGTTGTTCCTCTTATCTGCCTGTATGTTTTTCCTTTGAATTTCAAATAATTTTGTGTTAACACTATCTCTGCATGTCTTACCACAAAGTTTATCTTGGTTGGGTCAAAGTCGTTCCTCAAAAAATGACGAAGGGTTGCAAATCCTTGAGAGGTGGGGATGTTGGGATAGAGGCTCTCAACATAAAAAGAGAAAAGAATAATATCCTAAGGAAAAGTATTACCATGCAGATATTTAATTAGAGATATGGAATCCAAGAGATGATTTTTTTGCTTCAATAAAATTGGCAAGAGCAAATGATGAAGTCATTTGGAGGCAGGCTAGAGAATGAAACCACAATAGGAACATATCGGTCAACCAAAAATATTTGGCTTGTGGATTTTTGGGAGAAGGTAAAAAACACACACTCTGGCAGAGGATGGTTTTACCTGGAGCATAAATTTCCTGTGGTTTCCTAAAAGTAAATTCCTTCTAAAAGCCTAGTCAAGCAAGTCTTGGAGCTAGTAAAAAATATGTAGTCAGGGGACTCTATTCACTTCAAAGTAAACATTTTGATCTAAAATCTAGCAAAAGCCTTTTAAAATATACCAATCCATAGAGAAAATATAAACACCCAAGTTTTTATCTGCAAGTCTAATGACAATGGATTTTCATTGGCAAGGGAAGAAATGAAAAACCAGATATGGGGTGGAAAGGCACGTTGGTGGGTTGGATTGACATCTAATAATTTTTTATTGAGGAATACTTCACCCATGCCAATAACTTCTTCCAAAGTCTTGTAAAACTATGAGGGATTAAAACTTGGATTGGAAACATAGAAAGGATCAATGGGCTTAAGTGGTCTTGGATGACCACCTCTTGGTCCAAAAAACCATTCAAGACGAAGAAATCCACAAAAATATAAAAACTCATGTTTTAGAACCTCCTTGGCCATGGGAGAAGGAATAGGGAGGAAATTTAAACCCAGGATAAGGGCCTCAATTTCATTCTGGGTAAGCTTTATGGAAGAAAAATTATGGATAATATTTGTGATTTTTCCATCCAGAGCCCAAACAGGACTTCTATAAAAATACTGACGACCAAAATCCTGTGGGGTGAAAAATGCAGACCAAGGGACTATTTCTGGTTTTTACCATTATTTTGATGACAAAAGAATCTCTGCCCTTGTTGCTTCTAAATAAATGGGGCAAAACCCTTCTCGAATTCTTGAAACTAGAGTTGTAGAAATTTTTGCCATTATCCTATTGCAATTGTTGCTACACATAGGAAGTATGGTTCTAGAAGTTTCTCCTCTTATTTCATATTTTTGGAGAAGGACCCCAAAATTTTAAATTATACCCTTGTTGTTGTTGATGCCTTTGTTGTTATTGTTATTTTTGTTTTGGTTGTTTATTCCATTGTTGTGGTTACCATTGTTGTTTATTTCTATGTCGTGGATGTTTCTATGATTACCTTTTTTGTGTAGTGGAGGATCTCTATTTTGGCCCTCTATTGTGACTTTTATTCTTGTTGTATTGTGCCAGAAATTTATTTTTTGCATCTGTGATTAGTTTTTCTAGATGATCAATTTGTTGCTTGATTTCTCTTTTAACCAAGTCAGTTATGCTTTCTGTAGCTTCTAACATATTAACTTATGGGACTTCTAAAGCAACATTCTCTCAAGAAATTTTAGATTTCTCTTGCATATCTTTTTGGATTTGCATTTCAACTCTCCAAGCCTGAAGATTTCTCTCAAAAAGTTCTTTAATTTGAGATTCCCATTCCAAAGCAATTTCTTGAGAAATTGTCTTATGTATATTTACAACATCTGCAAGAATTTCCTTAACTGTAGGTAATAAAATATTGGGAATATAATCATTGGCCTGAGTAACTAATTTATCTGTATATTTTTTGAAATTATATATGTACAATTTAGCCATTTCCAAGAAATTTTTTTCTATGAGTGCCTCTGACTCATCAGAAAACTATTTATTAATATCTTCATATGGAAGTTGAAGACATGGTTTTTGCATTCGTAGGCTATGGGAACAATGCCTTTGCCTAAATTCTCTTCAATTCGAGCTACTAGAATGACATTTTTTTGCCTTTCTACTCAAAATATTAAATTCTTCAAACCTTGTTTCCAACATCTTGTCCAAAGACTCTGGTCATGGAGGAACACCATGCATTGCACCGATTCCATCTATGAAGGTCCATCTATCATGTATACAAGAAAATATTCCATTTTGAGAAAAAAATAGTATTTCTATTAGATATCTACAAAACTCTTCCATTTTGTCTGTGTCGAAGACCCGTTCTTCAATCTCCAAAATTTGTTTTCGTGAACCCTCTTCCCGTAGATGCTTGCAATAAGATAAACAGGGGAACTAGGGGGGACTATCAAGAACTATGGAAGGAGAACAAATAACCTGAGATTGAATTTTATTTCAATAAAAATAAGTAATACAACATCAAAACTCTAAATGTGTTTCGACCTACAAGTCTCATTAGCGGAGTGAGTTTCAAAGAGTTACAAGCTCTCTTTATAAATACCTAACTCTAGGAGGAGCTAAAGAGTAATTCATGTGGGATAAAAAAACCCCAGCATTAATACAAACCATAGGTTTATAGACAAATATGGTGAAAATAAAAGAATTCCCAAGCTCAACCCCCCCCAACAAAAAAAAAAAAAACAACACCCACCCAAAAAAGAGAAGAAACGCATTTTAAAATGTGAAAATACAAGGTGGGAAAAGTTCCTTAAACAATTTTATTTTCACATAGATAATTTTGAAGAGGTTTTTGGTTCCTCCAATAAATTATGCCTTGAGTAATGTGCTTGAGCTCTCTATAAATAATAGTTGTCCAGCTTCAAAATAAGAATTGTTTTTATTTTGGATCCATGTCTATGTGCTACTCACTCCAAAAATTTGGCCAAAAGTGAAGGCCTGCCATCAAATTCAACTTTCTCGAACAAAGGTAAAAGAAAATTAATTTGATATCCCCTAGCTCTGAGTCTATTAAAAATTTTATTTTTAACAGATATAAATCCACCCTTGGAGCTTTCTCTAACCAAAAATATATTGAGTACACTCATGATGAAGGTCATTTTTTGATGAACTAGATGATGGGAGGAAGTAGGGATGTATTGATAGACATTCATAGACTTCTAAAATAATTTGGTGCAAAGATTTCCATCCTAAGAAAAATCAAGCCCCTTGAAAAATACAGTATCTAGAACTGTTACTTCACAATAAAAAATAAAGGAAGTAATTTTAATGCTTTCATAGAAGGAACCATAGGCAACAAGAAAACTAATAAGATCCTCCTTAGGGCCATGCCAAACTCCAATGGCATCATAAATGTATCTTTTATAAAATAAAATATTTTCCACAACAACATTATTAAATACTTATTCCTCTAGATGACATAGAAATAAAAAAGCATAAACCACAACAAAATTACTTTCCATGGTTGTTCCTATTATATGCTTGTATGTTTTCCATTGAATTCCAAGGTGTTTTGTGTTAACACTATCTATGCAAGCCTTACCATAAAGTTTGTCTTGGTGGGATCAAATTCGTTCCTCAAAAACTGGCAAAGGATTGCCAATCCTTGAGAGGTGAGGATGCTGGGATAGAGGCTATCAACATCAAAAGAGAAAAGAATAATTTCTTTAGGAAAGGTACGACCATGCAAATATTTAATTAGATATATGGAATCCAAGAGATAATTTATTTGCTTCAAAAAAATTGGCAAGAGCAAATTACAAAGCCATTTGGAGGGAGTTTCGAGCATGAAACCACAATAGGAACATATGGGTCTACCAGAAAGCCTGGGCTTGTGGATTTTGGGGAGAAATTAAAAAATACACACTCTGGAAGAGGATGGTGTTACCTGGAGTATAAATTGCATGTTGTTTTTTGAAAGCATAGTCCTCCTAAAAGCCTAGTCAAGCAAGTCTTGGAACTAATAAAAATTATCCTACCATGGGACTCTATTCACTTCAGAGTAAACATTTTGATCTAAAATATGGAAAAATCCTTCTAAAATGTACCAGTCCATAGATAAAACACAAACACCCAAAATGTGCATGCAAATTATTGTAGGTTTATTTTCAAATAATATTATCACTATAGGATATACTGGTAAATTTCAATAGATATTGAGTTATAATTTTCTTCCTATGGATTGATTTAAAGATAAATCCTTAGAATTATCCCTCGTAATAGAATTTAGGGAGGACCTCAGAGAAAAGATCCTTATTGCTCAAAGATAAGGTAATCATTGGTAATTTTAATAGGTCTTTTTCAACAACTTCGACTACAAGAAAATGGATTGATTGGAAATGGAAATCTCTAGAACCGGGTCTATCCTTTCTTCACAAATATTTCTTCCTAGAAATTTTCTATTTGAAAGAGCTTGGTTTATTGGAAGAGCAAGATTCTTCCTTACCTATTGGTATGAAGGCTTTACACTTGAAAATGTAAATCTTCCCTAATACCAATTTGAGTGAAGATGTATGGGTTTCCCATTGAATTCTTGGAAATGGATACCTTCAAGGCAATATGCAACAATTGAAAAAATTCTCAAATATTTTTGAAACTACAAAAGATAAATTTTAAATTATTTATGCTTAGATATTGGTCATAATTGATAGTAGTAAACCTTTACCAAAATAAACCATTATTAAATATGGGGTAGGTTGTGGACCCAAACCATAGATTATGAAAACATATCTTTGAGATGTACAAGATGTCATTAGGGGTACTCTATGTATAAAGACAATTTCATTGGAGGCTATATTCCAAGTGTTGGAGTTTCCATGGAGGGAAAATATCCTATGGTTACAAATGTGTGTAAATATTTTGGTATGCTTCCTTGTGTATTGTTTTGCTTATTCAATTCTGACAGGTGAAAAACAAACTACTATTTGTTTTACATAGTACTACCAAAATCAATATTGGTTCCTCATAGAGTTAGCTAATGCTAAAGAGGAATAAGATATGGATCAAAGGAAGACAATGAATGATGGGGTGATTGTACCCCAACTTGAAGTTGGAAGTTTTGTCATTAGAATAGATAGCAAAAGGATTTTTATGAAATAAAAACACCTTACCAATTGGTCACATGATCATATAAATGGGGACCAACAGATACAAACTTTGAAAGTACACAAATATGCTAAGGATAAGGGCGTAAGGTGGTGCACCTACTATAATAGTGAGCATAGTCAGTTATGGCAAATGGGTCTTTGCATAGAGTCTTGGCTTACAATGGGTAATGGAATCAAAGGATCCATTCACTACAACTGAGTAAGCTCACTCTTGCATTGGGTGCATCACTTTATATCATTTTCCTTGACATCTTTATGTATATACACAGTCTGTATATGTTATTGGTCACCATGTATATGATTATGTGATCAACTGCTAAGGTATTTTGATTTTCCTCTTGACCTTTGGCTTTGAGCACAACAAGTAAGCATCCTTTTGATATAAATTGGAATGATAGAGCTTCCAACTTCAACCTTGGAAACAATCACCCCATAACTCATAGTTTCACTTTGATCCACCTCTTCTTCCTCTTTAGCATTAGCTAAACTATTAGAAATTGCTTTTCATTTTAGTAGTACTATGTAAAACAAACAACATTTTATTTTTCAACAATCATAGAATAGAATAAGAAAAATAATACACAAGGAAGCACACCAAAATATTTATACATAAGCTTGTGACCAAAGGATCCTAACCCTCAATGGAAAATTCAATGTTGAGAATATAGCCTCCAATGACATCATTTGTATACACGGATAAGTCATTAATAGAATACAAGATCTCCTTAGGTATCATGTCAATGCATTCTATGCTAGTAAATTTTTACCTTTCAAAAATAGAGTGAGAATCGAGAATCATTTATATTAAAATCCATGTTTGAAATATTTTGGTCCCTTTCTCAATACAAACCTTCTAAATGAGTTCAATATTGGAAAAATCTAGAGAAGTGGGTCTATCCTTTCTTCCCAAAGGTTTCCTCCTAGCCATTTTCTATTCAAAGGAGGAAATAAATATAATCTTGAAAGGGGGTCCTTGGTTTATGGGAATGGGAGGGCTCTTCCTTACTTGTTAGTATGAAGGCTTTACACTTGAAATTGTAAATCTTTCCTAGTACCAATCTAGGTCAACATGTATGGGTTACCCATTGAATTCTAGGAAATTGATACCTTCAAGGCAATAGGCAACAATTGATAAATTTCTTAGAGATATTGAAAACTACAAAAGACAAATTCCTAATTATTTATGCTCGGATATTGGTCATGATTGATACTAGTAAATCTTTACCAAAATCAGCCATTCTTAAATATAGGGATAAGTTGTGGATACAAACCATAGATAATGAAAACATATATTTTAAATGTAGAAGATGTCATGAGGGGTATTCTGTGTATACATATGATGTCATTGTATGCTATATTTGAAGCGTTAATGTTTCCTTGGAGGACCAGGATATCCTAGTTAATGTATTTATAAATATTTTGGTATGTTTCTTGGTATATTTTTTTTCTTATTCTATTCTATGTCTATTAAAAAATAAGCTGTTATTTGTTTTACATAGTACTACCAAAATAAAAATTAGTTCCTCACAGAGTTGGCTAATGTTAAAGAGAAATAAGTGGTGGATCAAAGAAAGACTCTGAATGATGGGGTGATTGTAGCCCAAGTTGAAGTTGGAAGCTCTATCATTCCATAGCAAAATGATGCGTACCCATCGCACTTGAAGCCAAAGGTTAATAGGGAAATAAAAACACCTTAATAGTTGGTCAAATTATCATATAGATGGTGACAAAAATTAGATACACTATAAATGTACATGAAGAGGTCAAGGAAAAGGGTGTAATGTGATGCATGTTAGCTTTTTATGGGAGGTAGTATGACCACAAGATGTAAAATAACTAATCTTATATGAATGTAAACTAATGGCACAATAATATGTAGGAAAGTAATAAGATGAACATCTACAAATAACTCAAAAATATAACATTAATGAAAGTGATGAAAATAGTACAATGCTATATAATGGAGGAAATGAACACTATTTCTAGATTTATTCGAGGAGAGGATTAATTGCTTCAATTGATCTTTTCCATAAGCTGTAGTTTTTGAGCGGCAAGGACGACAGGGACTGCTGTAGGATACTTTCCCTACATCCTTTCAACATTATTTCACCTTTTTCCATCGTTAAAAAACCACAAAAATTCAAATGGAGTAAATTCCATTTTCATTTCGAAGATCTTCGGAATAACTAGTTGTAGGTGCTTTTCAGGTTATTTTGGCTGCTTCCTTCAGGTAGATCATCTATTTCAGCTCTTAGGAAGTGGTTGTGATCGCCTTAAATCTTCTAAATGTGTAAATTCCATGTTTTCCTTCATAGTGATAGGTGGCTAAAATTTGTATGGACTGTCACCTATTTTTCCAGCTATAAAAACATTCCCAACTACCCTTTTGGAGTGCTCATAACTTGTGCCTCATAACTCCAATGTATACCAAATTGTATCTGCATGTTCTTAGTTGTATGAAATACACTTGGTTCGATTTTAAACTCTTAAATCTTTAGGATTTTCTCCTAGCATCGATGTTAATTTTGCCTTTAACACAGATTTTCACCAGAATTTCTAGTTGTCAAAAAGTGTGAAACTACCATTTTGCAGGCCCCATAACTTCCATATTACATGTCCATATGCCCTCAAATTTAGTTCATGTGTTCTCTCTACTATTAAGTATAATTTTTATGAATTTGGTACCTCAACTCACTTTGGATAATTCTCAATATATCCACCAATGTTCCCCTTAATGCAGATTTGCACCATTTAACAACTCTAGAAAAAACTAAGGCATGGACATGATGTAACCTTCATAACTTTTTATCTACAACTTAGATTGGCTTGCTTCAAAAATAAAAGTTGTAGTTCTTTATGAGAGGAATCTTTACATGCCATCAGAATGTAATTTTACTATAGTATGATACCATAATGTACATGATACTCATTTTTGATCATTTACAAGTATACCCAGATTGTGTTGACAACAATGATAAAATATCATAAGGCCTCCTTTACTCAACATACAACATTTGGCTAATTGAAATACATATTTTATTTTCTATTTAATCAAGCAAAAATAATCACAAAATATTGAAAATAGTCAAAAATAGAGATATAGTGTTCCTAACATAAAATCATGCAAACACTTAACAAATATATATTCTAATCGACTATTTGACAATTAACTTTGTCATGTTTAGTAATATGGCAGTCAAACATAGTGTAAAAATGAGGTATTTTTAGGCCTCATCATCCCCCCCAGCTTGAACTAATGCATGCCCTCATGCATCCTAGTAGGCCATAGTAATATGCTAGTTTTATCCTTGTGAAAAACATCCTTTTCCACCTGCTACTTGAGAAATTTCTCCTTTCTACACTATACCAAGCATTTTACAATTTAAGCACATGTATTTCACTTGCAATTGTTTCAATTTTTGTAGTTGCAATTTTTATTTTCTTCCTTTTTTTTATTCTTGTCTTTTTTCTCTTGTATATATTTTTTCATTTTCAACTTGCAACTCTTTAACTTCTGCACTTTCATCCTTCAATATTTGCAATTTTTGTTGTTTTGCACCTTTGAAACAAAATTGACAAAAAATCAATTTTGAACCTTTTTGAGCGATGCACTTACTTATGGTGGAATGATTTTGAGCTTTAGGAACCCCAATATTTGATGTACCCTACTCTTTTTGCTATTTTGCAACATTTTAAAGAATTCTAGTACAATTTCTACTTATTCTGAAGATATTTAGTTCATTTCGAAGATAGCCTATTTATTCTAAAGATATCCCTGTTTTATTCTGAATATTCATCCAAAAATGTAGAAACGACCTCCTATGCAAAAGTTAGCTACATATTCTATTTTGGACCCATCTCTAGGGTATGTAAGCCTTTCATAACATGAAAAATCTCATCTCTATCCTTTTGTTTAGATGTTATTCATTACTATTTTATTGCAGCAACAATAAAATAGAATATTCAGATGCTCCCATGCAACTAAGGGTAGAAAGGGGTGTTTCTTGACATCTTAAACATGTTCCATTTTCAACTTGCCGATATTATATGAATAGTTTATGCCAAATACCGATTATCATACATTAAATGCTAAATGCTTACTATGACTTAAATGCAATAAATGCATACCTTACTATCCTAAAAATTAATCATGCACCTTACAAGTTGCTTCTGATGGTTGTTAGCAAGCTATCAAAACATAAATATACACGTGCAGTGTGAGATTTATACCATGGTGGAACAATGATGGATGGATCAACAAGGCAATGCAAGCTGGAAAACTAGTTTTCATGCAAGCCAACTCAGCAATGCCTCAAAGAGGTTTTCACTATTGAATTATTCATCTTTTTTCATCAGAAGAGATTGCCATTTCTAGTTTTCAACCAACTTATGTCATTTTTTTCAAGTGCCTTAATAAAATAGAATGTCTCTCATGAGGCTACAATGAGAGAGAATATATCTCACTCTTATTTGGATAAGAACAATCCTTATTCTGCAAAAAAATATCAATCTCTGTATGAAAACACCTTTTTCTGTTAAAATTTGTCTCCAAGAGTGGGTCTATACTTTCTTTCCAAAAATTTCTTCCTAACTATTTTCTATTCAAAGGAGTAAAGAGATAGAATCCTGATAGGGGATCCTTGGTTATGGGAAGAGCAGGACTCTTCCTTAACTATTGGTATGAATACTTTAGACCAAAATATGTAAATATTTCCTTGTACCAGTCTAGGTCAAGATGTATAAGTTACCCATTGAATTCTGGGAAATGGATACCCTTAAGAAAATAGGCAACACTTGAAAAAATTCTTAGAGATTTTAGAAACTACTAAAGGTAGATTCTTAGTTATTTATGCTTGGATATTGGTCATGATTGACATCAGTAAACCTTTACCAAAATTAACCATTCTTAAATATGTGGGTAATTTTGTGGACCAAAACCATAGTTTATGAAAACATATAATTTATCATGAGGTACGACATATTAAGAGATTGTGCCCTAAGAAGAGTCCAACATAAACATATTTAGAAAACCATAAGATAAAATTATAAATGGATATGTTTGATGATGGGTTTCAACTTCCAAAAAATAGGTCCAAACATATGAAAGTAAATAAACAATGGAGACCGGTAATGAAGGCTATTGGAAGAAATACCAATTCTTTTGAGGCTTCATCCTATGAAAAAAAGCAAATTAGAGCTGATCAAAATATTAATAAGGAATTGTCTATTCAATATTTTCCTTATTTACAGATGAAAATTCCTACTAAAGCTAAATAATCCTCATTAAATTTTGAAGACTCTCTTGAAGTACCATGAATTATTTATAAGAAGAAAAATGGTAGATAAAATGGAGTGTTTGGTAGAAGCAGAGAGTAGAGACCAAAAAATTGAATAGAATCAATTAGCACACTTAAAACAACAAAATTAATCTGCAATGAAACATATGTGAATTGCTCACCAAGGTATATAAATACATATAGTTAGAGGTTGTATATATAGATTTATGCCATAATAATTAGAACCACCTAATAGGCCTTATTAACACATAAACCATCTCAATTGGTTGGGTGTATTCAATACAGGCTTGACCTCAATAACTAAACCGTCTCAATTGGTTGGGTGCATTCGATACAAACCTGACTTTAGATATGTGCACATAGGAGTAAAATAGTGTATGTAGATAACTAACATGAATTAATATTATAATATAATAATATAACACCCCCCTTAATATTTACTTCATTTATTTCTAAACTAAGTTCAATTCTAAAGTAATAAAATTTTTGAATGTTGAGGGGCTTGGTGAATATATCAACCAATTGCTCATTTGTTGGCTTATAGATCAGATCTACTTATCTATTCTAAGTTTACTCCCTAATATAATGATGGTGTACTTAAATATGTTTGTTGCAAGCATGGAACACTTGATTCTTTGAAATCTTCAAGAAAATTTGGTTATCACAATAGAATGTGGTTGGTTTTACTTGTTGAAGACCAAGATCACACATGAATTATCAAGGCCATATGGCTTCGTTAATTTCTTCCAGTTGATTTTGATCCAATTCTAATTTTCTCAACTATGTCTTCTACAACTGCTTTGTACTCTACTTATGTGGATGAGAGTGCAAGTATGGGTTGTTTCTTACTACTCCATGAGAGTGATGTTTAACCAATATGGAAGTAGATTCCTGATGTGGATTTTATGTTTTCTAGACAACCAATCCAATCAGAGTCCAAGTATCCTTCAAGTTTGAAGTTTGCATTGTGCACAAACTTTAAGACATGTTTTAGAGTGCCTTGTAATTATCTTAGAACTCTCTTTCTCACCTTCCAATGACTTTATTTATGATAATTCATGAACCTAGATAAAATACCTATTGAATACAATAAATCTGGTGTAGTTGTAGTCAAATAGATTAGACTACCAACTAGTTATCTAAATAATATGCTATCTACAGTTTTTCCTTCCTCATGAGCAACCAATTTTGTGCTAGCTTCCATGGGAGTTGGAGCTTATTTACAATATTACATTTTCCTTGGCATACTTAGCTTGAGAAATAAAAATTTCTCCAGCCTTCTACCAAACTTCCAATCCAAGACAATAATGGAGTATGCCTGAATATATCATCTCAAAGTTCTTGATATTTTTAATCTCTTCTTCATCAGCACCTGTAATTATTAAGTCATACACATAAAATATTACAAGAGAGGTGATAATACCACATTGAACCTTCAAGTTGAGATTCGAATCAACAAAATACTTCTGGTATCTAGTTTGGAGTAGGTACTTGTAAATCTTAGCATACCAAGCTCTAGTAGCTTGTTTTAAGCTAGAAATTGCCTTCTTGAGATGGCATACAAGCTACCCTTTACCTTCTTCTACATAACCATGTGGTTGGTCCATGTACACTTATTCAATTAGATCTCCATTTAGAAAAGCATTCTTTACATCAAGCTGATGTAGTTTCCATTTGTATTGAGCTGCTAAGGCAAGAATAACTCTGATGGTGATCATCTTGGCTACTGGTGCAAATGTCTCCTCATAATCTATGCCATGAGTTTGACTAAAACCTTTGACTGCCAATCTTACCTTATGCTTTCCAACAGTACCATATGATTTGAATTTGGTCTTGAAGACCCATTTATAGATAATGGTTTATTTACCAAGAGGTAGTTAACAATATTTCATGTCTTGTTTTTCTTGATGGCTGCCATCTCAAAATCCATTGTAACTATCCATTTCTGATGTTGGAAGGCTTATTCATATGTGGAGGGATCATAGACATTCAACACTTGTGACATAAGTGCATAATTTATTGGATCTATTATTATCTTGGGCTTTCTTTTACACTCTACATCTGTAAACTATGCTTTAGTTACAATTTTAAGATACCATTTGGGAAGTTTATTTGAAGTTGAAGAGGATTAATGAGAAACTTCTTCTTATGCTTCACTATCACTTGTCAAGGTACTTTAAGGATCACTACATGTGGGTGTTTTGGATTCTAATTGTTCTCTAGCTACTCTATGTTGAAGAAGTTCCAACTCCTTAACACAAAAGTTTTTAATGCCTTCATAAAATATTACATCCCTAAATACATGAATCTTTTTGGTTTTGATCTCATAGATTCTATATGCTTTACTTACATCACTGTAACCAATAAATATACATCTGCACCTAATTTTTACCTTTTTTCTTTTGGAATATGCATATAGGTAGTACAACTGTAAAGTCCATATTTTTGCTAGTTTGAAAATGTAAGACGAAACCCTAAATAGTTCCATAGTTTCCTTGGTTTTTTTGCCCACACAATTGAAAATTATGGATTTTTCTCTCTAATGTTTCCAAGTGACTACTAGCTAAGTTAGTAGATCATGTTTGAACATTGAGCGCTCACAGAAGAACGCTATTTTAATATTTAATAATTAAAATATTACTTATTATAATAATTAAAAATATTAAATACCTCTTTAATATTATATTAATAAAAAAATATATTAATATATAATTACTCATCCTAATTATCTCACCAAAATTATGTTAGCTTCTGACATATACCTTTGAATTTGCTTATGATTGAATAGGATTCCAAACACAAAATCGATAACATCTACGAAGATATGCTTGTGAGTTTGTGACCAACAATGGAAAACAAAGAAAATGTGCTTCCTGGTGGGGTCGTCATTCACACTGTTGTTGGTTTAGAAAATTATGAAGATGAACAAAACATGAATGATCCAAGAGGTATCATGGATCATGTTATGGTCGATATTCCATTTGGCACCAAAGTGAGTTATCCTGCAATCAACATTGCTATCGATTCTTCCATTGGAAGCAGCAAAGATCCATCCAGATATATCAGGTATTTTTGGTTAACATTATAATTTATTTAACTATTTTTGGCATCGAACTGAGTTATCCGATAATCGATAACTCACTTGATTTCTTCCAATTGATGAATCGATTGCAACATTGATTGCAGTATAACTCACTTTGGTGCCAAGTGAAGTATCTACCATAACATTATCAATGATACCTCCTGGATCATTCATATTTTTTTCATCTCCATAATATTCTAAACCAAAAACAGTGTGAACGATGACCACATCAGGAAGCACATGTTCTCTATTTTCCATTATTGGTCACAAACTAACAAACTGATATTTACTTACATTGTCGATTTTGTGTTTGGAATCCTATTCAATTGCGAGCAAATTCAAAGGTATATGTCCTAAGCCAACATACTTATGGTGAGATAATTAGGATGATGATGCAGGAGCATCCGGTGACAGTATGGGCAATCTTGCATCCTTCAAAATTTTCTTTAAGTACTTGTATTTTGAATTATTTTAGTTCTTTCCCAGGGGGGAAGCTTTGCAAAGCAGAAGGGAAAGTTTGTAAAGCTTGGACAAAGGTTGGGTTGGGGTCGCGAAATTGCGACATGTCATGATTTCACGACATGTCGCGAAATCACGACCTCAAAGGCTTCAGCGTGGGCGGGGCCAGTTTTGTCGCGATATCGCGACAATAGTTTGCAGCATTGACAGAAGGGCTTTTCTATCACAATATCGCGACGTCACGATATCACGACGATTTTAAAAGAGCAAGGCACGGAGGTGGCTGGGTCGCGATATCGTGACGTCGCGGTATCGTAACGTCGCGATATCATGACGATTTTAAAAGAGCAAGGCGTGGAGGTGGCTGGGTCGCGATATCGCGACGATTTTAAAAGAGCAGGGCACGGAGGTGGCTGGGTCGCGATATCGCGATGTCGCGATATCGCGACGGTTTATTTGGACAGAGGCAAGACAGTAGTTGGGTCGCGATATCGCGGCCAAGAAGAAAGCAGACCAAAATGAGCAAGCGGACGGCCAGGCAAGGCCAATTTTTGACACGTGGCCAGCCACGTGTGTTAAGACAGTTGTGAGGGCACGTGTATTGAATATTGTGCAATAAGAAGAGGGCAAAGCCGAATTTAACACGCGGTTAGCTACGTGTATCAAGATAAATATGAAGGCCACGTATCATAAAATAAAGTTGACAGCCGCGTGCATTAAACGGGGTTAACCACCTTATGGAAGTATTTCGACAAAACAGCTGTTGCAGGGCATGGACAGTATGGAGGAGACAGCAGTGCAGAGTACAGTCTGAACAAAGCGGTCGATGCAGGTTAAGGGAGGCCATAAATGCAAGCGTCTTGGTGGATCGGGCAGTTGCCCATTAATGGCGAAGAATTTGAAATCTCGGGGGGAAAGGAAATTTGAATTTTGTTTTAGGTGGGAGGCATTAATTGCCTAGAGGATCGAGGCCTCGATAAAAACTCAGATTTTTGTTTTAGTCGGGATGGTGGACCGGAGAAAGGGGGAGAAGAAGCACAGTAGGGAGACCGAAGCCGAGCTCGGCCATTGTAAAGCCTGTGGGCTGCTTCATTTCATTGAGATGCATGTAACTATTTTCAGCAGATTTTAATGAGAAATTTCAATTTATGAAGGTGTTTCTTCCGGTCCCCCGTCGGATGAGTAATTATAGATTTATATATATATATATATATATATATATATATATATATATATATATATATATTATATATATATATTTATTAATATAATATTAAAGAGGTATTTAATATTTTAAATTATTATAATAAGTAATTTATTAATTATTGAATATTAAAATAAAATTCTCAACACCGACCTTTTAAATGAGTTCAAGTTTGGTAGGTGTTAGAGAAGTGCACCGAAGAAGAGTTATATTATTAAATAAAAGCTTGGCAAGTTCTATACCGTAAAAGCCATGACCTTTCCAAAGAGCAACGAAGGGTTTCATGATCTTCTCAATGTTATACAAGAGAATTCCAAGGTGTCTTAGCACGACTTTGATGAGCAAACGTTTCAACTGAAATATATTTTTAGGAAAATTGGAAGAAGAGAGCCTTCTAAGCTCAAGTTCAAGATTATTGGATTTTGCATTAGAAATTTTGCGAGATATACCCCCTCAATTCCCTAGTTTGTTAATAATTGAAGCTTTAGTTCCAGTATACTTTCTATATTAAAAGTAGTAAGAAAGGGGAGGTCATTGTTACCTTTGTAATCTGGTAGTGTGTGCAACCATGCTCCTTCAACTCGTCACAGACTTTCTCCACTTTTTTGGGCCTCTCCAACCATGGGACACCTTTCATCATCCATGCAATGTTAGTAAAAGAGAAGTTCAATTTCGTGGCAACAAACACTGCAAATAGATTTGCTGATGATTATTGGTATCACTTACACAAGTATTAATCTTACCTTCGGTTAGGGTTGAGAATGCTTTGAAAAAATAGGGAACATAAGTATTAATCTCACCCTCAACTAGGGTTAAGAATATTTTGGAAAAATAGAAAGGTAAAAATAGGAATTTGATGGAGCTTAGAAGAAGTCCATTTACTTTTTATAAATATAAATCCTCATGTTTGGATATTAACATAATTAGATATAAAGAAAAATTATTTATTGGTGAGAGTGGAACATTCTAGGGTAAAATAGTAAATATCTTATAAAATAAATGAAACATATCTTACTTTGATTTAAAAATAGAATGATGTAGAATTTTCTTATCCATTTAGGCCATTAAACCTATGTAATATGGATATAAGATAATCTTCAATGTGAGGGAAATTGGTTAAGACCACTATTAGATAAAATTATTTTAGAAGAGCAAGGAGGATTTATGAAGACAAATTCTAGACAAGATCATAGTAGTTCACGGAGTAATGCACTTAGTAGCTTCAACAAAAAAGAGAATATTGATCTTAAAACTTGATATGAGTAAAGCCTATGATAAGGTTAAATGATATTTTCCTTTTTTTTTTTAATTAGAAATGTTTGTATTTGGAAAGAAATAGGTCAAATGGATTAAGCCTTCCCTATAGTATCATATTTGGTGTTGGTCAATGGGCTAATAATATAATCATTTAAAGGCGAGATGGGTCTTAGACAAGAAGATCTTTTATCACCATATTTGGTCATTATTATGGTAAACTTATTAAGAAGTAACTTGAAGTAAACATGCAAAGATGGGCTAAAAAGTAGACTTAAGGCTAGTAATAACATTGACAAGATCACCCATCAAAAATTTGTAGATGATATAGCTCTTTTTATCAGGTCTGAGATAAACAATACCAGAGCTTTGGATAAATTATCAAAGGAATGTGAAAGAGTGTCAAGGCAAAAATTTAAGAATACAAAATCCAAATTTACCTCCTAAACACTCCAACTAGAATCAAAGTTGGGATATGTAGGTTACTTCAAATTGATGAGGTAACTATACGAGCAACATATCTAGGTATGTCCTTATTTGAGGGGAGAATGAGGATAGAATTGATAAATCTAGTTATAAGTAAAGTTTTGAATAAACTATCGACATGGAAAGGTAGATGTTTAACATTAGCAAGTAATTAAGTCCATATTACAAGCCTTTTCAATATATTATATATCTTTCTATACAATGCCAAAATAAATAGAAAAAAATAGTCTATATTATGTAGTCAATCATTTTGTGTTCAGGATTACATGATAAAAGCAAATTTCCTTGGGTAAAATGGAGCAAGGTGTGTGATGAAAAAACAAGGGAGGTCTTGATTTAATATTTCTTACAAATGCAAACTTAGCTCTTAGAGAGAAAGTAATTTGAAGTTTGTACAAAGAGAGTCAAAGAAAATAGGTAAGAATTATTCTAAGTATGTACATTTATAAAAATTAATTGATCTAGTGATTAAAAGTCTAATATGGGTGATAAGAACTAGATTTTTTTTGTTTAGATGGATACTTGGTGTGATAAAAAACCATTCAATCTAAGATCCAATTTGAAACCATTGACAAGATTAATTCAAGGAAAATATGGTGATATAGTTTCAAATATTATGTACAAAGATCAAGAAGGAAGATACAAATGAAAAGAACATTATTTTACAAGTATACAAGACATTGATGTTAGGATACAGTTGAGCAGAAAGCTAAAAATGATTATTTCAAGGGGAGCTGAGCATAAGTTGATTAAATAGTTGAATAGTTCAGGAGAATACATAATAAGAAGCAAATATAATGTAAAGCACCAATAAAATAAGAATATCACAAGAATATGGAGATATATTTGGGATAGGCCGGGTATTCCTAAAGTTAAAATATTTTTTCAACTAGTAGGTCATAGAAGAATTTTATCCTAGGATAACCTTACAAAGAAGGGGATTTTCATGGCCCCTCACAATGTATTCTATGTAAAAAGGAGGAGAATATAGACCATATCTTGGGACACTACTCAATAGTCTAGAAACTATGGTAATGGATTATTAATATGTTTCATAAATGCATCGTGGTGAATGGCAGAATTGAAGAATGGTTAAAGCAATGTCATAACACATTTAAAAGTGAGGTTTTACAAACACCCTAATATATATCAAAGGATACAATACTTTGGACTATATGGCTAGAAATGAATAAAACAATATTTAAAGGAAGATACAGTAGTTTAGAAGTACTGGAAATAAAGATTTGTTTAGCCATAAAGGAGACTAAATCAACCCTATCAACTCACTCAATCCCTAATTTGGAAGTAGAGACCCTTGATAGATGGATTCAAGTCATCAAATAGAATTATGATGTAGAGTACAAGAAAAACAAAATGAAGGTAAAGAATATAAAGTGAAAACCACCAGAAATGGAATTGATTTAAAAAATATTGATGAAGCATCTAAAGGAAATCTAGGACCAAGAGGAAGAAGAATAATTAGAAATAATAGAGGAGAGATTTTATCTCATTACACTTTCAGTAGTGGATTTAAGACAAATAATAAAGCTAAATCTTAGGCAACTTTGGAAGAATTAAAAATATGTAAACAAATGGAATGGAACAAAGCATGGATGGAAGATGATTTCCTAATAGTAATAAAAGCAATTTTGAGGAAGCAAAGGTTCCATGAAATATACAAGAGATAATTGTAGAAATACAAGATCTTCTTACAGAGTTTGAAGAAATAAGGTTTACACATACGTTAATGTGTATATTGGCCAGTCAATAGAGGGGTTTTCATTTAGGATCATGAAGTTAAATTTAATTTTCTATGGTTAGTTAAATTTTATTTTCTATGGTTAGAGGAAGTCATAAGTTTAACGAAAGGTGACAAGAAAATGTTGACTACCTAAATCAATAATGATTAAAATTTATTTTAATGTTTTCCATTGGTAATATTTGCTTTATTTTATAACATTAATATGTTTTCATATAAACTATTTATTAAAATTATTATGGTTGCACTTATGCTTCATGAAGGAAACTAGCAATCCAAATATGTTAAAGTAGACTATGATAGTGTAGAATTTTAGAAATATTATTTTACTAAGATGCAATGCATAGGCATTAGAGATAGAGATTTTGTTAGGAGGGAAAACTTAAGGGATTATTTTATTGATAAAAATGAGTTACATATATAGGCAGAAGGCCTATATTCAACACATGACACTTGTCAAGAGAAACTGACAAGTGTCAAGGTGAAGGCATAGTGCACTTTAACTCTAACATTCCCCCTTAAAGTGCACTATCCTAACTAAAGAAGAAACAAAACAAGTCAACATTAGGTAACATTCCCCCTTAATGTTGACTTCTCTAAAAGTAACTTATCATCCTCTTTTTGGTCTAGGCTCGTGCTCTTTGTGCTTGGCTCTCCAACTGTGAATAATGCTAGATTCACTATGTATACATCTTGGTCTGTTGCCTCAGGGTCAGCCACTTCCACGGGTCTGTTGCCACTGGGTCAGCCGTCTATGTGCCTCAGGGTCATCATGGGTGCCTCAGGGTCAGCCACATCTGGGTCTGTTGCCTCTACAGGTCATCCTCAGAGGATGTTGCCACTCGTAGGTCACTAACTAGATTCACCATGAGTATGAAATCCCTCCTCATGGTGAACTCAATCTAGAAGGTGTCGATCTCTGCAAAAAAATGCACCTAATGAAAGGAAAAACGAGCCATATAAGAGTTTCGGTCTCTGCCGAAAATGCACTCAATACAATAAAATGAGCCATAGATCAAAATAGGAGGAGAGAAGAAGAAAAGAAGAGAATCTTCTGAAGTGTCTTCGTCTGTAGTCTTTAGAAGTAGATCCAAAAAAAACTCGAATAGATTCTAGGGTGTCTATGCATGTAGTCCCTAGTATAAGTGTCCTTATGGTGACCATGTCATCCCACCGAAATGCATGGGTAACCAGCCACTGCATTCGCCAAGTGTATAGAAAAGGTCACTAGGTACAAGGATCACATATAAAATTACCTTGGGAGTGTCGGGTACAACCGAAAGTGCACTCCAAGGTAGAAAAATTTTGAGGCTAAAAAAGTCAATTGAAACAACCTCAGAATTACAATTGGACACCACCATTGTGTCCGTTTTGGAAAAACGTTTCCAACGACTATAAATACCCCTAAATTTCACCATCAAAGGGGCCTTCATCATTTGGAAAAATAACATCATGCCTATCTAGGCAGCAAATAAACCTCAAGAATAAAAAATTCCTGGCATCGCACTCTGGCGGCATAGAAACAGTCTCAATTTTCCTCGCAGGGGAATTACACGGGCTTTCACTTTCACTTCCACTGATTTAAATAATTAACCCCCATGCAATTTAAAAATGATCCTTTTTAGCAATGGCCCCCACATTTTTAATCCCCACATGCTTTTAACAGCCACTTAACAAATTAGTACTGACAGGTGTACGTCTGCATTTTGTTAGACTAAAACACATCTTCCCTAAACCAATTATGATGCCCAGAATTATAGTTTATGGGAAATAAAAATAAATTCCAACGGTTTCTGTAAAATGACCAGTTTGAACTCCACGATCCCCAATAAATATTTGGGATTAAACAAGCACTCACAGATCAAAGTGCCATTCAAGGCAGCTCACTGCAAGGCATAGTAACCACCGGGGATTGAGACAGAACATCCTTCCCCTACCACTAATCTCTCGAATTTATCCAAATCGCCATAATTCGAGGCCGTGCTCATCCTGCCCCTCCGTCACCACTTCGATTTCCGACGCCATTGCCCGCGCTGCAGCAGCCCTGGCCAGAACTGCTCCTATGGCTTCGTCGCAGTCACCGTCGACAAACAGCAGCCACCAAAGCTGCCATGTCGAAGAACGACGACACCACCAACGTCGCCTGTGGACTTCACCGCTCGAACCTGACAGTCTCCATCTCCACGTTCGCCACCTATAACACAGCGCCATTAAAAAAAAAAAAATTCTGACAATCCTGCGGACTTCACCACTCGAACCCGGCAATTTCCATCTCCAACAGTCTATGGATTCATTTGCCCTACACCAACTGACGCCGACGAGTTTGTTCTCTCGGACATGCCCCAGGTTTGGCTGCATCGATCTCAGCTCGCCGCGAACTTTCAACAGGCCACGAGATCGGATCCAGGAGGGCTGTACAATAGAAATCCCCATGGCGGGTCAATTCCAATCTACTTATACAACTCATGGTGTGTAAGCGGCAGCTCCACCACCTCACGGATCTCCTGCTTCTGGATGTCGCAACCCCCGATGTCGTTGTACTGAACATCAGGCTTCTCTGACTGCGATAGCAACGAAATAGATGAATCTGCACGGGAAGGCAAGCCACACCAACGGCATGCCCAACTCACAATTTTCTATGGAGGAACGGTCAATGTTTACAATGTTTCTACCGACATGGCAAACGCCATAATGGTTCTCGTTGACAGCGGTGGAAAAACCAGAAGCCGGGGCTCCCTACGACCCTTATTGCCATAACTAATCTCCTCCTCGATAGGGAGTCAACTATTATGATATGAAATTTTGGAAAGTAGTTTCAGAGGCGGGTAATATCATTGACTTGGGAAGCTCTCCTATGCTGATGACATTTTGAAAGAAAAAATAATTACTTCCATGCTTCTGTTATTGCTCGATGGCTGCCACCATCTAATGCAACTAAAGTGCACTCTCAAAGACGCGAAGAAAATGCATGTTCGTCGACAAATGGCCTTTGGTCCTGCATTTGACGCCTCCACCTTCAGTCAAACTCACCATGCGCCTTATCCTCCATGATCATCGAACAACACCATGTTGGTGCTATCTTTGCTGTATTGCATCAAATATGCAATAGTATTGTCGCACTAAAGTCCATGAATCCATGTAAAAAAAAATGTAGATCTGGATCACGCACAACATAACACAACACCATCATAGCTGCAACACACAACATACCACTTTGCATTTCTTAACTCAAAAAATAGGCAGCCATTGATTTTTCAAAGGTCTGGTTTCTGATCCATTGTAAACAATGGAGAGCATACTCCCTGTTTTAAAAAAAATGGGGGTGAAAAATGAAAAATGAGGGGGAGGGAGGATTTCCATGAGGGAAATCCCCCCTCAAGGGTTTCACAGGCAGGAGAGGGAACCTACTCTGATACCAAATGTCAGGAGGGAAAACTTAAGGGATTATTTTATTGATAAAAATGAGTTACATATATAGGCAGAAGGCCTATATTCAACACATGACACTTGTCAAGAGAAACTGACAAGTGTCAAGGTGAAGGCATAGTGCACTTTAACTCTAACAGATTTGATATTATGAAGGCTACTATAGGAAAATGTTAAGAACAAAGTTTATTCCTTCATTTTATTAAATAAATTGCATGTAAAATTATTGTAGGTTTATTTTCAAATAATATAATCAATATAGGATATGCTGATAAATTTCAATACATATTGACTTATAATTTCCTTCCCATGGACATATTTATAGCTAAATATTTAAAATCATCCCTCATAACAGAGGATAGGGACGACACACAAAGCAACTATCCTTATTGCTCAAATATAATGATAGGGATTGAATTTTCTATAATTTTATTTGGAATGTATTTACATAAATAATATTGTTATAAATAACTGGATACTATTGCCATGAATAATGAGATAAGGTTTTCAATTATTTCAATCTTATCCATCCATTGTATTTAGCTATTAATAAGCCCATTGTGCAATGCATTCGATAGAGTTTTTAGTGTTCAATATTTTGTGTTATCTGTAGTTTGGGTTATCCCATATCAGTGGTTTTAGGGCCTATGATCAGGCCTCGGTATATATCCCTTGTTTAAACCTAGTCCGTCTAGACAAACTTTGTGTACCCTATGAGTATCATAAATCCCTTATTAAGGAGGCACATTCTACCCTTTATGGTGGATAATTTGGAAAACATAAAAATCTTCATCACTTGAAGCAATTCTTCTACTGGCCCCACATGGAGCATGATGTTTTGAGGTATTTGATATAGTGTGTCACTTGTTGTAAATACAAGCCAGCTAATAGGAAGATCAGTCTCAACATGCCTTTGCCTATTGCATCTCGTCCAAGAAAAAGTATTTCTATGGATATAGTCAGTGGTTTTCCTATGACAGTCCATTAGCATGATTGTGTTTTTGTCATAGTTGACCATTTCAGTAAAATGGCTAAGTTCATCTCTTGTCGAAAAACCATTTCTATTGCCAACTTAGCCCATATCTTCTTTGATACTATTTGGCATTCCTTTGGTCTACCCACTAGTATTATCTCTAATCTTGATTCCCATTTTATTGGTCATTTATGGGATTCCTTACGAAAACTTTTAGGGGTGTTTCTTAACTTTTCCACAGTTTTTTATCCTCAATCTGATGGTTAAAATGAAGTAGTCAACCATACTCTTATCTATATTCTTCTCATTTTTAACCATTCATCTCCAGCCAAATGGGATTTGAGTCTTACCCACATCGAGCATGCATATAATTAGGTTATCCATTCCTCCATAGATCACTCACCCTTTGAAGTATGTCTAGGTGTTCAAAACTTAGCACCTTATGAGTTACCTTTATCCCTTCCATCTCCTATCACAAAACCTATGTAAAAAGAGCAAGATAAAGCCCATTCCTTCATCCAGCATTTGCAACAGCTTCACTAATATTGTTCACATTTTACAAAAAATCCAATAGCAACAGAAAAATACCATGGATAAACATCATGTTCTACATCATTTTTAGGTGGGAGATAGAGTTTGGTTGCATCTTTATCATTGCATGTTCCAAAGTACAACCCATAGCAAGATCAAACCCATTCGCTTTGTGCCATACACTATTATACAATAGGTATCCGAGAATGCTTTCCAACTTGATTCTCCAGTACACTTGGGCATCCATGATATCATTAATGTTGAATTGCTCTGACCATACCATGAGTCTACATTGGAGACAGATCCTATAATTAGTCATCCTGTTGATATTGTACCTGACTTCTAGTTTTCTTTGAAGAATGATCATCTTTTTGACACCAATATGCGCCACACTCGCCAGGGATCTTTGAATTCCTATCTTGTGGTCAAACATGGATAGCTTCCACACCGGGCTCGATGGATCTCTCATATCCAGATGGTTCATGACTTTCCTTCCCTTTTGACCGCATTGGAACCCAATGCTCTTACAATGGGGAGGAATGATAAACATTGAAGTTGCTATAATTATATTTGGAATGTATTATCCGTATAAATAATATTGTTATAAATAACTGGATAATATTGCCATGAATAATCAGATAAGGTTTCCAATTATTTCAACCTTATCCGTCAACTGTATTTAGCTATTAATAAGCCCATTGTGCAATGCATTCGACACATTTTTTAGTGTTCAATATTTTGTGTTATTTGTAGTTCGGGTTATCCCATATCATATAAGGAAATAATTGATAATTTTAATGAGTCCTGATCAAGGGCTTCGACTCTAAGAAAATGAATTGATAGGAGATGAAAGTATCCAAGAGTGGGTCTATACTTTCTTCCCAAAAATTTTCTCCTAGCTATTTTCTATTCAAATGAGTAAAGAGATAGAATCCTGATAGGGGATCCTTGGTTTATGGGAAGAGCAGGACTCTTCCTTACCTATTGGTATGAATACTTTAGACCAAAAGATATAAATAGTTCCTAGTATGAGTCTGGGTCAAGATGTATAGGTTACCCATTGAATTCTGGGAAATGGATACCTTCAAGTAAATAGGCAACAATTGACAAAATTCTTAGAGATTTTGGAAACTACTAAAGGTAGATTCATAGTTATTTATGCTTGGATATTGGTCATGATTGACATCAGTAAACCTTTACCAAAATTAACCATTCTTAAATATGTGGGCAATTTTGTGGACCAAAATCATAGTTTATGAAAATATATAATTTGTCATGAGATGGGGCATATTAAGAGATCATGCCCTAAGAAGAGTCTAGCATAAACATATGTAGAAAACCATAATATAAACTT
Source organism: Wollemia nobilis (assembly GCA_028583015.1). Taxonomy (NCBI): domain Eukaryota; kingdom Viridiplantae; phylum Streptophyta; class Pinopsida; order Araucariales; family Araucariaceae; genus Wollemia; species Wollemia nobilis. The sequence goes on along the minus strand of JAQPPZ010017217.1, from coordinate 57,095 downwards.
ATAAATGGATATGTTTGATGATGGTTTTTAACTTCCAAAAAATAGGTCCAAACATATGAATGTAAATAAACAATGGAGACCGATAATAAAGGCTATTGGAAGAAATACCAATTCTTTTAAGGTTTCATCCTATGAAAAAAGCAAATTAGAGCTTAGAGGATATGGTACAATAGGATCAAAATATTAATAAGGAATTTTCTATTCAGTATAATCCTTATTTATGCGTGAATATTCCTACTAAACCTAAAAAATCCTCATTAAATTTTGAAGACTCTCTTGAAGTACCATGCATTATTTAGGAGAAGAAAAATGGTAGAGAAAATGGAGTGTTTGGTAGAATCAGAGAGTAGAGAATAAAAACTTGAATAGAATCAATTAACACACTTAAAACAATAAAATTAGTTTGCGATGAAACAAATGTGAATTGCTCACCAAGGTATATAAATACATGTAGATAGAAGTTGTATATATAACTTTATGCTATAATAATTAGAACCACCTAACAATAAAAGAAAACCCCCCCCCCCCCCCCCCCCCCCCCCCCCCCCCCCCCCCACAACCCCTGGGGCCCCCCCCCGCCCCCCCCCCCCCCCCCCCCCCCCCCCCCCCACCCCCAAAAAAAAATTATAGTGTAAAACACCCCCCCCCGAGCCCCCCCCCCCCCCCTCCACCCACACATAGGACACTCCTACCCCCCCGGATGGAGACAAGGGGGAATGGAACCCCCCCCTCCCCCCCCCGGCCTACCACTGCACCACAACAAGCAGATCAACCACCTAATAATCTTGATCAACACCTAAACCATCTCAATTGGTTAGGTGTATTCAATACAGGCTTGACCTCAACAACTAAACCATCTCAATTGGTTGTGTGCATTCGATACAAACTTGACTTTAGATATGTGCACATAGGAGTAAAATAGTGTATGTAGATAACTAACATGAATTAAATATTACAATATAATAATCTAACACCCCACTTAATATTTACTTCATTTATTTCTAACCCAAGTTCAATTCTAAAGTAACAAAATTTTTGAATGTTGAGGGGCTTGGTGAATATATCAACCAACTGCTCATTTGTTGGCTTATAGATCATATCTACTTATCCATTCTAAGTTTTCTCCCTAATTTAATGATGGTGCACTTCAATGTGTTTGCTGCAATCATGGAACACTTGATTCTTTGAAATATTCAGGAAACTTTGGTTATCAGAATAGAATGTGGTTGGTTCTACTTGTTGAAGAGCAAGATCACACAAGAATTATCATAGCCAAATGGCTTCCCTAATTGCTTCTAGTTGATTTTGATCTAATTCTAATTTTCTCAACTATGGCTTCTACAACTACTTTGTACTCTACTTATATTGTACTCTACTTATATTGATGACAGTGCAAGTATAGGTTGTTTCTTACTACTCCATAAGACTGATGTTGAACCAAGATGGAATCAGATTCTTGATGTAGATTTTAATTTGTCTAGACAACCAATCCAATAAAATTCCAAGTATCCTTCCAGTTTGAAGTTTGCATTGTGCACAAACTTTAAGCCATATTGTAGAGTGCCTTGTAATTACCTTAGCACTCTCTTTCTTACCTTCCAATGATTCTATTTAGGACAATTTATAAACCTAGATAACATACCTATTGAATACAATAAATCTAGTCTAGTTGTAGTTAAATAGATTAGACTACCAACTAGTTATCTAAATAATATGCTATCTACAGGTTTTCCTTCCTCATCAACAACCAATTTTGTGCTAGCTTCCATGGGAGTTGGAGCTGATTTATAATATTGCATTTTCCTTGGCATACTTTGCTTGAGAAATGAAAATTTCTCCAGCCTTTTGCCAAACTTCTAGTCCAAGACAATAATGGAGTATGCCTGAACTTATCATCTCAAAATTATTAAAATTCATTTTTATATTTTTAGTCTCTTCTTCATCATCACCAGTAATTATTAAGTCATCCACATAAACAATTACAAGAGATATGATAGTACCACATTGAACTTTCAAGTAGAGATTTGAATCAACAAAAGATTTATGGTATCCAGTTTGGAGTAGGTACTTGTCAATCTTAGCATACCAAGCTCTAGTAGCTTGTTTGAAGCTAGAAAGTGCCTTCTTGAGATGGCATACAAGATACTATTTACCTTCTTCTACATAACCATGTGGTTGTTCTATGTACACTTATTCAATTAGATCTCCATTTAGAAAAGTATTCTTTACATCAATTTGATGTAGTTTCCATTTGTGTTGAGTTGCTAAGGCAAGAATAACTCTGATGGTGATCATCTTGGCTACTGGTGAAAATGTCTCCTCATAATCTATGCCATGAGTTTGAATAAAACCTTTGACTACCAATATTACCTTATGCTTACCAATAATACCATCTGATTTAAATTTGGTCTTGTAAACCCATTTATAAATAATAGTTTCTTTACCAAGAGGTAGTTAACAATATTTCATGTCTTATTTTTCTTAATGGCTGCCATCTCAAAATCCATTGCAACTCTCTATTTATGATATTGGAAGGCTTCTTCATATGTGGAGGGCTCATAGGTATTCAATACTTGTGACATAAGTACATAATTTACTCGATCTATTCTCATCTTGGGATTTATTTTACCCTCTATATCTGGCAACTATGATTTAGTTATGATTTTAAGATACCATTTAGGAAGCTTCTTTGAATTTGAAGAGGATTAATGAGAAAATTCTTCTTGTGCTTCACTATCACTTGTCAAGGTACTTTAAGGATCACTAGATGTGGGTGTGTTGAATTATGATTGTTCTCTAGCTACTCTATGTTGAAGAAGTTCCAACTCCTTAACACAAGAGTCTTTGATGCCTTCATCAAATATTACATCCTTAGATACATGAATCTTTTTGGTTTTGATCTCATAGACTCTATAAGATTTACTTACATAACTGTAACCAACAAATATACATTTGCTACTCTTATTATCTAATTTCTACCATTTTCCTTTTGGAATATGCATATAGGTAGTACAACTGTAAAGTCTATATTTTTGCTAAACTCATATTTGGCTAATTTGAAAATGTAAGACAAAACCCTAAATAGTTCCAAAGTTTCCTCGACAATTTTCCCACACAGTTGAAAATTATGGATTTTGCCCTCTAATGTTTCCAAGCGACTACTAGGTAAGTCAGCAGATCGTGCTTGTATATTGATTACTCAAAGGAGAATGTTATTTTAATATTTAATAATTAAAATATTACTTATTATAATAATTGCAAATATTAAATACCTCTTTAATATTATATTAATAAAAAATATATATTAATCTATAATTAATCATCCTAATTATATCACTCGAAGTATGTTGGCTTACGACATATACTTTTGAATTTGCTCGTGATTGAATAGGATTCCAAACAGGGAATCGACAACGTCTGCGAAGATCGGCTTATCAGTTTGTGACCAACAATGGAAAATAAGGAAAACGTGCTTCTTGGTGCAATCGTCGTACACACTATTGTTGGTTTAGAAGATGATGGAGATGAACAAAACATGAATGGTCCAAGAGGTATCCTGCATCATTTATGGTCGATATTTCACTTGGCATCAAAGTGAGTTATCATGTAATCAATGTTGCTATCGATTCACCCATTGGAAGCAACAAAGCTCCATCTAGATCTGTCAGGTATTTTTGTTAACCTTATGATTTATTTAACTATTTTTGACATCGAAGTGAGTTATCCTGCAATTGACAACTCACTTGATTGCTTCCAATGGGTGAATCGAGAGCAACATTGATTGCAGATTAACTCACTTCGATGCCAAGTGAAATATCGACCATAACACGATAATACACTAGGAAGCACAATTTCCCTGTTTTGCATTGTTGGTCACAAACTGATAAATCGATCTTTGCAAACTTTGTCGATTCCATGTATGGAATCCAATTCAATCATGATCTAATTCAAAGGTATATTTCATAAGCCAACATGCTTCTAATGATATAATTAGGATGATTAATTATAGATTAATATATATTTTTTATCAATATGATATTAAAGAGGTATTTAATATTTTTAATTATTATAATAAGTAATATTTTAATTATTAAATATTAAAATAAAGTTCTCAAAATCTATATTTTAAACGAGATCAAGTTTGGTAGGTTTTAGAGAAGTGTAACGAAGAATATTCGTATTATTAAATAAAATCTTGGCAAGCTCTATACCTCAAAATCCATGACCTTCCCTTAGAGCAAAGGGTTTCATGATCTTCTCCATGTTATACAAGAGAATTTCAAGGTGTCTTAGCATGGCTTTGATGAGAAAATTTTTGTTCTGAAATAGGTTTTCCATAAACTTGGAAGAAGAGAGCCTTCTATGCTCAAGTTCAAGATGATTGGCTTTCGCATTAGAACTTTCACGAGATCTACCCCCTCACTACCCCATTTTGTTAATAACTAAACCTTCAATTCTAGTATACTTTCCACATTAAAATTAGTAAGCAAGGGGAGGTCATCGTTACATTTGCAATCTGGTAGTGTGTGCAACCATGCTTCTTCAACCCGTCATAGACTTTATCCACTTTTTCATGCCTCTCCAGCCATGGGAAACCTTTCATCATCCATGCAATGTCAGCGAAAGAGAAGTTAAATTTCATGGTAGTGAACATTGCAAACAAATTTGCTGATGACTATTGGTATCGCTTATACAAGTATTAATCTCACCCTTGGCTAGGGTTGAGAATGTTTTGGAAAAATAGGAAACACAAGTATTAATCTTGCCCTTGGTTAGGGTTGAGAATGTTTTAGAAAACTAGAAAACACAAGTATTTAACTCACCCTCAGCTAGGGTTGAGAATGTTTTGGAAAAATAGGAAACACAAGTATTAATCTTACCTTCGACTAGGGTTGAGAATATTTTGAAAAAATAGGAAACACAGGTATTAATATCACCCTCGGCTAGGGTTAAAAATATTTTGGGAAAATAGAAAGCTAATTTGATGGAGCTTAGAAGAAGTCCATTTGCTTTTTATAAATATAAATCCTTACCTTTGGATATTAACATAATTGAGATATGAAGAAGAATTATTTATTGGTGAGAGTGGAACATTCTAGGGTAAAATAGTACATATCTTATAAAATAAATACAACATATCTTACCTTAATTTAAAAATAGAAGGATGTAGAATTGTTTGATCCATTTAGGCCCATAAACCTATGTAATATGAATATAAGATAATCTTCAATGTGAGGGAAATTTGTTAAGACAACTATTAGAAAAAATTATTTTAGAAGAGCAAGGAGGATTTGTGAAAGGGAAACAAATTCTAGACGAGATTATAGTAGTTCATGAAGTAATGCATTTAGTAGCTTCAATAAAAAAGAGAATATTAATCTTAAAATTTGATATGAGTAAAGCCTATGATAAGGTTAAATAGGATTTTCTTTTTTTCGTATTAGAAAAATTTGGATTTGGAAAGAAATAGGCCAAATGGATTAAGCCTTCTCTCTATAGTATCATATTTGGTGTTGGTCAATGGGCTAGTAATATAATCATTTAAATGCAAGAGGGGTCTTAGACAATAAGATCCTCTATCACCCTATTTGTTCATTATTATGGTAGACTTATTAAGAAGGAACTTGAAGAAAACATACAAATATGGATTAAAAAATAGACTTAAGGCTAGTAATAACATCGACAACATCACCCATCAACAATTTGTAGATGATATAGCTTTATTTGGGAGGGCTTAGATAAACAAGACCAACACTTTGAATAACTTATTAAAGGAATATGAAAGAGTGTCAGGGCAAAAATTTAAGAGGACAAAATCTAAATTTACCTCCTAAAAACTTTAACTAGAATCAAAGTCGAGATATGCAGGTTACTTCAAATGGAGGAGGCAACTTTACTAGCAATATATCTAGGGTTACTTCAAGGGTAGAATGAGGATAAAATTGAGAAATCTAGTTACAAGTAAAGTTTTGAATAAACTATCGATATGGAAAGGTAGATGTTTAACATTAGAAAGTAATTAAGTCCATCTTAGAAGCCTTTTAAACATATTATATATCTTTCTATACTATGCCAAAATTGACAAAAAAAAATAATCTATATTATAGAGTCAATCATTTTGTGTTCAGGATTACATGATAAAAGCAAATTTCCTTGGGTAAAATGGAGCAAGTTGTGTGATGATAAAAATAGAGAGGTCTTGATTTAAGAGTTCTTACAAATGCAAACTTAGCTCTTAGGGGGAAAGTAATTTGAAGTTTGTACAAAGAGATTCAAAGAAAATAGGCAAGAATTCTTCTAAGTATGTACATTCAGCCCAGTGACCCAAGCTTAATATTTACCCAAAAAGTTTCATAGTATGGAATAATTTATAAAAATCAATTGATCTAGTGATTAAAGGTCTAAGATGGGTGGTAAAAACTAGAAATTTTTATTGGTGATAAAAAACCACTCAATCTAAGATCCAATTTGAAACCATTGACAAGATTAATTCAAGGAAAATATGGTGATATAGTTTCAAATATTATGTAAAAGGATCAAGAAGGAAGATACAAATGAAAAGAACATTGTTTTACAAGTATACAAGACATTGATGTTAGGAGGCAGTTAAGTAGAAATATAACAATGATTATTTCAAGGGGAGTCGAGGATAAGCTGATTAAGGAGTTGAATAGTTCAGGAGAATACATAATAATAAGCAAATATAATGTAAAGCACCAACAAAATAAGAATATCACAAGAATATGGAGAGATATTTGGGATAGCCTGAGCATTCCTAAAGTCAAAATTTTTGTTCAACTAGTAGGTCATAGAAGAATTTTATCCTAGGATAACCTTATAAAGAAGGAGATTTTCATGGTCCCTCATAATGTATTCTATGTAAAAATGAGGAGAATATAGACCATCTCTTTGGGACACTGCTCAATAGTCTAGAAACTATGGTAATTGATTATTAATATGTTTCATTAATGCATGGTGGTGAACAGAAAAATTGAAGAATGGTTAAAGCAATGGCATAACACTTTTAAAAGTGAGGCTTTACAAACAATATAAGATATATCAAAAGATACAATACTTTGGACTATATGGCTAGAAATGAATAAAATAATATTTAAAGGAAGAGAAAGTAGTTGAGAGGTACTGGAAAGGAATATTTGTTTAGCCATAAATGAGTCAAAACCAACCCTATCAACTCACCCAATTCCTAATATGGAAGAAAAGAGCCTTGATAAATAGATTCAAATCATCAAATAGAATTATGATGTAGAGTACAAGAAAAACAAAATGAAGGTAAAGAATATAAAGTGAAAACCACCAGAAATGGAATTGATTTGAAAAATATTTATGGAGCATCTAAAGGAAATCTAGGACCAAGAGGAAGAAGAATAATTAGATATAATAGATGAGATATATTTATTTTATTATATATTTGATATATAAAAGCAATGGTTACAATCACGATTTTTAGTAATATTTTATCTCATTACTTTTTTAGTAGTGGATTTAAGATAAATAATAAAGCTAAAACTTAGGCAGCTTTGGAAAAATTAAAAATATGTAAAAAAATAAAATGGAACAAAGCATGGATGGAAGATGATTTCCTAATAGTAATAAAAGCAATTTTGAGGAAGCAAAGGCTCCATGAAACATACAAGAGATAATTGTGGAAATACAAGATCTTGCTACATAGTTTGAAGAAATTTACACATACTTTAAGGGTAGGAAACAAATGTGTAGATTGGCCAGCCAATAAAGGGGTTTTCATTGAGGATCATGAAGTTAAATTTTATTTTTTACGGTTAGAGGAAGTGGTAAGTTTAGCTAAAGGTGAAAGAATTTTTAAATGTGTTTTCCTTCATAAATTATTTATTACATTATTATGGTTGCACTTATGCTTCATGAAGGAAACTCGAAATCCAAATCCGGTAAAGTAGACTATGATAGTGCAAAGTTTTAGAAATATTATTTTACTAAGATGCAACGCATAGGCATTAGAGGTAGAGTTTTGATATTATGAAGGCTACTATAGGAAAATGTCAAGAACGAAGTTTAATTTTAGAAAATTTATGTTCACACAGAAAATTAAAGGTCATCTAGAAAATTAAAATCAAGAATTTAAATTTTTTAATTTTTGTAAAAAATGATGTAGGTTTCTAGCTATAACAATTCAATTGAGATGAGAATTGAATATTTTTATAAACTCTCAAGCTCTAAAGAAGAGAGTTGTGATTTGTCAAGGGTGGGGACCCAAGTACAACCCCTTGTTCTATACCAAAAATAAAAAATTATGGTCATCAAAATAATAAAATATTATGTTTGTCCTCATCTCAATTAGATTATATATTTTTTCAATGAGTTTACACAAGTTTTTATGAGGGGTCTTAGTCCCCTCATATAAGTATATTTAATTTTTATATCTCAAAGATATTTCTACATTATTTTCTATAACATATATTTTCATCTTCCTAAGATCATTATATTTTGATAATGAGTTCTTAAGATTATTTTCTTTGAGAGATAAATTAGCTCTTAACATCTTTTTTATTCAAATATTAAATCATATTTTCTGAGCTTTCTTCTAAAGTTTGAATTTCATGGAAATGAATATCAACACTACGTCTGATTACATAATTTTCTAATTGATTTCATGCTCTATAGATATGCTCACATTTCCAAAAAATTACCTCCAACAATAATGTTATTTTTATCTAATCCCTACCTCTATTTTTGTTGATAACATTAATGATAATATGATGGATACTGTTGTTGATTTCCTTATCTCTTCAATATATATATATATGAATTACTCTCAATTGGAATATATTTCTATCCTATTTTAAATTATAATTTTGATCTTAATTACAATTTTAATTCCTATAACAAATATCTTAGCCTTTGTATCTTTATTATTTGAATTTCCATATGATTCTAGGTGAAGAGAATTTTGTGAATAAAATGGTTAGATGTTAGAAGTTGTTTGGAATAAGGGCAACACCAAAGCAATTTTTTTAGATAAACATCTCATCTTTTAAGAGTCATATTTTTGCGAAGGGTTTTAACTTTTTCATGTTTCTGAAAATAAAATGTGGCAATTTTTCATGTTTCAGAAAATAAAATTATAGATATTTATCAGCCAAGATTCAAATGATGGAAGGAGCAATGAAGGGCAAGGGTATCAACAAGGTGGGATATTTTATTTTGGCATGGAATTTTTTAGTTGATTTTTATTTATTCTTTCATTTTATTTGAAGTTCTACAAGTAGATTATTATAGGTTTATTTTCAAATAATATAATTACTATAGGATATCTAGTAAATTTCAATGGATGTTGAGTTATAGTTTCCTTCCCATGGACCAATTTATAGCTAAATCCTTATAATTATTCCTAGTAGTAGAGGTTAGGAAGGACCTCACTGAGCAATTATCCTTATTGCTCAAAGATAAAGTACTCATTGGTAAATTTAATGGGTCTTGATTAGGGGCTTTGACTATGAGAAAATAGATTGATAGGAGATAGTCAAAGATAAAGTAGTCATTGGTAAATTTAATAGGTCTTGATTAGGGTCTTTGACTATGAGAAAATATATTGATAGGAGATAGAAGTCTCAAAGAGTGAGTCTATCCTTTCTTTCCAATGGTTTCTAAAAGGGGATCCTTGGAGAAAATAGATAGAATCCTAAAAGAGGAAGATAAAGTAGTCATTGGTAAATTTAATAGGTCTTGATTAGGGTCTTTGACTATGAGAAAATATATTGATAGGAGATAGAAGTCTCAAAGAGTGAGTCTATCCTTTCTTTCCAATGGTTTTTAAAAGGGGATCCTTGGAGAAAATAGATAGAATCCTAAAAGAGGACCCACTCAGTTGAAAATATAAATTTATTCATAGTAACAATTTGGATCAAGATGTATGGGTTACCCCTTGAATTCTAAAAAATGGATACCTTCAAGGCAATAGAAAACACTTTAAGATAATTCTTTGAGATTTCAAAAACTAAAAAAGATGGTTTCATGGATATTTGTACTCAAGTACTGGTCATGATTGATATTAGTAAACCTTTACTAGAATCAATCAATCATTCTTACATATGGAGGTAAGTTGTAGACCCAAATCATAGATTATGAAAATATATCTTTCAAATGTAGAAGATGTCATAAGGTGAGGCATAATAAGAGATCATGCGTTAAGAATTGGAAAGTAGCTTAATTTAAAGTTTATGCAAAAAAACATTAGACAATTTAACAAAATGATAAAACTTTCTCAAATGATATAAGAGGCCTTTTGTAAAGAGACTTTGCCTATGGCATATCTACACAAACTAATTTGAAATAGTTTAAATGATCGTTCTTCTATTCTCAGTTATAACTGTCCCAGAAGATCTGTAAACTGTATTCCTTGTTTATACATGATTCCCAATTTCCCATCGAGTATCTTGATGCAATTGTTAAAACAATGGTTACGCCAGAGTAGGATTTTCTGCTAAAATTTATAATTCATCAGTTATGCTTCACTAAACGTCCGCAATGAAATAAATAAGGCTGACTCTAAAAAAAATTGATAATTAGCGTGCATACCAGAATTGAAACAATTAAGTATTATTAAATAGCAAAAGCTCAACTTTTTTGTGTGGATTTTTATGGTTGAGTTTTAAACTGATTTCTTTTATCTCATATAATCAATTTAAAAAATAACTAATCATTACATAAAAAATAAAAAAGTTTTTTTAAAATCAATGCAACATAAAAATATTCCTTTTAATCTCGTATAACCAATTTAAAAAACAATTAATTATTAAAAAAAATAAAAAAACAAACAAAACAAGGAAGTCTTTTTAAATCAGTGCAGCATAAACAAGGAAGTCTTTTTAAATAACTGAGGCTTCAGTCATCAAAACCACAGAAACATTTAACAGCATAGGGCATTCAGAATGAGTAGGAAGATATTCTTTTGTCATCAAAAGAAATCAGATACTAATCACACAAGGCCCTGATAACAATAAAATAGAAAAACACAAATCTTACCTAATTACTGAGCCCAAATTGGTGAGCAACCTGCCATTGTAAACACGGATTTGCATGGCTGCGGACACCCCACGTCCTCCACCCATAACTTGCATGACCGCTACGCCTGTGGTTCCACTTGGCACATACATGTCTCCTTCAAACTGCCATACGCCCGATTCATACTGCAATACAATGTTATTTCTCATTAATTAATATTATTATTCTTCTTCCAATACTACAGGTTTGAGCATTAGTTTAGATTAATAATTAAGACACAAAACAGGAATTGAAGATTTACAGGGTTTTGTTGGACTGGTGGGGCCGTCCGGTTTGTCGTCATCGAAGACCCACATGGTATAAACTCCGTTCTTGAAGCTGAAACGCTCGTTCATGCTTACGTCGTATGGCTTTTGAACCATCTAACAAAACCATCGATTGGAGCTGCAAAACCTACATCATTTTCTCCATCTCTCTGCACCTGCCTCTCTTTGCAAAATATATACGAGGAGATGAGTACATGCAGAATAAACTAAGAAGACCAAAAACCTGACGCTATCAAATGTAACGCTACATTGATTCAGACCAAAAACCTGACGCTACATTGATTCACATCTAACACAAGATGCGACACCCTTTATTCACAGCGGCTATATCTGTTGCGGGTTACTCGTTCTTACTTCCATCATCTTTGCGGCCTTTTTATAGCTCAGTCAAAACCCTAACACAAACCCTAGACGAACGCTTGAGCCGACACGTGGACATTGCGGTTTTTACCTAAAAGGGGTCTAAATATAGGAGGTATGGTTGTCCCTCTTTTAGGGTCGGTGGTTAGATTTAGCAACTTGCATAGCGGAGCCAATAACATCAAAAATGAATACTAGACAACGATCTTTTAGGGTCGGTGGTTAGATTTTGCTTGCTTCGGCTATCTGTAACGGAAATTCGGTCTAATAACTAAATCCTTGAACGAGAACTTGAAAACCATCTTTGGGTTTATTGCCCCGTCTGCAAGAGCGAGATTGATGCAGCAAGATTTAGCATAATTTATTTAGGTTTTTAAATGGTAAGTATAAATCGGCATTGCTAGATTCAATGAAAAATTATGTGCTTTGATGTTATAAAGGATTGAAATGATTTTCATTATGCCGAGAGGCGTTCCTACAATGGCAGGTAGGGGGTGAGAGGAGGAAAAGAGTTCATACATGTCATGCCGTAAACAATTTTTTTTTTATTATTAAAAAGTCGACATTAACAAAAACATTTAAAATATTTAAACTAAAATAGTCGACTAACCAACCGTTGCAAACATTTAAAATATTTAAACTAAAACACCCCCAAGAAATGAGATAGACGCCTCGAAATTTATACTCTCGGCGTTTTTAGAGATATATCCTTTATATCTAAGCTAGTCATATTTCATATTTGGATCTCAATCATATATTAAGTGTGATAACTATATTACATCATTAAGTATAAAGTAATAAGCAAGGGGGGTCATCGTTACCTATGCAATCTCACAATCTCGCAGTGTGTGCAACCGTGCTTAAGATAATCTTTAATGTGAGAGCAAATTGGTTAAGACCACTATTAAACAAAATCATTTTAAAAGAGCAAGAAGGATTTATAAAAGGGAGATAAATTCTAGACGAGATCATAGTAGTTTGTGAAATAATGCATTTAGTAGCTTTAAGAAAAAAAAAGAATATTGATCTTAAAGCTTGATATGAGTAAAGCCTATAATAAGGTTAAATGATATTTTCCTTTTTTTTCGAATTAGAAATGTTTGGATTTGGAAAGAAATAGGTCAAATGGATTAAGCCTTCTCTCTATAGTATCATATTTGGTGTTGGTCAATGGGCTAGTAATATAATCATTTAAAGGCGAGAGGGGTCTTAGACAAGAAGATCCACCATATTTGTTAATTATTATGGCAAAGGTATTAAGAAGGAACTTGAAGCAAACTTACAAAGATGGGTTAAAAAGTAGACTTAAGGCTAGTAATAACATCGACAACATCACCCATCAACAATTTGTAGATGATATAGCTCTTTTTGGGAGGGCTGAGATAAACAAGACCAAAGCACTGAATAACTTATTAAAGGAATATGAAAGAGTGTCATGAAAGAGTGTCAGGGCAAAACGTTAAGAGGACAAAATCTAAATTTACCTCCTAAAAACTCCAACTAGAATCAAATCCGGGATATGCAAGTTACTTCAAATGGAGGAGGCAACTTTCTCAGCAACATATCTAGGGATGCCCTTATTTGAGGGGAGAATGAGAATAGAATTGAGAAATCTAGTTATAAGTAAAGTTTTGAATAAATTATCGATATGGAAAGGTAGATGCTTAACATTAGCAAGTAATTAAGTCTATCTTACAAGTCTTTTTAACACATTATATATCTGTCTATACTATTGCAAAATCGATAGAAAATTTTTAATCTATATTATGCAGTCAATCATTTTGTGTTTAGGATTACGTGATAAAAGCAAATTTTCTTGGGTAAAATGGAGCAAGGTGTGTGATGATAAAATAAGGGAGTCTTGACTTAAGAGTTCTTACAAATGTAAACTTAGCTCTTACGGGAAAATTAATTTGAAATTTGTACAAAGAGAGTCAAATAAAATAGGCAAGAATTCTTCTAAGTATGTATATTCAGCCTAGTGACCTAAGATTAATATTTACCCAAATGGTTTTTCAGTATGGAGCAATTTATAAAAATCAATTGATCTAGTGATTAAAGGTCTAATATGGGTGGCAAGAACTCGAGAATTTGTTTTGTTTGGATGGATACTTGGTGTGATAAAAAATCACTCAATCTAAGATCCAATTTGAAACTATTGACAAGATTAATTCAAGGAATATTGATGATATGGTTTCAAATATTATGTACAAGGATCAAGAAGGAAGATACAAATGAAAAGAACATTGTTTTACAAGTATACAAGACATTGATGTTAGGAGGCAGTTGAGCAGAAAGATAACAATGATTATTTCAATGGGAGTCGAGGATAAGTTGATTAAGGAGTTGAATAGTTTAGGAGAATACATAATTAGAAGCAAATATAATGTAAAGCGCCAACAAAATAAGAATATCTCTGAATGGTGGCAGCAAGGAGGGAATGACTTTCGGGGTAGTGCTTCTTTCAAATTAGCCCAGAAACTCAAATTTGTCAAAGAAAACCTGAAAATATGGAATAGAGAAGTTTTTGGAAAATTGTTCACTAATAAACAAGCAGTATTTGATAGGCTGATGGTAATTGAGTGCAGAATCTAATCGGGGAAGGATGATGAGGATTTGAGGAGAGAGAGCAACAAGCTTTAGCAGATTACCACAATATCCCAGCATGCGAAGAGGCTTTCTGGAGACAGAAATCAAGAGCTATTTGGATTAAATACGGGGATGACAACACGAGATTCTTCCATGAATCAACCCTTATAAATAGGGAGTTTGTGCGGCTATAAAAGAGTTTCAGACATCCAAGGTGGTGCCACGAGGAATCAATTCTACATTTATAGCATTAATCCCCAAAAATGAAATGGCCAAATTACAGACCAGTTAGCCTTTGCAACGTGGTCTATAATATTCTCACAAAAACCATTACGAATAGATTAAAAGAAATTATGCCTTCCATCATATATAAAAACCAAGGCAGTTCAGTTAAAAGAAGATCAATCCTTGATGGGGTTATCACATTCCATGAAGCCTTACACTCAGTGGCTTACTCTAAGAAATCCACTTTCATTTTGAGGCTAGACATGAACAAAGTGTATGACAGAGTAAACTAGGATTTTTTGGTGGTTGTTCTCCTCAAATTTGGTTTTCATCCCCAATGGGTTCAATTTATCAAAGGCTGCATAATCAAACCTTGGTTCTCTGTTTTAGTAAATGGATCCCCAATTTCCCCCACTATTGTTCATCATAATGGCTGAAGCCTTGAGGAGGACAGTCAAAGAAGTGGTCAACCGGAGTCTAATTTCAGGAATTAAAGCCACATCACTCACAAACCTAGTGTCTCATCAGAAAATTTTTGGATGATACCCTTATTTCAACCTTTGCATCAGTAGCTGAAGCCAATATGATCAAACATATTCTCACTCTATGAGAAAGCGGCAGGGTAGAAAGTTAACTTCAGGAAAAGTAGGCTTTTCTTTCTCAATACTCCGTTGCAGAGGCAAAGGAAAATTGCAAAGATTCTTGGATTCTCAATATCATCTCTTCCATCCTCTTATCTTGGCCTACCTCTTTTTTCAACACTCCCTTCCAAGTCATTATGGGACAATGTGATAGAGAGAATTAAAAATAAATTGTCAGGTTGGAGAGGAAAGCTTTTGTCTCAAGCTGGCAAAGTAGTCCTTACCTCGAAATTCCTACAGAGCATCCCTATTTTTTCATGTCTGTATTTAAGGCTCCAAGCATAGTTTATAACAAAATAGAACAAATTCAAAGGAACTTTTTGTGGTCTGGCTCTGAAGAAAGAAATTGTTTCCACTTAGTGAACTGGGACAAGATGTGTAAACCAAAATCAGTAGGTGGAATAGGTTTGAGAATAATTCATCTTCTTAATATAGCACTCATAGCAAAACAATCTTGGCACTTAGTCAACAATGATAACAATGATTGGATCTCAATTATCAAGAGAAAATATTTACAAGGCAGGGACTTTTTGAATGATCTGGTTCCCTCTATAGGATCTGCTTTCTGGAAGGTGATCAATGCTTCAAAAGAACTGTTGTGTAAAGGGCTAAGATGGAGGCTGGAGGATGGACAAAAAATAGATTTTTAGAAAGATAAGTGGGTCAGAAACACTCCTCTGATTGAGGATCCAACCTTGGCGATGCGAAAAAACTTCACTGATGCTTCATTTGGTCCCAAAGTTGGTGACTTTATCCATGTGCATAATGGAATACGGATTTGGAAAGAGATCAGGTGCATCAATTTAAATGCTGAGTCTATCTTGCACAATTCTCTTCTCAAATATTTCTTTATTCCATCTCGTATTTTTGAAGATCATTTTTTCTGGGAAGCAATTGACTCGGGTAAATTTTCCATTAAGACGACCTACATTCTATCATTGGGCAACCTGGCCCCATCATATTTTAGTCGAGTATGAGTAAAAAAATTAGTTCCCAAAGTTAATTTTTTCTCTTGGATTACCACCCAGAAGAAAATTCTCACCACTGACAACCTAATGAAGCGAGGTCTGATAATTCCCAATAGGTATCATCTTTGTCTCGACAATTGGGAGTCCCCGAGTCATCTCTTCCTCCTCTACCCTTTTTTTGAAGTTGTCCTCAGCCTTGTGTTCCAGTATTTTTGTATGATGTGGGCAAGACAGAGGAATATTTTAGAACTTTTCGAGCAATGGCCAAATCCTTTCAAGTATAATCATCTCAAATTTTGTTGGCAGTCTTGTCTTAATAATTTCCTATGGAAAATATGGCTAGAGAGGAATAGGCGTGTCTTCTCAAACCTCAAAATGGATCCCAAATCAGTTTTCAACAAGATCATGACTTTTGTAAAAGAAAATGTCTCCCTTATTCCTCCATCGAAAAAACAATCCTCAAACTTTTAAGTCAGTCTTTGTCAGTCTCTAGGAATTCCCTTAAATATTTCACCTGGCCAAAGTGTCCTTAACAAGAGGGCAATGTGCATATGGACTCCACCCACGAAAGGGTGGATCAAATTAAATTTTGATGGTGCAGCTCATGGCAATCCTGGGATGGCAGGGGCAGGAGGAATTGTCAGAGATCACAATGGTAGCGTCCTCATAGCTTTTGCTGAGCATCTTGGGATCCAAACCAATTAGGTAGCTGAAGTTAGGGCTTTATGGAGGGGTCTCCTTTTATCTAAGGATTTGTCAAGAAAATTGATTGTGGAAGGTGATTCCCTGAACATCATTAATTATATGAGGATCAATTCATGCTCATTCTGGAGAATTAAAGCCATAATTGAAGAAGCCAAAATGCTTGGGGACCTACAAGATGAAGTTCTTTTTCAGAATTCTTTCTGTGAAGGAAACCGTGCTACGGACTCACTGGCAGGAATGGGAGTCGAAGTGGATGACTTGGTTATGTGGAGGACTAACCTACCCCATGAGGTGGACACTTTGTTCCACAAGGATTTGGACCCAAATGATGACTCAACCAATGTTAGTGTGGGCGAGGATCATCACTTCATTCTCTGAACTCACTTGGTTTTCCTAATTAGGGTGTTTTTTTTCGTTGTGTTACACTTTGGGGATGTCTCTGATAATTAACATGTTGTATGTTCTATTGGTAGTCCAGATTAGGGTCTACGTACCTGGGTTTTATTGTGTTCCTTTGGTTGGCCTCCTGCCTAAGGATCCTCATGTCAATTTTTGTCATATTTGTGGTCTTCGGGTCAAAGACCTAGTCTGTTTTTGTTATGTTGAGCCTCCTGGTGTGGGGAAGTTTGGTCTATGTCCTTGTCACCCTACATGGGGTAGTCTAGATTGTTGACATTAGTCCTTAATGTTGTTCTGGTATTAAGGATGTCTCTTTACATTGGATGTATTTGGTTGTTGTTCTTAACTTCTCGTAGTAATATAAATTTCTTTAACTTACCAAAAAAAAGAATATCTCAAGAATATGGAGAGATATTTTGGATAGCCCGATAATTCCTAAAGTTAAAATGTTTGTTCAGCTAGTAGGTCATAGAAGAATGTTATCCTAGGATAACCTTATAAAAAAAGGGATTTTCATGGCCCCTCACAATGTATTCTATGTAAAAAGGATGATGAAAAATATAGACCATCTCTTGGGACACTTATCAATAGTCTAGAAACTATGGTAATTGATTCTTAATATGTTTCATAAATGCATGGTGGTGAATGGCAGAATTGAAGAATGGTTAAAGCAATGGCATAACACTTTTAAAAGTGAGGCTTTACAAAAAATATAAGATATATCAAAAGATACAATACTTTGGACCATATGGCTAGAAATGAATAAAATAATATTTAAAGGAAGAGAAAGTAGTTTAGAGGTACTGGAAAGGAATATTTGTTTAGCCATAAAGGAGTCTAAACCAACCCTATCAACTCACCCAATTCCTAATCTGGAAGCAGAGAGCCTTGATAGATGGATTCAAGTCATCAAATAGAATTATGATGTAGAGTACAAGAAAAACAAAATGAAGGTAAAGAACATAAAGTGAAAACCACCAGAAATGGAATTGATTTAAAAATATTGATGGAGAATTTAAAGTAAATATAGGACCAAGAGGAAGAGGAATAATTAGAAATAATAGAGGAGAGAGTTTATCTCATTACACTTTCAGTAGTGGATTTAAAACAAATAATAAAGCTAAAGCTTAGGTAGATTTGGAAGAATTAAAAATATGTAAACAAATGAAATGGAACAAAGCATGGATGGAAGATGATTTCCTAATAGTAATAAAAGCAATTTTGAGGAAGCAAAGGCTCCATAAAACATACAAGAGATAATTGTAGAAATACAAGATCTTGCTACAGATTTTGAAGAAATAATGTTTACACATACATTAAGGATAGGAAACAAATGTGTAGATTGGCCAGCCAATAGAGGGGTTTTCATTGAGGATCATGAAGTTAAATTTTATTTTCTATGGTTAGAGGAAGTGGTAAGTTTAGCTAAAGGTGACAAGAAAATGTTGACTACCTCAATCAATAATGATTAAAATTTATTTTAATATTTTCCATTGGTAATATTTGCTTTATTTTATAACATTAATGTGTTTTCATACAAACTATTTATTACATAATTATTATGGTTGCACTTATGCTTCATGAAGGAAACTAGCAATCCACATCTGGTAAAGTAGACTATGATAGTGCAAAGTTTTAGAAATATTATTTTACTAAGATGCAATGCATAGGCATTAGAGGTAGATTTTTGATATTATGAAGTCTACTACAGGAAAATGTCAAGAACGAAGTTCAATTTTAGAATATTTATATTCACACAGAAAATTAAAGATCATCTATAAAATAAAAATCAAGAATTCATATTTTTTTTAATTTTTGTAAAAAATGATGTAGGTATCTAGCTATAACAATTCAATTGATATGAGAATTGAATATTTTTATAAACTCTAATGCTCTAAAGAAGAGAGTTGTGATTTTTCAAGGGTGGGACCCAAGTACAACCCCTTGTTCTATACCAAAAATTATAAATTATGGTCATCAAAATAATAAAATATTATGTTTATCCTCATCTCAATTAGATTATTTTTTTTCAATGAGTTTACACAAGTTTTTATAAGGGGTCCTAGTCCCCTCATATAACTATATTTAATTTTTATATCTCAAAGATATTTCTACTTTATTTTTTGTAAGATATATTTTCATCTTCCTAAGATCATTATATTTTCATAATGAGTTATTAAGATTATTTTGAACCCTTCCAGCTACACAATTACTATGATTGTAACCAATTCATCTATGCCCAGACTCATTTATGAACTTCATTTTCTCCCAAACTAAAAACCTAGGCTTTAGAACCCTTCCCAACCCTTCCGAGGTTTACTATTAAATAATTCGGGTGATCTAGCACAGAATTTGTAGGGAGCTCAATGCTCTTAACTGTAAAGTCCATATTTTGCAAATGTAAGATGAAACCCTAAATAGTTCCATAGTTTCCTTCACTGTTTGCCCACACAGTTTAAAATTGTCGATTTTGCCCTCTAATGTTTCCAATCGACTACTAGGTAAGTCAATAGATCATGCTTGTACATTGACCGCTCAAAGGAGAACATTATTTTAATATTTAATAATTAAAATATTACTTATTATAATAATTAAAAATATTAAATATTTCTTTAATATTATTTTAATAAAAAATATATATTAACCTATAATTACTCATCTTAATTATCTCACCAGAAGTATGTTGGCTTAAGACATATACCTTTGAATTTGCTCACGATTGAATAGGATTCCAAATAGAGAATCGACAACGTCTGCGAAAAATGCTTGTTAGTTTGTGACCAACTGACAAGAAAACAAGGAAAATGTGCTTCCTGGTGTGGTCGTCGTTCACACTTTTGTTGGTTTAGAAGATGATGGAGATGAACAAAACATGAATTATCATCATTTAGAGTGGCTTTTGATTATGTCGTCTGCACCAAGATTGCTGAGGACGACATCAAGATCGCTAAGGTACTGGTTTATTTAAGTAACCAGTCTTGGCAGATGACAAAATCATAAGCCACTCTAAACAATGATCCAACCGTGCTTCTTCAAACCCTCATAGGATTTCTTCATTTTTTTAGGCCTCTCTAGCCATGGCACACCTTTCATCATCCATGCAATATCGACGAAAGAGAAGTTAAATTTCGTGGCAGCGAACACTGCAAACAGGATTTGCTCACGACCATTGGTATCTCTTACACAAGTATTAATTTCACCTTTGGGTAGGGTTGAGAATGTTTTGGAAAAATAGGAAACACAAGTATTAATCTCGCCCTTGGCTAGGGTTGAGAATGTTTCGAAAAACTAGGAAACACAAGTATTAATCTCGCCCTAGGCTAGGGTTGAGAATATTTTGGAAAAATAGGAAACACAAGTATCGGTTAGGGTTAAGAATGTTTTCAAAAAATAAAAAGGTAAAAATAGAAATTTTATGAAGTTTATTATTTTAGAAGAAGTTTATTTATTTTTTATAAATATAAATCCTCAAGTTTGGATATTAACATAATTGAGATATAAAGAAGAATTATTTATTGGTGAAAGTGGAACATTCTAAGGTAAAATAGTACATATCTCATAAACTAAATGCAACATATCTTACCTTGATTTAAAAAATAAGGATGTAGAATTGTTTGATCCATTTAGGCCCATAAACCTATGTAATATGGATATAAGATAATTGTGAGAGCAAATTGGTTAAGACCACTATTAGATAAAATTATTTTAGAAGAGGAAGAATGATTTGTAAAAGGGAGACAAATTCTAGACGAGATCATAGTAGTTCGTGAAGTAATGCATTTAGTAGCTTCAAGAAAAAAGAGAATATTGATCTTAAAACTTGATATGAGTAAAGCCTATAAATAGTTTAAATAGGATTTTTTTTTTTAGTATTAGAAAAGTTTGGATTTGGAAAGAAATAGGTCAGACCGATTAAGCCTTGTCTCTATAGTATCATATTTAGTGTTGGTCAATGGGCTAGTAATATAATAATTAAAAGGCGA
The DNA here is from genome assembly GCA_028583015.1 of Wollemia nobilis. Lineage (NCBI taxonomy): Eukaryota > Viridiplantae > Streptophyta > Pinopsida > Araucariales > Araucariaceae > Wollemia > Wollemia nobilis. The sequence goes on along the minus strand of JAQPPZ010017217.1, from coordinate 35,901 downwards.
GAGGGGTCTTAGACAAGAAGATCCTCTATCACCATATTTGTTAATTATTATGGCAAAGGTATTAAGAAGGAACTTGAAGCAAACATACAAATATGGTTAAAAAGTAGACTTAAGGCTAGTAATAACATAGATAACATCATCCATCAACAATTTGTAGATGATATAGCCCTTTTTGGGAGGGTTGAGATAAACAATACCAGAGATTTGAATAACTTATTAAAGGAATATGAAAGAGTGTCAGGGCAAAAATTTAAGAGGAAAAAATCTAAATTTACCTCCTAAACACTTCAACTAGAATCAAATCCAGGATATGCAGGTTACTTCAAATGGAGGAGGCAACTTTGCTAGCAACATATCTAGGGATGCCCTTATTTGAGGGGAGAATGAGGATAGAATTGAGAAATCTAGTTATAAGTAAAGTTTTGAATAAACTATCGACATGGAAAGGTAGATGCTTAACATTAGCAAGTAATTAAGTCCATCTTACAAGCATTTTAAACATATTATATATCTTTCTATACTATACCAAAATCGATAGAAAAAGTTTAATCATTATTATGCAGTCAATCATTTTGTGTTCAGGATTTCATGATAAAAGTAAATTTACTTGGGTAAAATGGAGCAAGGTGTGTGATGATAAAACAAGGGAGGTCTTGATTTAAGAGTTCTTACAAATGCAAACTTAGCTCTTAGGGAGAAAGTAATTTGAAGTTTGTACAAAGAGAGTCAAAGAAATTAGGCAAGAATTCTTCTAAGTATGTACATTCAACCCAATTACCCAAGCTTAATATTTACCCAAACGGTTTCGCAGTATGGAATAATTTAAAAAAATCAATTGATGTAGTGATTAAAGGTCTAATATGGATGGTAAGAACTAGAGATTTTTTTTTTTTTTTTTATGGATACTTGGTGTGATAAAAAACCACTCAATCTAAGATCCAATTTGAAACCATTGACAAGATTAATTCAAGGAAAATATGGTGATATGGTTTCAAATATTATGTACAAGGATCAAGAAGGAAGATACAAATGAAAAGAACATTATTTTACAAGTATACAAGACATTGATGTTAGGAGGCAGTTGAGCAGAAAGATAACAATGATTATTTCAAAGGGATTCAAGGATAAGTTGATTAAGGAGTTGAATAGTTTAGGAGAATACATAATAAGAATCAAATTTAATGTAAAGTACCAACAAAATAAGAATATCGTAAGAATATGGAGAGATATTTGGGATATCCCAAGTATTCCTGAAGTCTAAATATTTGTTCAACTATTAGGTTATACAAGATTTTTATCCTAGGATAACCTTATAAAAAAGGGATTTTCATGGCCCCTCACAATGTATTCTATGTAAAAATGAGGAGAGTATAGACCATCTCTTGGAAAATTGCTCAATATTCTAGAAACTATGGTAATGTATTCTTAATATGTTTCATAAATGCATGGTGGTGAATGGCAGAATTGAAGAATGGTTAAAGCAATGACATAACACTTTTAAAAGTGAGGCTTTACAAACAATCTAAGATATATCAAAAGATACAATACTTTGGACTATATGGCTAGAAATAAATAAAATAATATTTAAAGGAAGAGAAAGTAGTTTAGAGGTACTGGAAAGGAAGATTTGTTTAGCCATAAAGGAGTCTAAACCAATCCTATCAACTCACCCAATCCCTACTTTGGAAGGAGAGAGCCTTGATAGATGGATTCAAGTCATCAAATAGAATTATGATGTAGAGTACAAGAAAAACAAAATGAAGGTAAAGAATATAAAGTGAAAACCACTAGAAATGGAATTGATTTAAAAAATGTTGATGGAGCATCTAAAGGAAATCTAGCACCAAGAGGAAGAGGAATAATTAGAAATAATAGAGGAGATATTTTATCTCATTACACTTTCAGTAGTGGATTTAAGACAAATAATAAAGATAAATCTTAGGCAGCTTCGGAAGAAATAAAAATATATAAACAAATGAAATGGAACAAAGCATGGATGGAAGATGATTTCCTAATAGTAATAAGAGCAATTTTGAGGAAGCAAAGGCTCCATAAAACATATAAGAGATAATTGTGGAAATACAAGATCTTGCTAGAGAGTTTGAAGAAATAAGTTTTACGCATATGTTAAGGGTAGCAAACAATTGTGTAGATTGGCCAGCCAATAGAGGGGTTTTCATTGAGGATCATGAAGTTAAATTTTATTTTCTATGGTTAGAGAAAGTGGTAAGTTTAGCTAAAGCTGACAAGAAAATGTTGACTGCCTAAATCAATAATGATTAAAATTTATTTTAATCATTACCATTGGCAATATTTGTTTTATTTTATAACATTAATGTGTTTTCATATAAACTATTTATTACAATTATTATGGTTGCACTTATGCTTCATGAAGGAAACTAGCAATCCAAATATGTTAAAGTAGACTATGATAGTGCAAAGTTTTAGGGTAAATTAGACTATGATAGTGCAAAGTTTTAGAAATATTATTTTACTAAGATGCAATGCATAGGCATTAGAGGTAGATTTTTGATATTATGAAGGCTACTACAGTAAAATGTCGAGAACGAAGTTCAATTTTAGAATATTTATATTCACACAGAAAATTAAAGATCTTGTAGAAAATAAAAAACAAGAATTCAATTTTTTTTAATTTTTGTAAAAAAATGATGTAGGTATCTAGCTATAACAATTCAATTGAGATGAGAATTGAATATTTTTATAAAATATCAAGCTCTAAATAAGAGATTTGTGATTTGTCAAGGGTGGGGACCCAAGTACAACCCCTTGTTCTATACCAAAAATAAAAAATTATGGTCATCAAAATAATAAAATATTATGTTTGTCCTCATCTCAATTAGATTATATTTTTTTTCAATGAGTTTACACAAGTTTTTATGAGGGGTCCTAGTCCCCTCATATAAGTATATTTAATTTTTATATCTCTAATATATTTCTACTTTATTTTCTGTAAGATATATATTCATCTTCCTAAGATCGTTATATTTTCATAATGAGTTCTTAAGATTATTTTCTTTGAGAGATAAATTAGCTCTTAACATCATTTTTATTCAAATATCAAATCTTATTTTTTGAACTGTCTTCTAAAGTTTGAATTTCATGGAGATGAATATCAACACTACGATTGATTACATAATTTTCCAATTGATTTCATTCTCTATAGATATGCTCACATTTCCAAAACAATTACCTCCAACAATAATGTTATTTTTTTATCTAATCCCTACCTCTATTTTTTTATAACATTAATGATAATATGATGGAGACTGTTGTTGATTCCCTTATCTCTTCAAAATAATATATATATATATATATTTGGGTGTGTGTGTGTGTGTGTGTGAATTAATCTCAATTGGAATATATTTTTATTCTATTTTAAATTATAATTTTGATCTTAATTACAATTTTAATCCCTATAACAAATATCTTAGCCTATGTATCTTTATTATTTTAAATTCCATATGATTCTAGGTGAAGAGAATTTTGTGAATAAAATGGTTATATGTTAGAAGTTGTTTGGAATAAAGGCAATGCCAAGGTAATTTTTTTAGATTAACATCTCATATTTTAAGAGTCATATATTTGCAAAGGGTTTTATGAAGGAATCCAAATAGTATTTATGGAGATACAACTTTGTGAATTCAGTCATCCAAAACAAGGGTAATGACAATTTTTCAAGTTGCAAAAAATAAAATTATAGATATTTTCCAGCCAAGATTCAAATAATAGAAGGAGGAATGGAGGGCTAGGGCATTAACAAGGAGGGATATTGTTAGGATATCACTATTAAAAATAAACACACTCACACAAAATACTGAAAAATAACTCAAATACATCAAATAACTCAATAACACTATGTAGAAATCAAATGCAGAAATGGAACAATCTCACAATAACATAGAATCGCAGGCCTCTTCGAGGGGGCAAACTCCTTAAATATTTCATTATATTGCAAAAGGATCAATTCGTACATGGATTCATATATTTTAAATAAAAACTTAATGCAACCCTACCTAAAGGCTCAAGAGTTGGCTTACATGCAAAATGCCACTCGAGCTAGAATCTCCTACCTACCATCGGTTACAATCTTGATAAAAATGGTTACATGAGATGGCACCACTTGGCTAGGCACCATACTTGCCACATACATTACAAAGTATTAAAAAATAAAATCATAATGGGATCCCCCAAGTTGGAAGTGGGTCATTACATAAGTAAATGAGAATTATAAAATGGTGTTAGGGTAGGATCCTAATAGATATTTTGTTTTGGCATGGAATTTTTTAGTTAAGTTCCATTTATTCTTTCATTTTATTTGAAGTTCTATAAGTAGATTATTATAGGTTTATTTTCAAATAATATAATCACTATAGGATATCTAGTAAATTTTAGTAGATATTGAGTTATAGTTTCCTTCCCATGGATCGATTTATAGCTAAATCCTTATAATCATCCATAGTAGTAGAGGTTAGGAAGGACCTCACTGAGCAATGATCCTTATTTATCAAAGATAAATTAGTCATTGGTAAATTTAATGGGTCTTGACTAGGGGCTTTGACTATGAGATAATGGATTGATAGGATATAGAAGTCTCAAAGAGTGAGTCTATCCTTTCTTTCCAAAGGTTTCTTCCTAGATATTTTCTATTCCAAGGAGAAAAGTGATAGAATCCTAAAATGGGATCCTTGGTTTATGGGAAGAACAAAAATCTTCTTGACCCACTGGTATAAAAGCTTTGCACTTGAAAATGTAAATTTATCCATAGTTCCAATTTAGATAAAAATGTATGGGTTACCCCTTGAATTCTAGAAAATGGATACCTTCAAGGCAATAGAAAACACTCTAAGATAATTCCTTGATATTTCAAAAACTACAAAAGATGGTTTCTTGGATATTTGTGCTCAAGCACTGGTCACGATTGATATTAGTAAATATTTACTAGAATCAATCATTCTTATGTATGAAGGTAATTTGTAGATCCAAATAATAGATCATGAAAATATATCTTTCAAATGTAGAAGATGTCATAAGGTGGGGCATATTGAAATATCATGTGTTAAAAAGAATTCAATAGAAACATGTGTAGAAAATTGTAAGAGAAACTTATAAATGGATTTAGATGAGTATGGTTTTCAAATTCTAAAAAATAAGTTTAAACAAATGAAAGTAAATAAATAGTAGAGATCAGTAAAAATATTGGAATAATTACCAATTATTTTGAGGCTTTATCCTATGAACAAAAAAAATAGATCAGAGCTTAGAGGATATGATACAACAAAATCAAAATATTAACAAGGAACCATCTACTCGATATAACCCTACTTTAGAGATGAGCAAAGGTTGTTAAACCTAAGGAATGTGCCTCATCATATTTTGAACTCTATTGAAGTACCATGTACCATTCAAGAGAAGGAAAGTGGTATAAAAAACATAGTATTAGATATTAATACCTCTACCATTAACAAGGAAATACTAGAGAATAAACAGGATAAGTCAAAAGCTTCCTTAGCAAAGCCAAGAGAGGATAAATATAATAAAAATAAAAGTTGTCAAAGAATATTGAGGAATAGAATAATAAGAACTACTTCTAATACATGAAAGGAAAAAAGAGGAAAATCTTCAAATTATCAAGGAAGCAAGAGCAAACATAGAGAAAGAAACATAATCTAAGTTGGTTGAACTTCTCTTTACTAAATAATAAAATGATATTGGTAATTCATAGCCGGGGCTAGAAACCCCTAATAAGATATGATTATAATATCATGGAATATAAGGGATGTTAATATCCCCTCAAAGCAATATGTGTATTTGATGAGGAACTTCATGTAATAGTATAATTTTATTTCTAAGTACTACATGACACATTCAAAATACTCACATTATATCTCTATGATAGGTTGTTCCAGAAAGTCAAGTTATTATGCTCATGATGTAAGATGTATGTGTTATCAAACTTATTAGAGCTCTCCTATCATATTGATAGGATTTTCTTAGAATTAAACCACAACAACTCATCAAAATTCATATCATAGGTGACTTTATCTACAAAATGTGGGTCAAGGACAAAGGACATTGTGCAAGTATACATAATGTATGAGGTGTAACCATTATCCTTCCATCCAAGTGAGTACATATGATGATGTGGTTTCAAAGGCAACTGTAACCTATCAAGAATGGATCTCATAATCAAATTATTTTACGAGTCATTGTTGATTATACAATCCATAGAAAAATTGTGGGTGAGGTGAGTTATTGTGATGAACAAATTGTCATGGTCACCTTTAGGCAAATGATGAGGCATCAGGGTAAACTTATTGATTTTACCCTTGAGCTCATCATACTCCCTATATTCTCCTATAAATGGGAACATCTTGTGGTTCCTCATCTTGATATTTTATAATGAGATAATTCTTCTTCCTACAATAGTCAGATTCCACATGACCTCTCCTGATACAATAAGTATATTTTTTCTTGCTATTGAAAGGAGGAGAAGAAGATGATGATGATGATGATAAATAAGGATAATAATAAGAAGTAATAAGATTTCTTTGTCTTGCATCGTTATTATTGATATGGATATTCGAAAGCTCCCATGGAACCAAACTATCATGGTCCTCTTGACTAAGAAATAAGCTTCTCTTCCACCAATTGCACTTGATTAAAGGTTAAAACCAAAGTGGTTAGGGTAGTATATTTCAATTCCCTAAATAGGAGCTCCTACAAACCACTCTTACATTTGATAATGAGTCCATTATTTGAATCATACACATCAATTAGTATTCTCAACTTGTTAAATTAATAAACATTACCTTGAGCACTTATGTTGTTGACTTGCCTTAAGCGAAACCATTTAATGATGAGATATTTGCTATAGTTTGAAGAATAAAAGGTATCCTTCAATGCCTTTACTAGTTCATTCCAATTGCCAATAGGATTTTTAGTACATTGGCATTTAGTTACCAATACTTTAGCTACTCCACATAGTTTGAGTTTTACAAATTGAACTTTATAATATTCAAGAACTTGGCTATATGTAAAACAAGTATCCATATTGAATATCTAACTATTTAGGACCTCTGGATCCTTTGAACCATCATAGATCTTGACCTTGCATTTTTATTTTAAGTGAAGGTCATTGTTGTATATTTTGACATCACTTGGGTCACTTTGGACTGCTATTTTATTGACCTTGTCAACCAAGCTACTAAAAACATGGGCTAGTTCATCTATTTGGTTTTCTAAATTGGTGTCCATAATAGATTGGGTGATATCCATATGGAATCAAATAATTTTTCCTAAGAAATCAAAATGTGTTGTAAAGCTTGTGCAATTTCCAAGCAAGTACAAGAAAAATTTCATGTATTACAAAAATAAGGCTTGGAAAATTAAATATTAAGTTACCAATTCATAAATTATGATTAACAAAAAGGTAAACTATTTCATTAATTAATCACAACAAGGTCTAATAGTTTGAAGTAATTAATTAATTAAATTTATTTAATTAAATAAGTTTTACCCCCTTTGAATTTTTGTAGGATCTAAAGAAAATTTTGAATTTCCAATGCTCCTATGCATACCAGGAAACTCCAACGGTCATCCATGCTCAAGAAATTCAAACAGTCTTCCAACAATGGTGAAGGATGAAAATAACACCAATGGATGAGTGTCATGCGGTACACTAGGAATAAATCTCCTACTGTCCAAACTCTGTATGTTTATGTCATAGTTTTTTCATCATAAATTTGTTGTTGAATTTTCATTGTAGTTTTGTCATAGGGTATGGTTAATAGAATTCAACCATGGTTGTGTCATAGATTTGCATAACAAGTGTGCTTAAACTAAGCCACATCAACACTTTGGTTTTTCTTCCAACTCATATATTGGATGTTCAAGATAATTTTTTCTAATGGCTAAGAGATGACTAACTAAAAAATAATTCTTAGTTTATGCATAGTTTAGAAATTTTTTGACAACTCTGATGACAACACATGGTAGAGGCTTCTCATGCAAATTGTGATCACCATCTAGACCTACCATGTGGCATCACTTTAGACATGTCAAACACATTGATTGTCTCCTCAATAAGGTATCGTAGACCTCCCATGCACAACTTATTTGTATGTTTTCTAGCTTAAATATGGATATGTCATATTAGTGGCTTGATCACACATTTTCTAAGATGAAGTGTCATGTCAACGAAAAGTAGATTTATCACATCTACAACCTTCTTAGGTCTCCAAAAATAGAAAGGATCCACTTTCTTGCTAACTTCATAAGGTAAATTTTGGCAGATTTTTTGGTAGTTTAATTCATAAGAATGTGGCTAGCTCAATGCATTCCCTCTTATTGTTTGAAATGTGATGCATCTCAAATTTAAATGCTTGTTGCAACAATTTGCATCTACTAGTGAGGTTTACAATGTGGTTCTCATGACAATTGCCTACGTGATATCTCATTGCTCTATCCTCTACTGCTCTATTGCAGCCACATCTAGCACATATTTCCATTCAACACCCCCTCTTCATCTGATGATAAACTTTTATTGTCAACTTTTAACAAGAACTCTAGCACTATTTCCTTTTTCTCCAACAATAACACTTGGAGATTAGCATTTAGGTCTCCAATGCGAGGGATAACCATGGATACATAGACATGCACCCACATCAAAAAACTATCACGAAGGGTTTCTCACAAGTCGAATGTATAGTATCATTGATGCTTTCACTTAGTAACAATGCTTTTACTCTATGTAAACCAGATAGTGATAGCACCACCATCTTGTAATATAATTACACTTCCACTTTTGAGAGTAGAAAAACAAAATTAATGCAAGATGAGCTAATATTATGATGACTATGGTGATGAGCTAAGATTATGATGACTATAAACAAGTATGAGGGCCCTTTTAAATAGCAAAAAGAAATATTTACTTGTTTAATATGAATATTAAATGATAAGACAAGAGATGAACTAAATTCAAGTGAAAATATATAAAACTAACTCTAAGTGAAAAAATATAAAAGGCCTAAAGCTACAAGAATAAGAAAGAGCCAAAAGCAAATAAGGGGAAAGAGCACAATCCAATACACAAGGTTGTTTTCTCCTTGTTATAAGCTTGTTAAAATATTGCTAGCTTGCTTGTTTATGGCCTTTGGATGCATTATCTTGAAGGCTTGATGCTCAATGCTTAATGAATACATGTATACTTGTAGATTTGATTTCTTGGAGAGAGCTTTAAGACTTGATGCTTAGATTCTTACAAGAATGCATGGAGAAAGCTTGTAAGTAACAAGAGATTAAATGCTTGCAAAGGTGGCCTTCACAAGGTTGTGGCAAGATTTTAGCATAACCTCATCATTCAAAATACTAAATACCTATGATTCTAGAGATATATTAATAGAGTTTTGTTATCTTCAAAAGACCCTTGGCAATGCTTTCACTTAGTAATAATACTTTTACTCTATGTAAACTAAAGAGTGATACCAAACCAAATATGTAATTTAATGGGTCAATTGACAAGTATAACGTCCAACTTGTCACGAAGAGTTTCTTATAAGAAGGTATTGATTACTCTAATAATCTTACACCTATTACCAATATGGATTCTATGCACCTTGTACTTTCTATTGTTGCATCACAGGGTTGGCTAGTGTACCGGATGGATGTGAAGAGTTACTTCTTGCATGGATATTTTAAGGAGGAAATCTACATGGAGTAGCTTGTTGGGTTTGTTCATGACTCTTCTCTTGTTTATAGACTATGAAGGTCTCTCTATGTTCTAAAACAACCCCCCTAATCCTGGTATGAGAATATGGATTATTTTCTTCTATTTACTGGTTTTGTTCATTGGAACTCATATCCTATAGTGTATATACAACATATTGGAGAGGATATTGTTATACTTGTCTTGTATTTTGATGATTTTCTTCTCACCAACATCTCCTCTTCCCACATTCATACTATTCAAAGGGCTTTCTCAATGTTGTTTGATATGACAGATCTAGGTCTTTTACACTTTTTGCTTGGTTTGTATATTTCTCAATTAGATTTAGGGATTCATTTGAGTTAGTATAATTACACCCATGATATTCTTCAACATTTTGGTATGGTTAATTTCAAGCCATGTCCCTTTCATTTCCAGTTTGGTATGGTTAATTTCAAGGTAATCATTGATAAATTTAATGGGTCTTATTCAAGAGATTTAACTACAATAAAATGAATTGATAGGAGATGGAAGTCTCCAAGAACGGGTCTATCCTTTCTTCGCAAAGGTTTCTTTGCAATTTTCTATTCTTAAGAGGAAAGAGATAGAATATTGAAATGGGATCCTTGGTTTATGGGAAGAGCAAATTATTCCTTACCTATTTGTATGAAGGCTTTACACATGAAAATATAAATCTTTCCTAGTACCAGTCTGATTTAGGATGTATGGGTTACCCATTGAATTCTAGGAAATGGATACATTTAAGGCAATATTCAACAATTAAAAAAATTCTCAAAGATTTTGAAAACTACAAAATACAAATTCTTAATTATTTATGCTCGGATATTGGTCATGATTGATAGCAGTAAACCTTTACAAAAACCAACCATTTTTAAATATGGGGGTAAGTTGTGGATCTAAACCATAGATTATGAAAACATATATTTCATATGTAGAAGATGTCATCAGGGACACTTTGTGTATAAAGATGATGTCATTGGAGACTATATTCGAAGTGTTGATATTTCCTTGGAGGGCCAAGATTCCCTGATTAGAAAATTAAGTATAAATATTTTTGTATGGTTCCTTGTGTATTGTTTTGCTTATTCTATTCTATGCTTGATGAAAACAAACTATTGTTTATTTTACACAGTACTACCAAAATGAAAACCAGTTCCTCATAGAGTTGGCTAATTCTAAAGAGGAAGAAGAGGTGAATGAAAGAAAGACTACGAGTGATGGGTGATTATAGCCCAAGTTGAAGTTGGAAATTTTTCCATTCCAATGGATAGAAAAAGGATTCTTACCCTCCACACATGAAGCTAAAGTTTGAGAGAGAAATCAAAATACCTTAGAAGTTGGTTGCATGATCATATAGTTGGTAACCAACAATATATACAAACTATGAAGGTACATGAAGAGGCCAAGAACAAGTGTGTAATGCAGTGTAGTAGAGGCCATGGACATAGGTGTAAAGTGGTGCACCATGTGTAAGAGTGAGCATACTCAATTATGGTGAATGGATCCAAGGACCCATTCACAACAATTGAGTATGATAATTCTTATAGTGGGTGATTTACAGTGGATGCACTTGGACCCATTTACCACAATTGAGTATGCTCACTCTTATAATGGATGCACTGCTATACACCTTTATCCTCCACCTCTGGTGCATCACTTTACACCATTGTCCTTGACCTCTTCGTGTACACAAAATATGTATCTATTGTTGGTTGTCATGTATGATCATGTGACCAACTACTAATGTCTTTTGATTTCCCTATCGACCTTTGACTTCGAGCATAAGAAGGTAAGCATCCATTTGCTATCCATTGGAATGGTAGAGCTTCCAACTTCAACTTGGGCTACAATCACCCCATCACTAATAGTTTCACTTTGGTCCACCTCTTTTTCCTATTTAACATTAGCCAAATCTATTAGGAACCACTTTTCATTTTGGTAGTACTATGTAAAACAAACAACATTTTATTTTTCAATAGTCCTAGAATAGAATAAACAAAACAATACACAAGGAAACATACCAAAATATTTATATATAATTTTGTAACCAGGGGATCCTAGCCCTCTAAGAAAAACTTCAATGTTAGGAATATAGCCTCCAATGATATCATTTGTATACATAGATAATTCATTAATAGAATACGAGCTCTCCTTGGTGTTCAAGTCCATGCACTCTACACTAGTAAATTTTCCGCTTTCAAAGATAGAGAAAAACATGAGAATAGTTTATATTAAAAATTCATGTTCAAAATATTGTTTTCCCTTTCTCAATATTGGTATTATGAATGAGTTCAATATTGACAAGCTTTAGAGAAGTGCACCAAAGAAGAGTCATCTTATTAAATAAAAACTTGGGCAAGCTCTATAAGGTAAAAGTCATGACCTTCTCAAAGAGCAATTGAGGGTTTCATGACCTTCTCCCTGTTATAAAAGAGAATTCTAGGGTGTCTTAGAATGAATTTGATGAGAAAATATTTGGATTGAAATATACTTTCCAAAAATTTCATATTGGAAAGAAAAGAGTCTTCCAAGCTCAATCTCAAGATGGTTGGCCTTAGCATTAGAACTTTCACAAGATCTGACCTAGTTTGTCAATATCCAAAGCTTCGATTTTGGTATACTTTACACATTAACAGTATTAAATGAGAAGTTCATAATTACCTTTGTAATAATGTGTTGTGTGCAATCGTGCTTGTCCATCATGTTACCAAATTTCTCCATATTTTTTAGGGTTTTTAGCCTCCCCTAGTACGAGGTATGTTTCATCGCTTGTGCAATATCTTCAAAATTGAAATGGAATTTTGTGGCAACAAGCACTATAAACACATTTTATTAAAGACCTTTGGTATCACTTACATAGGTATCAATCTTGCCCTTGGCTAGTGTTGAGAATATTTTTGGAAAAATAAGAAGGTAAAATAAAGGGCCATGAATCTGATGGAACAATAAAAATACATCTATAACCAGAAAATATATAACTAAAGAGATTCTTCATCATCCTCACGGTTTTAGTTATGGTTTCAAGGCAGAGTGGGTTTCAAGAGATCAACAACTACTTACACATTTTTTACTCTAAATTTTTTGAAGTCCACTATTTTTTGGGCCAAAATTTTTTTTTAGCTTTCATTTATCCCTTCATTTTTTTAAAAGCTTTGCATACAAATTATTGTAGGTTTATTTTCAAATAATATAATCACTATAGGATATGGTGGTAAATTGCAATAGATATTGAGTTATAATTTTCTTCCCATGGACCGATTTATAGCTAAATACTCATAATCATCCCTTGTAATAGAGATTAGATAAGACCTCACAGAGCAGTGATCCTTGTTGCTCAAAGATAAGGAAATCATTGGTAAATTTAATGAGTCTTGTTCAAGAGATTTGACTCCAAGAAAATGAATTGATAGGAGATGTAAGTCTATAGTTCTGGGTCTATCTTTTCTTCCCAAAGGTTTCTTCCTAGCAATTTTCTATTTTAAAGAGGAAAGAGATAGAATCTTGAAATGGGGTCCTTCATTTATGGGAAGAGTAGGATTCTTCCTTACCTATTGGTATGAAGGCTTTACAACTGAAAACATAAATATTTCCCAATACTAATATGAGTCAAGATGTATGGGTTATCCATTGAATTCTAGGAACTAAATACCTTAAGGCAATATGCAACAATTGATAAAATTCTCAGATATTTTGAAAACTACAAAAGACATTATTAATTATTTATGCTCAGATATTGGTCATGATTGATAGCAGTAATCCTTTACCAAAATCAACCATTTTTAAATATGTGGGTCAGTTGTGGACCCAAACAATATATTATGAAAACATATATTTTAGATGTAGAAGATGTCATCAAGGGCACTTTGTGTATACAAATGATATCATTGGAGGCTATATTCCAAGCATCAAAATTTTCCTTGAAGGACAAAGATCCTCTAGTTACAAACGTATGTATAAATATTTTATCTTGCTTCATTGGTTCCTCATAAAGTTAGCTAATGATAAACACGAAGAAGAGGTGGATCAAAACAAAACTATGAGTGATGGGGTGATTGTAGCCCAAGTTGAAGTTGGAAGTTCTTCCATTCAAATAGATAGCAAAAGGATTATTACCCATTATGTTTGAAGCTAAAGTTCGAGAGGGAAATCAAAACATCTTAATAGTTTATCACATGATCATATGCTTGGCAACCACAAACAAATAAAAACTATGAAAGTACATGAAGAGGTTGAGGAAAAGGGTGTAAAGTGGTGCATCCACTACAAAAGTGACCATACTCAATTGTGGTGAATGGGTCCTTTTGAGTCCCAATACATTGTGCAAGGGACATTTTTGCTACAACTGAGTATGTTCACTCTTACAGTGGGTGCATCGCTTTACACCATTGTCCTTGGCTTCTTCATATACATTCATAGTTTGTATCTGCTATTGGTTGCCATGTATATGATAATGTGATCAATTGCTAACATATTTTGATTTTTCTCTTGATCTTTGGATTTGAGCATGACAGGTAAGCATCCATTTTCTATCTATTGAAATTATAGAGATTCCAACTTCAAATTGGAATACATTCACCCATCACTCGTAATTTCACTTTGATTTACCTCTTCTTCCTCTTTAGTATTAGCAAATTCTATTAGGAACCACTTTTCATTTTGGTAGTACTATGTAAAACAAACAATAATTTATATATGAATAGTCATAGAATAGAATAAGCAAAACAATACACAATGAAGCATACCAAAATATTTATACATAAGTTTGTAACCACGGGATCCTAGCCCTCCAAGTAACTTCAACACTAGGAATATAGCCTCCAATAACATCATTTGTATACACATAGATAAGTCATTAATAGAATACGAGCTCTCGTTGGAGCTCAAGTCCATGCACTCTATGCTAGTAAATTTACCCATTTCAAAGATAGAGCAAGAACCAAGAATCATTTATATTAAACTCCATGTTTGATATATTTTGGCCCCTTTCTAAATAACAACCTTCTGAATGAGTTCAATATTTATAGGCTTTAGTGAAGTGCACTAAATAAAAGTTATATTATTAAATAAAATCTTGGAAAGATATATAAGGTGAAAGCCATTACCTTCCCAAAGAGCAATTAAGGTTTTCATGACCTTCTCTATGTTATATTTTGAAGCTATAAACTTAAAGGAAATGCAGTCACAAGAAATAAATAAACATCCAATGTCATAACTATGTTAATGGCAATCTAATATGCAAGCAAATAGCATGAGAGACTTCTAAAATAATATATGAAATATCCTTTAATGTAAATTCATGAAAATTTGAACTTGATAAGTACTTGGAGATCTACTAGTGCATGTTATGAGCAATGCATGCTATATTCAACATTACAATGCTAATCACAAATATATACTAGTATGTGACTCTTCACTTTCCTACCCTAAGGACACATGTGCATTTTGCATGATAGAAACTTATGCACATGCACACCTAACTAAGGACACTTGTTATTCCTATTCTAAAGGACTCATGTACATGTGGAAAACATGCACATTTACATCATTGCACATACTTGTGCATTTATTCATTTGCATAAAGTAAATACTTAAATCCTAATATAAGATAAACTTTTCACCTAAACATGTACCCATGGAGGTACATTGATATGTACCAAATAATGTGATATTCTCTAACACCCCCTTGTATTACATTATTTGGTTATTGAAGACTTTAGTATTAAATATGGATCTTTGTATTTGTCTTCACTCTTCAAGTGGCCTTGGAT
This sequence comes from Wollemia nobilis, assembly GCA_028583015.1. Lineage (NCBI taxonomy): Eukaryota > Viridiplantae > Streptophyta > Pinopsida > Araucariales > Araucariaceae > Wollemia > Wollemia nobilis. The sequence goes on along the minus strand of JAQPPZ010017217.1, from coordinate 20,388 downwards.
TTGATCTTCTGCTTGAGCTTCACCTTTTTGCTTGACTCTGTATTCTAACTTTGGAACTATTACTATTTTTCTTCTGATTTTGTTGTCAAAGAAGTTCATACCTTTATTATGTCCATCTCTATACCTTGAGAAGTATATTTGAGAAAATTTATTAATGAAGTTTCTTGTCATTGTGTATATCCAATCAAAAAACTATTTTTCCTTGTACCAAAAATGTCTTTGAGAATGATTGGTTCCTCCACAAATTTTACAACTATGGAGATTCCAACAACTCTCTATATTGTGCCCATATCTTCTATAATGATTTCATCTATTTTCTATTACCAAATAATTTTTACCATTATATCCTTCATAGCAACTATTCTTGTCAATCTCTGATACTAATTTGATGTCACTATTTTCTATTACAAACTTAGTTCCTTTGATATTCATACTTTGATCTAATTTCTAGTGTAATTGGTTCTTTCATTCCCTGTTCATGTTTTTCCAAAATTGTATCTTCATATATATCAATATGGAACAAAAACCATTAACATGACAAAAACAATCATTAGAATGATCTTTGTCAGTATCAATATGATCATGTGCATCACTGTATCTACCATCATTTGTATGTATGCCTTCATCAATTCTAATAGCATAAGCTTGTTATGAATAGTCATGAATTGTGTTCAAATAACTTGTATAACACATAACATCAATCTTTGTAACAAGTTCTTCTATATTTTTAATGGATTCTAAACCACCAGTGTCATTGCTTTCATTACATTGTTGCCTTCCATTTTGACAAGAAATGTGATTTGCATCATTTTCCTTTTTAAGAAGATCACAAGTATCACAACATGCATCAATAATCAATTGTTTAGATTCTATAGTATTATAACATGAATGTATAATCATGGGTCTCTAATAATTCGTATCACTAGAAGCATCGTTCATCATTGTTTTGTTCTCTACTTCTTCATTTCTTATTTTTTCATCTTAGAAAAATTTAGAGTAACAATTCCTTTGTAGATTATTCTCCATAGACTAATGGTTATAGCAATGAAATATTAATAGCAATCATTAGCATTATTGAGAATACTTTGCATGCATTTATGAAGTATTGCAAATTCTTCTTTTTTTGTTTCAAGAGTAATATCATCAAGCCTATTGTTCAAAGTATTTTTTCATCAATAAATTTATTCTTCAAATCCTTAATCATGTTCTCTTGTATTCTATTCTTGTCTTTGAGAACTTCATTAGAAAGTAATGCCATATACATTACTTTTCCTATATCATTAGGTAATGTGAAAGAATATTTTGAGTTTATTTGTGCCTTCCCAATTTTTAAATTGAATTAATATTATAGCATTGAAAAACTTTCATTTTTGGCCTCTCTAATGATTGATTGCAAATCCTTATTTTCTTTTATTGATGTATTATTTTGACTTTTATTTTTTTTATCATATTTTATGTACAACCTTTTTATAGTTGCAATTGTTTCTTAGTCTCTTCTAGTGAGTCATCTTGAATGTAAATTTATCCTTCTTATTGAAAACATAAGTCTTCTCCAATGTAAATTAGTTCTTATTGTAGACATAGGTTTTCTTCTTCAACTAATTTTGACAACTCATGAAGTTCTAGTTTTTGAATTTCTATTTTTGGATCACTTGTTTTATTTTTTATTTGCTTTTTCTTTTCCATGTTCCTTTGATGTAGACTACCTTATGACTCATAAATAAGAAATTCATAGTTTTGTAAAGTATATTTGAAAAGTTTTTTAACCATAATTTCATGTTGAAATACTTATTTCTCCAAAATAACAATGTTTACAAATATTTAAAATTGCTTTATTGAACCCCCCTACAAATTCAAGTCAGAATTCCATTCTCAGTCAGCTTGTCAGCACTGTTATTAACCCGTCCGCTACTGCGGATGCATCCAAAGCGGCTTGGACCATTTATGAACAAGCCATAAAAGTGTTGGATGAAATTCACAGCCACATTAAGAATGTAGGAGAAGCTTCAAATTCCAACATGACTGGAAAATCCAACGATGAGGAGTAACAGTGGTGCACACTCACTCTGGTTTGCTGGGAGCTCACTCTGTTTTGCCAGTTTTGGGTCGAGACTTTCTTGCCAGGATCATCCCACTAGGATTCCCTTTTCTATTTTGGTATGTATTTTATATAAGACCTTGATTGTAATCTTTGTGTTGTTGAACTTGGTCAAGTTGAGCATTGAATTTTTATAAAAGGTTGAGGGACCCGTTTCAAAACCCATTTGTTAATACAATCTACTTATAAAAAAATATTGCTTTACAAAACTAAATAAATAAAACTCAAAACTCATAATTACTTTTCTCAAAATTGCTTTGTAACTTTCCAAAACTTTCCAAAAATTCAACTAAGATTTCTAGATTATTAATTTTTTCTTATCTCTAATAATTGAATTAATCTATATAAGAGTAGAATATTTTTTCAATAAATTAACTATTAATGTTTCTTATTCCTCCCTATTTAAATTCTTTATTTTCAAATTATTTCATTTATACCTTATCTCTCCAACAATACTAACTTTATCATTTTATTTATCCCTAATTAATAAATTTTTTAAATACCTTACACCTTATTGCTCCAAAAGATAATTTATAAAGATGTTACTTTTTTTGGGTGCTTAGCCGATTGCCTATTGCCCATGTTATTCACATTGATTGTCGATATCTTTTGATAACAAATATGAAATTAGGGTGCAAAGACCAATGGTAATTGAGTGTTACCTAAGAATATGTTTGTTCTATTTCAACTGTGCTTGAATGCTAGCTATGCTAGTGACCGTTTGTCAATTTAAAATATTTTCTCCCTGCTTTGCATCTCTTTGGAGTGCGATAGGTAGAGCACACTTGGTGGTTCTTGTTCTCTACTCTTGGTCCCCGTCTGGATAATATATTGCCATGGACAAAAAATGGGGTTCATCATCATCTGGTGATAAGTTGATTATCCTCCAGATCAGTCTTCTTAAGTTGAGGTTTATTTTGGAAAAAACTTTCATTCCTTCCACATGTGAGCTCCACACTCAAAACTTTATGAAACTAAATAATTTAGCCTTTGATTTTTCCTCCTTCAACAGTGCTCGTACTTGTCCTCCATGCGATGTCTCTTTTTTATTGTACTTTATAGCTTCTAACTATTTTTTTTGAATTTATGACATATCAATTATCACTCTCAGCTCTCCACATGAACATGATTGTTGCATCCACCTCTGTTCCTCAATGCTTGGCAATTTTAGACTTAGAGTTTCTTTAGAGAATATACTTCTATCATAGTCTACTTGTAGTCTTTCTACCACTTTTTTGTTGTGTTTATTAATTTTTTCATGTTGGTTGTTTGGTGAATGTGTAACGACTAGTAACACAAATTCTAGCCTCCTCTATAGCAACTAGTTGCACACATGTCTTTTGATTTATTTTTCTGAACCTCCTACAACATCGATCATTGGAATGGATTACAAAAGCTAGTTGTGAAATGATTATCATCAGGAGTGTTTCACTATCCTTTGTGTTTTCAGACATGCAGGCATCCACATGGTTGTGAGACCTACCATTCTTCTAAATTGACATACCAAGGCCCCTAGTGCAGCCCTCAGGAGCTATACAGTGGTTCTAACCACTCTTTGTAAGGTTTTGGAAGGTTTCAAGCCACTTTTAGGACCTTTTTGGCACCTTGTTTCTATTTTTCCCACCTTGGGATGAATACAAATTCTATTCATCCCACCCTAGAGCGAATAGCAGCATTCATACCAAGGTGGGACAAATAGCAGGTTTGACCAGCAAAAAGTCAAATCTGGACAAATGGCACCTAGTAATGGTTAGATTCCTACCTATTCTTGCATGCAAGTCAAATCACACAAAATATTTATGCCTTGCTCAATTAATGAGGCCAAATTGGGAGATTCTCTTCTCCCTCTAATGCATGCCACCCCGGTGGCCAAGTGACGCCTCTTGCTCTACATGCCCTTGCATGCCTTTTGACCCATGAGCCTCCTTAGGCTATAAAGTGGATAAATTTTCCACACAAATATAGAGAGGAGTTTTAGGATAAAGCAATGGAGTGCTGCTAATATTTCCTTTCACCTTTTGTGCCCATTTTTACCTTGGAATCTCTACCTAGCGAAGGAGGTTTGCAAGTGAACTAGTAGGCACAATTTGTTTCATAACAAAACCATCTGAGTGACTTTCCTCACCAAATTTGATTACAATACCCCCCATAGTGTTTTTCATAAATCCCCAATGGAATTGGTGGTAAAATTTAGGCAAAATTTGTGGGCATCCCAACCACGGGCTCCCCTAAATTTGTGACAGTCCTATTCATTACACCCTATTATGAATATAAATTTGTCAAATATTTTCTGAATAATTTTAATTAGTTATTTTCTATATTTTCATATTATGCTTTAGTTCAAATTTCATATCATTCTAAGTTATATTGGTCGATATATCTCAATTTTAGTGTTTTGTAGGGTCTCACACAGGTCTACGGTGGTCATCTAGAGAAGCACCTAAACTATCACTGATTTCAAAAATATTATCATATGGGTTTTATTAAAATGTTATTTTATGCATTCTTTCCAATTTTTAGGTGTTTTAGATACGTTTAGGTTGGGAAATTGTTTGCTTTAGGTTTTGTATATTGGAAAAGTGTATTGCGATTACGCCACACCTAAGGATGTAATTTCGATGCAATTTCTAGTGATATCTTCCCAAAACCACTTAATTTACATCCATACAAAATTTCATATCATTTGGAGTTGTTTTGATACAATATCTATGCATATGCCCATTACTAGTCTTTTAGTGTCTGTGGGGATTGCATGTTTTACATCATACGCACTTGCTATCTGAAACTTTTTGGTTTCCTTGTGTGTAGGTGCAGGTCTCTAAAGTTCATTAGTAATGAGTATAGGACATAAATATCTGAGATACAAGCGGCGGTAACCTTGGCCCGCCCACTTCTATTGTGGGTACGAGGAAAGACATTGGATGTGCACCCGAGTTACTTGAAGGATTTTGATCCTTGGGCACCCGATTTGTAAACATTTGTATTTATAATTTAAGCCCTCAAAGGGGATATTTTTTAACCTATATTTGATCTTCCTAATTAATAATAATTTGATTTACTTTGCTCCATTTCTTGTTATTTGCTATCTTTTCCATATTACTTGCATGCTTCTGTTTGGTGCTCACACGCAATAGGACATAGATACATATATTTTTTATCATAATTTGGTGCATTTTTTTTCCTAATTCAGTGGTGATCATGGTGGGACCTATTCCATTTTTCTTTAGGTGAAATTTTAAGCTCAGTTTTCATATCTTTATGTTGCAGGTGCTAGTCGTTCTGGACTGAAACGAACCCTGACCTACTATTCATGCCACCCCGGGATGAAAGCATATTCATACCACCCTAAGACAAATACAAACCTTCTATTTGTCCCAAATTGGAGTTACTATAAACCAGAGAGCTTTCTGGTCAGAATTCCATAAATGGCAGGTTCCAAAAGTGATGAGGTAGGTACCTAAACCCTCTGTTTTTATTTTGTAGTTTTAGAAGTTGTTTATTTGGTTTTTCTCGCATCATTTTGTTTTCTTAGAAAGGTTAAAAGTAGATTTACTTTCCCCATAATGCAAAATAACAAAAATAATAAAAATCAAATAAAATCAAAGTAGGAATGCATCTCTATGGTTTGATTGCTTGTAGCCTACCCAATGGGTAGGCTAACATTTAGGGTTTTGCATTTCTAGATACATTTGTGAGTTATTTTTATACTAACATTTTGAAAGTAAAATGTACCTTATGCATGCATCTAGTAAAGGATCGTTAAGTTCTTCCTTTTTTGATTTCTTTTAAGTTAAAAAGAACCACTCTCACTTGCACGTATCACAATAACATTGGTAAGGTTGGATTTCATCACCAACCTCCAATTTAGACTGGTGATGTTGAATTTCACTTCCTTCCACCAACTTGCCCTCTAGATGCCTTAGATAGAATAGGGCACTCTATCAATATGGAATAGGTCACTAATATTCAAACTACCTCCCATTTATGGAAACACTATTTTAGAGTGGAAGAGCTAGGTGAACCCCCCACTGGGTTTTAAGCGGTGTACCCTAGACTCTTTTGAGAAATCATGTTTGGCACTAGTGTTCCTAGTCACCACTTTGGTTGAGTTCCCTCATTCGAATTCCAAAACAAGAAAAAGAAAGCAATATCAAAACAACACATATGAAACACACAAAATAGCCTAGGGATTCATACCTAAAACTTAAAGGAGATAATCACATTGTTTGCTTGTGTGTTTCTTTGATCATTTGATTGTGTGTTTCTAATATTTAAAAGAGATAATCATATAAATCCAATCCTTAAAAGAGATAATCATATTATCTACATTGGGTGTTTCCTTATTATTTAGGTATTCAACATAAGATCCTATATCTGGGACCAAACCCTAATTTTTCAAAATTATTTTTTGAAAAAATAAATCTACTCATCTCCTGGAACTACAATGAAACTACTTAAAGGAGATAATCACATTGTTTTCTTGTGTGTTTCTTTGATCATATGATTGTGTGTTTCTAATATTTAAAATATATAATCATATACATCTAATCCTTAAAATAGATAACCATATTGTCTATGTTGGGTGTTTCCTTATTGTTTAGGTAGTCAACATAAGATCCTAGATCTGGGACCAAACCTTAATTTTTCAAAAATATTTTTTGAAAAAAAAAAACTCTACTCATCACCTTGAGCTACTTGTAAAAATCTACTTTCTGATTCTGCATCCAACAGATTGAGAATTGTGCAAATTGGAGCTATAATTAAAAAGTTATGTTGGTTTTATGATTACTCTATTTTTGAAGCCGAAAATAGAGAAAAACTACACTAGAACTATCATAAAATGGTCTAGACAACTCCAAAAATTACCAAAAAAAATTTGTTGTCTTAGTTAGCTCCTTCTACACCTCTCATGGAAATTTTGAGTCCTAAATCTTCATAGTTTAAAATTTCCTAAAAATTCCTAAAAGTGGGCATTTCCCCACGGGTCCCGATTGGCTAAATATTTCAAAAATATAAATTTTTGACCCTGAAGTCAGATTTTTGAGTCTTAGCCCATTGTGATCAGCTTTTTGCATTGATAATTTTGATATATAACACTTATAACCTTTTTTTGAAGTCAAATTTTTCTTTAGTGTGGGTTTCCTTCAAGGTTTGCCTAGTCAACACATCATGACAACCATGCATAGTCGAGCTCAACCACGAGCCAGCGAAGCAAAAAACTATAGGAAATACCCTAAGCACCATAATTATAGGTATTAGGATCTCCTCACTCCTACATGGATTCTTAATAGTATTTGCCTTCCCTATTCTCCTGAGGATCTCATCATTCCTACATGACACCCTGAAAGTCATCGTGAGATCAACTCCTCACTCAGAGGACCCAACCACCAAGGTACCTCTATCAGGAGAACATAAATGGGTTATCCACATGATCAAGTGGATTATTTGGTTAGCCAAAACTAATTCTAGTTCCAAACCAGATATAATCAGCCTTCCAAGGGGTCTAGTAGGGAGGTCTACACTCCCTCTACATCGTGGTCTTCACCACCTAGAACTCCCATCCAACAAGTGCTAGCAACCTAGAGTAGACCTGTATGGAGTTCACATGCACCATCCAAAATGACCATGAGCGAGCTTCTACTACAGTCCTCCAAACATTGGGAACCTTTCACGAGGATCTTGGATTCCATTGGGGTACAACCTCATGACTCTGATGCTTTCACCAATTTTATGGAATACATACAAATATACAAGAATCTTGTTATATCCTTTCAGAATCATGAGGTCAAACTTGTGCCTACCAATTCACTAGATCCTACTTTGCACATCACCACGAGTATCAATAGGCTCCCCTATAAGTGAGTATTGGTTGACACAGGTTCCTCAATAAACATTATTACCACAGCTTCACTAAAACAGCTCAACCTTCCATCCTCGCGCATTGTACCATCCAAGTTCACCTTACAAGAATTCAACGATGCTTTATCCTCCACTATGGGAACAATAATCCTACTTGTTGAAGTTGGAAAAAATATTGTGCCTACATTGTTCTACATCTTGGAGGGTGCAAGACAGTACAACATACTACTTGGAAGGCCATGGATAAGAGACATGGAATGTGTTCCATATATAATACATCAATGCATTAAATACATTCATGAAGGCAAGGTCCATGTGATTGATGCTGACCTAGAGCTCTTCAAGTATTATAAGTAGATGGACCATCCACAAAAGCCTACTATATCACCCATGCACTTGGAAACTAAACCCAACGACCTTATCCAGAGTCCAAATGCAACCCTACGGTTAGTTGTGAAGCTACCTTCACCATCGCTAGTGCCATCATTTGTTTCTTCAAGTGAGGAAGATTCAGAAGATCCAAGTGCAAAGGCTCCCATAGCTATCATCAATACTTTTGTAGAGTACCTTCCCACTCCTACCAAAAATGAGGAAGAGCCCATAGTTGATACGGATGAATCAAATCATATCATGCCTAAGGACACAATTCAATTGACCTGCCCAAGACTCGATGATTGCATAGTACCCAATGATGCATTCACACCTATCATCGAGTTGATAAAGGATCTAGGGCATCCTAATTTCAAGTTTCCACCCATTGATAGCATTCATGATGCACCCCCTGAGCATGGGGGCCAACCAGATCACCTTGGACAAGTTGATGAGGCATCCATTACTTGTCCAAATGCAAATGCATCTTCTCATGAGTTTGTGGGAATGATCAATGTGATGATAGAGAACCAAAGTTCTCTAAATCCATCTATGCCACTTGTAACTCCATCCAAAATTCCATCCATACCACAGGAGATACCACTGCTGGATTCAGTCACACCTGCCCCATCTCACTAACATCTCTACAAAATCAAGAACATGTTACCCCCTGCACCAAAGTGGGGGTAATCCAACTACCACAGTTGAATACCCCATGTTGGAACATGAGCATGAGCTAAATCAAGAACAAAAACATGTGGATATACCCACTAAACAAAATCATCATGAAGCATCCACATCTACTCATACATGGATGATTTTTTATCCATCTCCACCACCTATTAGTTGCCATTCAACTTCCTCAACAACCATCCAGACATTGTCTCTACTAGTTCCACAACATATCTTGGATAGGCTAGCCATTGTGGAGTTACAAGTGAGTCAATAACACAATGATTTACAATGGATCTTGAATCAACTCCCAAACAATGAGTTACAGATGAGTAATCTAAAACCGCAACCCCCTGATTGTTAATACCAATCCACTCATATGCATTCCAATGTTAAGTCTCTAGTAAATCAAGGGAAAAATGACAATGCCACACTAAGCAATAATTTACACCCATTACTGAGTCTATGGATTCTCTATTTGAGCGTCTGTGTGTAGCAAAAGCAATTAACCCACCTAAAAGTTGACCTATCAATCCAAACGCACCAAATCCCAAAACATATCATGAAGACCTATACTGCAAGTACCATAGGTAAAATGGGCATGACATGTAGATGTGCTTCAAGTTCAAACACCTTGTATAGGATATGATTGACAAGAATGATCTTCAAATAAATAATCAACAAATTGACATATCTCAAAATCTATTACTTACAAATGGGAGTCAAGAGGAGCAAACTAAACAAGTGACTGAGACACATACAACCCTGTGATCTCATACAATGGGTCCATCATGGTCACCTCATTTAAGACATCAACGTCATACCTGGACTCCATTATCTGATCCCATGTTGACCATATTCCACAAACTGCAAGACACAGAAGCAATTGTCTTACCAAACATACCCTTATTCAAACCAAATAGGCCCAAATCTAAACAATATAGGATGGAACATTCTTGCCTCTATCACCAAATGATAGGGCATGACATTCACAATTGTCATGTTTTTAGATGTAGGGTCCAAGATCTTATTAATAAGGGAGCTTTATACATGAGTGGGTCACTCATTATACCCCCTCAAGATATTTTATTACCCAAAATTCCTCGCCAAAATGGGGCGAGTCAATTTCTATCACTCCTCCTAGCCAAGCCAATAACATTGCATCAATCACAGTACATATGGGGGATATCCAAGGTGTCACACCTTCCCTACTATTTACATCACAAGACATGAAACTAACTAGGGATTCTAAAGGTATCAAACCTTCCTCACTTCCTTTGATAATCACAAATATTAGGGGTATACGAGGTATTGCACCTTCCTCTTGAGAACACAAAGTAAGCAGAGTTACAAAAGGCTCCAAGGGTATCTACATACTGCTTGGTCAACCCATAACACCCCTAGGCAGTCTATGACCATCTAGGTGACCCTGAAAGGCTCCAAGGGTGTCTACAATCCACTTGGTCAACCTAAAATACCCCTAGGTAGTCTATGACCATCTAGATCACCCCAAAAGGCTCCAAGGGTGTCTACAACCCGCTTGGTCAACCTTAAACATCCCTAGGTGGTCTATGACCGTCTAGGTCACCCCAAAATGATCCAAGGGTGTCTACAACCCACTTGGTCAACCTAAAATGCTCCTAGGTAGTCTATGACTGTCTAGGTCACCCAAAAATGCTCCAAGGGTGTCTCCAACCTGCTTGGTCAACCTAAAATGCTCCTAGGTGATCTATGACCATCTAGGTCACCCCAAAATGATCCAAGGGTGTCTACAACCTGCTTGGTCAACCTAAAATTCTCCTAGGCATTCTATGACCATCTAGGTCACCCCAAAATGGTCCAAGGGTGTCTCCAACCTACTTGGTCAACCTAAAATGCTCATAGGTGATCTATGATCATCTAGGTCACCCTAAAATGCTTCAAGGGTGTCTCCAACCCACTTGGTCAACCTAAAATGCCCCTAGGTGGTCTATGACCATCTAGGTCACCCCAAAATGCTCCAAGGGTGTCTACAACCTGCTTGGTCAATCTAAAATGCTTCTAGGTGGTCTATTACCATCTAGGTCACCCCAAAATGCTCCAAGGGTGTCTACAACCCACTTGGTAAACCTAAAATGCTCCTAGGCAGTCTATGACCATCTAGGTCATCTCAAAATGCTCCAAGGGTTTCTACAACCTGCTTGGTCAACCTAAAATGCTCCTAGGTGATCTATGACCATCTAGGTCACCCCAAAATGCTCCAAGGGTGTCTACAACCCGCTTGGTCAACCTAAAATGCTCCTAGGTGGTCTATGACCATCTAGGTCACCCTAAAATGCTCCAAGGGTGTCTACAACCTGCTTGGTCAACCTAAAATGCTCCTAGGTGGTCTATGACCATTTAGATCACCCCAAAATGCTCCAAGGGTGCCTTTAACCCTCTTGGTCGACCCCAAATGCTCCTAGGAGGTCTATGACCGTCTAGGTCACCATAAAATCCCCAAAGGCATCCATAAGCCATTTGGTCACCCCAAATACCCCAATGGCCCCCAATAAACCCATTGGTCACATATACATATATATCAATCAAAACAAAAATCAAAAACATCATATATATATATATATATATATATATATATATATATATATATTCAATTAAAAATACAAAAATATTGCATTGCATTGTATCTTCAAACATCATCAAAACAACAAAAACACAAAAATATCATATTGTATTTCATTACATTGCATCTCATTGCATTCTCAAAATTTCTTACATTAGGCATACTCATTATGGCACTTTGTATTTTAGGATTGCTCATACGTGTCTAGAACTAAGACTATACATTATTCATTATTCCAAAAATAATTATGTCAAAATCATTATCCACATCATTTCATTTCTCCACTTATCATGTTCACTTACATTTCACACTGGTCATAGTAGTGTTTGTTCCCATCACCTAGTCATTTGTTCTAGAATATCCTTAGGATTTTTAGTCACTCAGTCATCGCTAGTTTTCTTTTCAGATTTTGTAGAAAGCTATCATGATTTTTAGGAGGTAGAATCTTGCTTATATTGTACCTTGTATACAACAAATTCCAACACATTTTCACACTAATAAATCTAATTTTTACACAAGGAAATATGAAACCCACTAGGTGGTCTAGGTTGCTTTAAGCGAAAAGGTTATCCTGCTCATCCCCCTGTGCGAATGGTTCAAGAATGCTGAGAATTGGCAAAAGGAAAATATCTTCCCTACCCAATTCCTCAAAATAAATAGTGGTTTTCACCACTATCAAAAATCCCAATTTCCAAGAAACCACAAAAGTTCAAAAGCAAAATCCCACAAAAAGAAAAAATCAAAATCAAAATAAATAGTGGTTATCACCACTCCCCAAATACCTTGCTCAAAGAAAACAAAATACAAAATAAATAGTGATCACCATCACTCTATATGAGCAAGTATCCCAATAAAATTGAATAAAATAAGGGACTTGAACTTGGATCCTTGGAATTTTTAGTATTTGGAAAACCATAAGGTGATCCTCATTATAGGTTTTATGGATAGCCTATCTACCAATGGTGGTATCCTTACGCATGATGATATGTCTGTCAAATTAGTCTTTGGTGTGTGTACAAACCAATTTTTGTATGTGGATGAGCTAGCTTTTGGTAGCCTATACTACCTAGTGGTCTAATCCTACTAAGTACAAAACCTAGGATCATGACACTCATAGGGTGATCCTAATTATAGGTTTGGTGGATAGCCTACCTGGCAATGGTGGTATCTTTTTGCGTCTCACAGGAATGAACTCACTTGCACACATAAGGATATGAAGTATCTTGGTCATCCTAGTAGATTCAAACCTTTTCAAAAAGTCTTACATGGTTAGTATACAACTTTTTATCATTTAGCTAGAGTTTTTGAGTCTCATGAAAACCTCATCAACAGTCTATAACATTTCATTTCATTCATTTCATTTTATCACATTGCAATAGTACATTTCCATGTAACAACTACACAAAAAAATACAAAAAGGAATTAATGCATTTTATACAGTCTATGGTGCTAACATAGTGTTTCAAATCATTAGTCATAGTTCATCATATCAAAGCACTCAAGTTATCCATCTCATTGTGCATCCACGCATATACATAGCATCAAATTACACCATATTAAAACATATGCATCCATAATAAACATCCATCAATATGCATACATGGTAAGCATCAATAAAAATTGCATCATATCATAAAAGCATACATATGCATATATAGTACATCATCCAATAGTACTACAATAAATCACATAATAAGCATCCATCAATATACCATCACATCATAAAAGCATACATATGCATACATGGTACAAAATCCATTAGTACTACAACAAATCACATAACACTATCCATCTACATCCATCACTAGCATTTAACACACCATCATAAATCAAATACATACATTGCATCCATCTCATAAAACAATAATCGAGACATATGATGACCATAACAAAATCTCGTATATATATATATATATATATATGGGGTAAAAATATACATCATAATTTCCAAAAAAACCTGTAGGCTACAATAAAGTGGGTCCTCAGGCCTCACCAATATCAAAAAGCCAAACTCCAAAAAAAAAGAATCCCAAGAGTCTCTATTACTGTGGTCATGCAGGACCGGTGCTACGACTCGCACTACCACCTATAGTCTACATCTATTGTAATCCCCCATGTCTACTACCACCATCCCTATCAGTCCTCCACCTATAAAAAGACTTCACTGTCTTGCTCTATCGAGTACGGTATGATCCACTAGTCTCCACATCATCAGGAAGATGTCCTCTAAGGCACACTATCTCCATAACCAGTCGATCCACATAATCCTATCTTCATTTCCCTCATGTCTAGTACATCTCCACCACTAACAGTAGTCGTAGAACCTCTGCTCGTAGCCTCTCTGCCTCCCCAACATTGGATCCCTCTTGCCTAGGACCCTGTGCTCTCAGTTGTGCCCACAGGGAGGATATCTCATCCTGGTCCTCCTATACCTCCACCTAAAGGAGATCTCTCTCCTATTTTACCCTGCTCAACTCAGCCTACAGATCCAAATTTTGGTCACCTTGTGGACCCTGCTACACCTGCACCCCTTGATCCTCAACCTCCCCATAATCACCTTTATCTCCCAAGTCTAGGAGATCTACCTGCTTTTTTTCCTACTGGTGATGCCCATGTGGCTCACCCACCTCTGCCTGGTCATCCTCAAGGACATACTCCATCACCTCATATGTTTCCCTAGATACCTCACCCCCTAGGGCCCCCTCACCTCGCCATTGGCGCATCACCCACCATGAGTCATACTCCTTTGTAGTCTCTATGTCATCCACATCAGGAACATCTACTATGGGATCCACCTCCTCATCCATATCATCCACTATTGGCCAGTCCAGTGTCCTCTCATACCCATGGCACCGATATACTATTGGCTCCCTAGGAAACCCCTACCATAGCCCAAAATATTGCATGACCCAAGAAAAATGGAAATACTCCCACTCAATCCCATGCCTCATGATCAACCATCTACCCTACCTCACCCATTAGAGCTACTCTCTAGCATCTGTCCAATCCAAACAGTCCTTGTACGGTTGCCACATCACCTGCCCTGGTTCTAGTTGTAAGAATGCATCGACATAGTGCTCCACATCGCCTGCATGATGATGACTCTACCATATCTCCTACACCCTCTACCATAGGATACCATACCATATCTTACTATTAGCTAGCTATGCCCAGGTCATCCACAACAGTCCATGTGGTTGCCCTACAACTATGTGCTACCATTCCTAGCACTACAATAAGAAACTACATCCTAAGCCCTTCTGTCGATGGTAGCAGATCTCATACATATCTTCATAGAGCTATGCTAGTTGGGTAGACCCCCAAGCCATAACCAAAGGCTCCTCCTTGGTGCACCCCACCAAGGCGTACACTAGCTCCAACAGCTTCCAAGGGAACCTGGCTCCTAAGGAATTATGGAGGAGCATATTAGATATGAGGGTCATCAATAGTGCATGCCTCACCCCCAATACCCCCTTCGCATTCCAGAACCCCACCAGTATCCCTCCATTCTAGTATTCTAATTCATCGCATCTGCATCCTCACTAAATTACCTCATTAGCATTGCACCTCTCTGGTTGTGATGCATCGAGTGGATCGATCACCCCTCTATCAGAATCCATAGAATCTAATAGACATCCTCTAGCATCACCGTCATCTCCCTCATGGGTAGGTGGAAGGTGTTGGTTCACGAGTCCCACAAGCTAATAAGAGTGGTCAAATATGCTTGGTCGCCTATCACAGGCTCCAACCGGTTAACCTTCTTGAGCCCCATGGTGTCAAGCCACTCCCAGTTAGCCTCAGTCAAGGCATCTTGAATGGTCTTGAAGAGCTTTGATGTGTGGTACCGACTCTTCACCACCTGGTAAATACAACAAAACAAATAGGAAAAGTAATAAGCAAGCATTTGCCATGCTTAAAAAATGGCCTCCAAAATGCCCAAAAAAAAATGCACAACTAATCTATTATAGCAATCTAATTGCACAAAAACATAAACAAAATACAAAAATTAAAAATTTGGCATATTCCCTTTACATTAGGTTTAATTACCCATCTCGTAATGTGATGTGCCTAAAATAAAATACAAAAACAAAAATTTCGGTATATTACATCTACATTAGGTTTAATTACCTATCTGGTAATGTGATATGCCTCAAAAATAGCACAATTCAAAAATACGATGTATTCTAGTTAAATTAGGGTTAATTATCTATTATACAAAAAAAATCAAATAACAACAAAACAAAACTGCAATTTTAAAAGCAAAAAAAATAAGGAAGTCGAGTCAGCACATACTAGCCTAGCACCGGCTCCTCCACTAGATGCCTTTTCTTGCTGACTCATGGTGGTCATGGGTGATTTCAACAACACTTCGCTATAGAAAAATAACTCTCCTCCTCCTCACCTCTCAAATCGCCAAAGAAAACATGCAATAATGAGCCCAAAACTCACATTAGAGGTTTATATAGGCTTGCAGAAGTTCTATTCATCCTAGGATGGGATAAACACACTTTTTTTCATTTGTTCCACCCTGGGATGAATACCAAATTTGCATTCGTCCTACCCTGGTATGAATACATAATTTGTACGTTAAAACAACTTAAAAAGCACAAAAATGGGTCCAAAAACCCACCAAAAACAAATCAAATATGATGGAATTCATTCAGGGTCAATATGGAATGCAAAATTCTCATGGATCCATGGATAGGTTACTACTTCACTCCCCAAGAAGGCCATTGTGGCCGGACCACCCCACGGGAATGCAGTTTTAAACTCTTTGCTTCCAAGAAACCTCCATAGCATCATCAAAATCCTTTCAAAATTGTACCATTTTTCAATGGATACAACTGAAGGAAACCTTAAAAAAAGTCACCCAGGTCAAGTGACTCATCATTTTTCTCATGATTCATTCCCTCATCGACTCATTGCTTGAGGGGGTACTCATAATCAGTTCAAAATCAACAAGTACACACTCAATCAAGCAAATTGCATTCATTCAACGAATCTTTGACAAAGACAATCATGCTCCTACTTGGAGAAGCAAACAAGCACAAAATATCAAATCAAAATGCTTGGTATCTAGTAAGCATGTGTAACATCAGGAACCCCCGCATCATGACTGAGCGACAACCAAGATAAAGCAAGTTCCTTAGCTCATCGAAAGCAAGGATTCAAGAATGCATGCTCTTTCCAGGATTAGGGCATCTAAAGTTGGTTAGGTTATTGAGTAACCCTAATCATTGAACTTTTTAGTCATCCATTTTTGCTCGATGATGTGTTGCACACAATGCATCCCAAAAATGGGCATCTGTAGACACTAAAATCTAGTCAATCTGATTATGCTACCAAAAGCAACAGCTAAATTGACATACCAAGGCCCCTAGGGTAGCCCTGAGGAGGTATACAATGGTTCTAACCACTCTATGCAAGGTTTTGGAAGGTTTCAGGCCACTTTTAGGATCTATTTGGTACCTTTTTTCTATTCATTCCACCCTGGGATGAATACAGATTCTATTTGTCCCACCTTGAAGCGAATAGCAGCATTCATACCAGGGTGGGACGAATAGAAAGTTTGACCAGTAAAAAGTCAAATCTGGAAAAATGGTACCTGGTAATAGTCATATTCCTACCTATTCTCGCATGCAAGTTAGAGCATGCAGTATATTTATACCTTGATCCATGAATGAGGCCAAATTGGGAGATTCTCTTCCCCCTCCAATGCATGCCACCCCGGTGGCCAAGTGGCGCCTCTTTCTCTACATGCCCTTGCATGCCTTTTGACCCATGAGCCTCCTTAGGCTATAAAGTGGATGTATTTTCCACACAAAAATATAGAGGAGTTTTAGGACAAAGCAATGAAGTGCTGCTAAGATTTCCTTTCATCTTTTGTGCCCATTTTTACCTTGGAATCTCTACCTAGCGACGGAGGTTTGTGAGTGAACTAGTAGGCACAATTTGTCACATAACCGAACTATCTGAGTGAATTTCCCCACCAAATTTTATGACAATACCCCCCATAGTGTTTTGCATCAATCCCCAATAGAATTGGTGGTACAATTTAGGCATAATTTGTGGGCGTCCCATCCTCGGGCGCCCCCCAATTTGTGATAGTTCTATTCATCCCACCCTATTATGAATAGAAATATGTCAAAAATTTTCTAACTATTTTTAATTATTTATTTTCTACATTTTCGTATTATTCTACAATTAAAATTTCATGTCATTCTAAGTTATATTGGCCACGATGTCCCAATTTTAGTGTTTTGTAGGGTCTCACGCAAGTCTGCGGTGGTCATCTAGAGAAACACCTAACATGTCACTTATTTTGCAAATATGATCATATGGGTTTTATTAAAATGTTATTTTATACATTCTGTCCAATTTTTAGGTGTTTTGGATATGTTTAGGTCAATACATTTCTTGCTTTGGGTTTTGCATATTGGAAAAGCGCACTACAATTACGCCACACCTACGGATGCAATTTCGATGCAATTTCTGGTTATATCTTCCCAAAACCAATTAATTTACATCCCTATGCAATTTAATATCATTTGGAGTTGTTTTGATACAAGATCTATGCATATGCCCATTAATAGTTTTTTAGTGCCTGTGGGGATTGCATGTTTTACATCATACGCACTTGCTATTTGATGCTTTTTGGTTTCCTTGTGTGTAGGTGTGGGTCTCTATAGTGGATTAGGAAGGAACATAGGACACCAAGATCTGACATATAAGCAGCAAAAACCTTGGCCCGCCCACATCGATTGTGGGTACGAGGAAAGACATTGGATGTGCACCCGATTTACTTGAAGGATTTTGATCCTTGGGAACCCTATTTGTAAATAGTTGTATTGATTATTTGAACCCTCAAAAGGGGTATTTTTTAACTTGTATTTGATCTACCTAATTAATAATAAGTCAATTTACTTTGCTCCATTTCTTGTTATTTGCTATCTTTTCCATCTTACTTGCATGCTTCCGCTCGATGCTCACACGCAATAGGACATAGATACATATATTGTTTATCATAATTTGGTGCACCATTTTTTCCTACTTCAATTTCATATCAAGAAGTGCATGATCATTCAAGTTTAGGCTATCACTCTCATTCTTCCACTTCTTCTTTTGAACAAGCTTTTCAAAATATCCATTTGAATTTAGAAGAAGAAACCCATCACACCAGTGACTTTGAGGAGGAAATATATTAAGAATACAATATTATGTTGATAGCTTCTGATGAATCTAATGATGATTCGACACCCATCACTCCACTCACTAAATAGGATGAGTATTACCTTAGAATGTTACCCATCCATCAACCCATATTTTGTTTGCTCCTCCCTAGGGAGTGAGCTAAACCAACTAGTGAACCACCTCCACTTCATTGATCCACATCACTAGAAAATTTTGTAATATATGTACATAAAAAAAAAATCAAAACCACAAAAAAAAATCATCATTGCATTACATGTGCATGGCTTTTTTCCTATTGCATTTATTTATGTTGCTCATTTTTGTTCAAGTTCATAGAGTTCTTGCATCGATTCTAGCAGACAGGATCTATCCATCTTTCACATTGACAACCACTAGTTTCCCATTTAAGTTAAATGAATCCTATTGAATTATTCACCCCACTCTATAATCCATATAATTTGGCAAATCCAATTCCAATTGACATGAGTCTTATTGATATGGATCAGATTTCCTCACCTCCATCCTTTTCCAAATTCATCCTTTCTAAGGAATTGTTAAGGGCTTCAGCCAACTACATTCCTCCATCACCTCTGCCTTCACCTTCGCCTTTATATCTCAAGGTTTTCTAGGCAGACATGGAAGAGACAATTTCATAAGAGTTTTATTACATCATAGATGACATTCATATGATCCCAATGCCCCATGAGCTTGAGGAAGGTTCTCATATGTCCATTGAAGATACCATCAATGTGAACCTTAGTTCAGACATAGACAATCCTTAAATCGTTAAACTTGGAAATTTTTTATCCATATATGAACAAGAGCAATTAATTGCTCTCCTCAAGGATAAGAAGAACATTTTTGCATGGTCCTACAAAGACATTCCTAAGTCTTGACCCTAATTTGGTTATCCACAATCTCACCTTGCACCTTGATGCTAAGCCGGTCAAACAAAAAATGACAAATATGCATCCTACCATTGCCCTCATGGTCAAAGAAGAGCTTCAAAAGATTTTAGATGTGGGTTTCATTCAACCCCTTGATTATCCTGAGTGGATTTCAAACATGGTACCCATTCACAAACCTAATGGGGCAATACACATTTGCACTAACTTTCAAGACCTTAACAAAGTGAGTCCTAAGGATGACTTTACTCTACGAAACATCGATACTCTTTTTGACACTAGCGCTGGCCATGAAATTTTTTCTCTAATGGATGGTTTTTTAGGATACAACCATATTCGAATCAATCATAATGACCAACACAAAATAGCATTCACTACACCTTGGGGGACTTTTTGTTACAAGGTGATGCTATTTGGCCTTAGAAATGTAGATGCAACTTATCAATGTGCCATGACATACATCTTCCATGATTACATTCACAAGATCATTGAATATTATGTGGATGATCTATTGGCAAAATCCAAAACTCGACAAGAGCACATTGGTGTCTTGTAAAAAGTCTTTAATCAACTTCTAGAGCATAATGTAGGGTTGAACCCTAAAAAGTTTGTCTTTGGTGTCACCTCAGGAAAACTACTAGGATTCAATATCCCCAAAAGAGGCATTAAGGCCGAACAAAGTTAAGACCATC